>UESW01003949.1:680352-805438 GCA_900491605.1 Calamus simplicifolius
AAATATTTTTAATGCTTCCCAAGGACCACCTGTGTATGATTTAAATGAAGTAAACATGATAGAGGAAGTAGTAGATAAAAAATTCCAAAGTTTGATTGATTTGGATCCTTTACAAACATGTCTTACACATTTTGGAATAGATGACTTTGATATTGATGAGTATACCAAAGAGATAAACATGTTATTAGAACCACCTAAGATCGACACCATCCCTCCATGGATTATAAAATATGAACCACTTCCAACTAAACCAAGTCCTTTAATACCATCCTTGGAAGAACCACCCCAACTAGAATTGAAACCTCTTCCAGATGACTTAAAATATTCATTCCTTGGACCCAATGATACCCTTCCAGTAATCATTGCATCTACCCTAACCTCTGAGCAAGAAGATAAATTGGTTGATGTACTTAAAGAACATAAAGAAGCGATTGGATGGACAATAGCTGATATTAAGGGAATTGACCCTTCCGTTTGCATGCACCATATTCATAGTGAAATTGAAGCCAAACCACATAGAGACATGCAACGAAGGCTAAATCCAAACATGAGAGATGTTGTTAAGAAGGAAGTAGTAAAATGGCTTGATGCTGGTATTATTTATCCAATTTTAGATAGCCAATGGGTTAGTCCAATCCAAGTAGTACCTAAAAAATTGGGTATTACCGTGATTAAAAATGAAAAGGGCGAATCAATTCCTACTCGCACATCAACTAGTTGGAGAGTGTGTATAGATTATCGAAAGTTGAATACCGTGACTAGGAAAGACCACTTTCCTTTGCCTTTTATCGATCAAATTCTAGAACGGCTAGCGGACAAAGTTTCTTTTGTTTCTTAGATAGATATTCAGGATACAATCAAGTCCCAGTATTTCCTGCAGATCAAGAAAAGACCACCTTCACTTGTCCCTTTGGAACATTTGCCTTTAGACGAATGCCGTTTGGTCTTGTAATGCACCAGCCACATTTCAACGATGTATGATGGCCATATTTTTTGATATGATTGATCAATTTTTGGAAGTATTTATGGATGATTTTTCAGTCTTTGGTGCATCATTGATAGCTGCCTCGAGAACTTGACTAAGGTACTGAAACGATGTATGGAAATGAATTTAGTCCTAAGTTGGGAGAAGAGCCATTTATGGTTCGTGAGGGAATTGTGCTTGGACACATTGTTTCAGAGAGAGGTATTGAGGTTGATAAAGCCAAGGTTGAATTGATCTCAAATCTATCACCCCCAACCTCAGTTAAACAAGTACGATCTTTCCTTGGTCATGCTGGTTTTTATAGACGTTTCATCAAAGATTTCAGTAAAATTTCTCGACCATTGTGTAATTTATTGACCAAGGATAGTTCTTTTAATTTTGATAAAGATTGTCTAACAGCCTATAACATCCTTCGAACTGCTTTGACCACTGCACCATTATCAAGCCCCCAGATTGGACCATACCTTTCAAAATCATGTGTGATGCTTCTGATTATGCTGTAGGAGCAGTTCTAGGACAGAAACTCAATCGAGAACCCCATGTAATTTATTATGCTAGCAAAACTCTTTCAGATGCACAAATGAACTATACTACCACTGAAAAAGAATTACTAGCAGTTGTGTTTGCCCTAGAAAGTTTAGATCATATCTGTTAGGGTCTAAAGTTTTAGTTTATTCAGATCATGCAACAGGCATCTTATATCAAAAAAGGATACAAAACCCAGACTAATTAGATGGATCCTACTACTACAAGAATTTGATCTAGAAATCTTAGATAAGAAAGGTTCTGAAAATATGGTAGCAGATCATATCTCTAGGATCTTAGTGGAATACAATAAAGAAATAATCAGAGATAAATTCCCTGATGAGCAATATTCTCAATTTCTCATAGCAGTCTTCCCTGGTTTGCCCACATTGTGAATTATTTGGCAACAGGAAAAGTACCTTCCCACTGGACAAAACAAGAAAAAGATAGATTTTTCTCACAAATCAAATATTACTTTTGGGAAGACCCTGAATTATTTAAGTACTGCTCGGATCAGGTGATTAGGCGATGTGTTCCCGAAAGTGAATTCAAAAGTATACTTAACTTCTGTCATTCTCTTGCCTGTGGAGGACATTTTAGTGGAAAGAAAACTGCAGCAAAGGTATTGCAAAGTGGGTTTTATTGGCCAACTCTTTTTAAAGATGCACATAAATTTAGCCGTAATTGTCTCTAATGTCAACAAACAGGAAATATATCTCGAAAAGACATGATGCCCCTAAACCCTATCTTGGTTGTAGAAATTTTTGATGTATGGGGTATTGATTTTATGGGCCCATTTCCTTCCTCTTTTGGATTTGAATATATTCTAGTGGCAGTTGATTATGTGTCAAAATGGATTGAAGCCATGGCAACTCGAACCAATGACCATAAAGTGGTAATCAAGTTTATTCAGCATAATATCCTTAGTCGTTTTGGATGCCCAAGGGCTATAATTAGTGATGGGGGTACACATTTCACGAATAGACACTTTGAAGCATTAATGAATAAATATGGAATTACTCATAAGGTAGCTACACCTTATCATCCCCAAACTAGTGGCCAAGTTGAAATATCAAATAGAGAAATTAAACATATCCTTGAGAAAACAGTGAGACCTGATAGGAAAGATTGGTCAGAACGTTTGGATGATGCATTATGGGCTTATCGTACTGCATTTAAAACTCCCATAGGAATGTCTCCTTACAGGCTCATATTTGGAAAAGCATGTCATTTACCTGTAGAATTAGAACACCGTGCATTTTGGGCTATCAAGCAATTTAATTATGATATGAAGAATGCAGGTGCCAATAGAAAACTCTAATTGAATGAGTTAGAAGAGCTACGAAATGAGGCATATGAGAGCTCAAAAATTTATAAAGAACGAACCAAGGCATATCATGACAAATTTATTAGTAGAAAAACTTTTGAACCAAATCAAAAAGTATGGCTTTACAATTCAAGATTACACCTTTTTCCTGGAAAACTTCATTCACGATGGAATGGACCTTTTATAGTAACTCAAGTATTTCCCTATGGAGCTGTAGAGCTTAAAGACCCCAAGCAAGGAAATACATTCAAAGTAAATGGCCAACGTTTGAAACCATATATAGAAGAAATTAATGATGGAGAAATTGTTGAATCAATTGATCTTGTGAACCCAACACTATCATAATAAGTAGCACAGTCTGGCTGAAGACTTTAAACTTAGCGCTCTTGGGAGGCAACCCAGTTTATTAGTTATTTTTAACTTTCTGTTCTTTTAGTGTGTTTTTTTTAGTATGACTAGAGAAGAGCAATAGAAGCAGATTGAAAGAAGATGGCAACAATGAAACTTCCAACCTTCAAATACTCTACCAGGTAGTATCTTTCCTTGAAATTATTATTATTATTATTATTTTTCTTCCATTAGGGACAATGAAAATTAAGTTGGGGGAGGAAAAAGAAAATAAATCCTCAAGTAAAACTACAATCAGATGTGTTACCAAATTCTGTCTCGATTTGAAGTTAATCAAGCAGTCTATTAATGAATTAATGGTTAGATTATTTTTGAGATACTAGGAATTAAGAAAACCTAATAAAAGGTAGGGTTTAGCCCAGAAAAAATTTTAGAATAATTTCAGACCCTCCTAACCACTGATCTTAATAGTACAATCTACTTAATAAGGGTATGGGTGAAAATGTTATTCATGATTAAAAAAAAAAAAGGAAAAAATCTTTCTTAAAGTTAATAGATTAGGTTCTTAGCATTTTCACTGAGTAACCGGGCCCCGTCACCTAAGAAAGTGATGTTGTTCGCGTAAAAAGGTGGGAATATAAAAGAATCTAAATAAAGTTAGTCCTACCTAAAGCATTTTTAACTCGAGTAAGTAAGTCCGAGGGGTATTTTATACCTAATGCCCTAAAACCAACTGGTTTGGGAGCCATTGGCCTAAAGCTCATTACAAGGGTTAATTAGAAAGCAAGGGGTTAGGACATTGCACTGACTTTACATATAAATAAATAAATAAAGAATCAAAATTACAAAAGATATTACACCCAACCCAAATTAAGTTAGAAGACTTAATTAGAGAAGTGGAAAGTTGGTGAAGAAAGACTTCTATAAATTCTTATAGACTACACTTTATCACTTAAAAAAAAAAAGAACTATAAGATAACTATCAATTCTTAGACTAACTTGGTATATTTCTAAATTTATTATTTGCTCGAGGATGAGTAAGATTCAAGTTGGAAGGAGTGATAAACGCATAAATAATTATCATTAAACCTATTAATTAATAAGTTTAACATACCTATTATTATTTAATATTTTAATATTTTATATAATATTTTAGATAAAATCTTATCAACTTAAAGAGCTTGATTTTAGGGATTTAACGATGCAAACGGCACCCAAATTGGATTTAAGATGAGCTCGAAATTGATTTTTCATTGATTTATCTGTTTTGGCACGGATTTTAAAGTGAAGTCGGCAAACCAAGTGCCGACTTCATCATTTTTTCAACCACACTCCTCTGTTTCCGCCGATTCTTCTCTAAATCCAATCTAATCATTTCCTCCATTAATTAAGGAATAAATTAGATTGGAAGTTATAAAATTAGACGAATTAAATTCTTTTTGAATGAATTTGAATTTTATTGAAGATTTCTTAAGATTTTCTCACTTGATTTCATCGCTTTCGCACGGCTCTGTTTTCTTAAACGATTCTTCTCTAAATCAATTTCTAACCGTTTCCTCCACCAATTAAGGAATAGATTAGATTGGAAGTTATCAAATTGAGTAAATTAAAATGAATTTGAATTTTATTGACATTTATCAAGGATTTGCTTCGTTGCTTCCGCGTCTCTTTTTCTGTTACAGAAATAGTGTCTTCTCCGCGTCCTCTCCGCGTCAAGGCCGCATATGAAATTCTATAAATAGCAGAGGAGGGAGAGCAATCGGGGAAGAGTTTGGAGGTGGTGTTCATCCGTGGAAGGCTCTGCTCTTGTTCCAGGCTGTTCCGTTTGAAGACCAGGCAAGACTTCCGTTCCGTTTGAAGACTCCTGTTCCAAGAATTCCGTGGGAGACCCGTTTCTGAAGTTCTTAGATGCTCTGCTTCGAGACGTATGCAGAAGAGGGCCCAGTTTGGTTTAGAAATTTATTATAATCTGTTGCTTTCTTAATGTCATAACTCTTTACTTTATATGAAATAAAATTTTTATTCATGATTAATTATTATTAAATTATATTTAAGTGGAAATAATTTTAGACTGATCTATTCTTTAAAGGGACGGGCCGTGATCTACGGGTACGGACCGTGCTCTTATAAGATAGAGCATATCTTATTATTTTACACTATTAATTATCTACTTAGTTATATATTTAGTAAATTTATAAAATTATTTCAAGATAATCGCTAAAGTCCCTGTGGAATCGATCCCTTACTCTCGCTATTCTAATTAATAGTGAAATTAAGGTGTTTAAATCGTTGAGCTATAGGTAGCTCGGGGAAGCCGAATCATGGGTAGCTTAAGGGAGGTCGATCTATGGGAAGCTCGTGGGAGCCGAGCTATAGGTAGCTCGGGGAAGCCGAGCTATGGGTAGCTCGGGGAAGTCGAATCATAGGTAGCTCGAGGGAGGTCGAGCTAGGTGTAGTTCGGAAAGGTCGGGCTATGGAAACTCGGGAAAACTGAGCTATGGGTCACTCGGGGAGAACCGAGCTATGGGTTGCTCGGCCCGCTGGACCACATTAGTCAGCTCATTCTTCATGGGCGTAATGTAGCGGGCGGAGGGATGAGGCTGATCTTAGCCCCTTCGCACGGTTATCAACGCAATAGCGATTTTACCCCCCAATACATGCCCCCACTTCCTAGTTCGAAGCATAGGTTCGGACGTAGGGAGTACAGACTTAGGTGGCGCAATCAGAATGGGGGAGACATGTATTTGATGGCCTACGCAATGATGCCCTAATTAATGTCGTGGGGCCGTCTTGCCTTTTCGAGGTAGATCCGTCGTTCCTTAGGGATGAAGGCAACGACTGGGGAGGCGCCACGTAGGAGATCTCGATTTTTACATGTCCGTAGTGGCAGTTCCGGATGCCTTGGTTGAGACGCCTCATCTTCACCCTTAGGCGGTTTTCCTTGGGAAAAATGGGGTCGTGACGGTGCCATCCCTATTTAAAGCGCTCTTTCGCCTTTCCTCAGAGAACTCCGTCTTTCCGCTTTCACAGCAATCTTTCTCAGCGTCTCTTGCGATTGAAGACATGGCGAGTCCGAGTGATCAGGCTTCGGAGGTGACCTTGGCGGACCTGGAGCGGATACGCCATCTGTACAAGATCCCCCAGGATGTTACCTTGCTGATCCCGACGGTTGAGGACAGAGTAACATCCGGATTGGGAGATGGAGCGTTCTGCTACGAGGAAAGTTTGAGGGCAGGCCTCAGGTTTCTCCTTCATCCGCTGATGTGGGAGGTGATGAAGTTCTATAATATATGCTTTACCATGTGGCTCCCAATAGTTGGCGCAACCTCATTGGGTTCATATCGCTATGCAACCGTGTCGGAGTGACTGCGACCCTTTCGATGTTCAGGGTGTGCTTCAATCTGGTCTCCGAAAGGGCCTCGGAGTAGCCCTACATCGGCCCCCGGAGATCCTTTAAGATGATCTCTGACAACCCATCGTCGATAAAGGAGTGGAAGTAGCGATTCTTCATAGTTGAGGGGAATATCGGCTTGGATTTCCCTCGGGTATGGGGGCAATACGTAAAGGATCCGGAGGCGCACCCGGAGCTAACCGAGTCGGAGAAAAGGGATCTGATCGTGTTGCACAGCGGTCGAGCGCTTCCTGCTAGTATCATTCTATCGGAGAACGCTCTCTTCACGGCCGGATTGAGTCCCTTCGATCCTCGCGGTGAGTTTTACTTCGCGGCCGATAGCCTAATGTGGCTCCATTTTTATTTTTGTGCGAACTAATCAGGCGAATCATATTTCCCTTGCAGCCGAAAGGTCAGCGCTTGCAGACCAAATAAGGGAGGAGCTGGGAAAGTGCCGCAGGAGATCCAGCTCCAGCAGCAAGCATCAGGCCGAGAAGAGGCCCGCTCCTCCGACTCCCACCATAGAGGGATCGGGAGAGACGGTGATGACCGGCGCTCCTCGTTGCCACGGACCGGAGGCGTCGAAGTTCCGGCAGTGCATGATCTTTCGGCGGCGGAGGAGGGTCTGTCTGGAGGTGAAAGTCGGGATGTCGTAGGGGTTTCAGAGGAGGCTGCTGGAACTTCCTCCCTGCCTATCATCGTTCTGTCCGACGATGGCGAGGGAGAGATGCCGGTTGGTTTGGGGGCCCCCGTAGGCGGGGCGGTTCGGTCTCCCTCATTGGAGGCCAGTGGTTTGGAGAGGTTACAGGCGGAGGTGGGAGCGACCTCCACATCCATCGAGGCGGGGGAAGTGGTTATGGCTGCTGAGGTTCGGCCTGGGTCGCTGGTAGGAGAGCCAGCAGGCGACGAGGAGATGGCCGAACCTGTCAAACTAGCGATCAAAACTCGCTGGGGGCTTTCTAGTGAAGGGCCTTCTGCTGAGGCAGAGGAGGCTTCGGGGGGAGCCGAAGTTTCTGAAGAGTCTATTGTGGGTAGGGGAATTTCCGAGGAGGTAGAAGCAGAAGAGGAGGAAGAAGGAGAAGGAGGGGAAGAAGGAGAAGGAGGGGAGCCATCGGGCGAAGGGGATGTTCGGGCCAGGGCTCCCCTCGCCGGAGTCGAAGTGCCTGAGGCTTCCCAAACGAGGGCTCTGGTGGCAGAAGCTGGCCTACCGAGGGGCTCAAGGGTTGCAGGTGCCCAGGTTGGCTCCCTGAGCGCAAACTTTCACTCACGCAACCCGAAGGTGAGTGCCAAGTTCTCCGCTCTGATGCGATCTGCGTTCTAGGGGGAAGAGAGCTCCTCGGCAGAAGGGAGTCATGGCTTTTCTTCTCCCCGAGATTGACGATCTTGCTCTCACGAGGATCGCTAAAGATTACACATCTTGGGTAAGTAATCGCACTGATGTAGGGTCATTAGTCAGCTAGTTCAACTGCATTCTTTATGTATGCAATCTTCTTTCTTTGCAGAACGCCATGATCATGAGGGCGCTGAAATGGCACTTGCATCTGTCTGTCGGGGCTTGGGCTCGGGCCCACCAGGAGGTTGATCACCTCAAGGAAAGGGTAGATTTTTCAGATAAACTTTCTGAGCCCTGGTGGTCTGTCAGAGGGAGTCCGATGAGGCTCGTAGGATTCTGGCAGTTGAGAGGGAGAGAGCCTCTCAACTCGCCATACAAGTTAGTGAGCTCCAAGGCTTCCGCGAGCAGTCCGAGAAGGCTAGTCTGGAGCTTTCTCAGGCCAAAGCGGAGCATGAGAGCAAGGTCAAATCCATGCAACAATTTTTGATAAAAGGTGGGACCAGTTGAAAGCCAGCCATGCCGAGGATAAGGTCAACTAGAGCAAAAGGCTCGAGGAGGAAGAGCATAAGTGTCGGCGGCAGCAAGACCACCTCACCTGCCTGAATAAGGAGCTCGCCGATACAAGGGATCGGCTAAAGTGATCGAATGAACGAGCTGCCCGACTATCTGACGAGCTTGACTTCGCCCGTCAAGAAATTGGAGCACCCAGTCCCAGGTGGACGAGCTAAAAGAGAGCCTTGGCAAAACCAATCGGCTAAGTCTATGGCTCTTAATAGGGTCCAAGTGCTGGAGGGTGAGCTAACTCGGCGGGACGAGCAGGTAGGGCGCTATTTGTTTAACTCATTTTGGCTTTCCGGCTTCCGCTTTACTTGGCTCTTTGTCTGCAGTTGAACAAGGTGGGCCAGGAGTTTCATGAGCGTTGGCGGCATTCGGAGAGGAGGCGGCCTCGAGGCACCGAAGGATCTCCGAATTGGAGAAGCAATTGGCCGAGGCAAATGCGCGGGCCTCTTTAGCGGTGGAGGAGTACAAGAACTCTACCGAGTTCGCCGATGAATGTAGGGCGGCCTGCGCCAATGCATTCCAGCTCGGCGAAGAGGAGGCACGGGCTAAGATCGCCCAGACTTATCCTGACCTGGACTTATCCTATTTGGAGGCTGAGTATTATGAGGCATGCACCCTGGGGGTCGAGGAAGACGAATATGGAGAGATTTCTGACGTTGATCTTGAAGCTGTTCTAGGAGTTGACGTTGCCGCCGAAGTACCCCGGTAAGATACCATCGAGAAGGGGGGTCCAAGTGACGCCCCTGCTGGCGCTGCCATAGGAGATGCTGGGCCTGATCCCAAGTCTTGACCCTTGGGGGGCTATATGTATTTTTTCTTTCTTTCGTTTTGTAGTTCGACTGGAAATCAATAAATGTATCAACCGTTTTTCATTTGTTTGTCTTCCCTGGGTGGTTTCCTGTCTTGAATTTTGAAGGAACATCCTAGTCGAGGCCAAGGCATAGGGATTGCCCCGACGAAAGAGTCGAGCGACAGCATAGCCTGGTATAAAAGGAGGTTGAGAGACGATTCAATTCAGCTTAGGCCGAATGACGCAGTGGTTCGACCAAGTCCAAAGAATGAAATAGCTCGGCTGGGGCCGAGGGACGAAGTAGCTCGGCTAGGGCCGAGGGACAAATAGCTCGGCTGGGCCGAGGAATGAAGTAGCTCGGCTAGGGCCGAAGGACAAAATAGCTCGGCTGGGGCCGAGGGACGGAGTAGCTCGGCTAGGGCCGAGGACAAAATAGCTCGGCTGGGGCCGAGGGACGGAGTAGCCTGGCTAGGGCCGAGGGCCAAATAGTTTGGCTAGGGCTGAGGTAGTTCGTCTTATCAGTGACCAAACCGAGATTGCACCCTCAACGAAAAGGGGGGAGTTCGCCCCCGAACTGGGGGTTTGCTGAATCGTCGCTGTCATCCCCTTATTCTTTTTTGGTGAAAAGAGGGTTTCGCCTTCACATCTATTTATTACCCCTGCCATGCTTTGTCTCTTCCAAGGCGAGTTGATTCTCGTTTCACCGAAGTAGGTGGTACGGCTCTGCGGCCAGCAAAAGGTCGCCTGGTAATTTCCGACGAACCTTTATTGTGTCGACCTTTTCCAACTAGGTCGCTTTGACGTGCGGTGTTAGTGCTCATTTGCCATTGGAGGATGTCATTTTCGCAGGACGATCTCCTAGATCTGCCAGTATCCGCAAGGTCGGCGGACGGTTTTATGCATTTAAAGCTCGTGATCCGGGATCAGAAGTAATCTTTTGGCATGCATCATGGTTTGGGCGACGTGCCTGGCGCGCATTAGGGGGCGCTGTTTTCATTTCAGGAGGCCATGTGGTGGTGTGGGCTTGGCATTTTAAGTCTTGGGGCTTCTGTAGCTGTTCCCGGCTCGTCTCCGCCTATAAAAGGGGGAAAGGAGGGTTGTGTTGGGCCATCCCGAAATTTTCTCTTCTGTGAATCATGATGCCTGTCTCTCAGAGGTTTAGAGCGGGAGGACCGAGCTTTCCTCCTGCAAGTTGCCGCTGTCCTTCGGATAGCTGGGGTGATAAAGGAGCTGCTGGGGGGTGGCTTGCCCTCAAGAAAGGAGCTCCGGAGATCGTATGGAGAGCGCACAAGAGGTCCGCAGAGATCGTATGGAGAGCGCACATATACGCTTCCCGTGTGACCTTTGTGGTTCACCCTTGGGACGTAGGGTAGGAAGTCCACGCGTGCTCCCCATGGCTTGCGTGAATTTCTCCTCCTCCCCTGGCCCGGATCCCTGGGCTCGTCCGCCCGGGAATCTTTTGCCACGTGAGGAGGGGTGATGGTGTGTCATCCGCTAGTACATTGCCTTTCGACTTGGGCAATGGCTAGCTGTACACACTAGATTTGGGGGAGTGCCCTGGTATCAGGGCCCGCGATCTTCCCTCCTACCTTGTCGGGGGGCCCTTCGGTTGGGTGGTTTGGGACAAAAGTCGTCCGCCCTTTCTGATTTCTCTGATATCTCAGTTGGGTCGCCGAGATATCATTATTAACCGAAGCTGGTCGCAATGGTTGGGCCATGTCGTCGCTCATTATCAACTCGAGCTGGCTGGCCCGTGGCTTGCCTGATTTGCTGGACCGGATGCCGAAGCATCATAGTCGCACGAAGCTGCTTTGGAGCAGTTTGCCCGAGTTATGTACCCGTTTTTATTTCATGTTTTCAATGCACTTGTAATGCCTCTCAGGCGGTTGTAATTTGATTCAATATTTATGAAATAAAGGAAGTTTGTTCTTTCCCCTAGTTTCTATTTTTTGTGTGAGAGTTGTTGTTGGCGATGAAACGAGGTGTAGGGATATCGCTCGTACTTGTCCGAGGATTCCGCGCTATCCGACCTAGCCGGGGCTCATAGGCTGCCCGACTTCGGGTGGAACCCTGGAGATTGTTTGATAATTCCTCACTTTGGCCGAAGCTCAGAGATTTATTACTCGGCCCTGCCAGGTTCGGAGATTGTTGCTTGGCCCAGCCGAGGTTCGGAGAATTGTTGCTCAGCCCAGCCGAGGTTCGGAGAATTGTTGTTCGGCCCTGCCGAGGTTTGGAGAATAATTGCTCGGCCCAGCCGAGGTTTGGAGATTTATGGCTCGGAGGGATGACTTGGTCGCCACCGAGACTCATGATGTTTGGTTCTTGTGAGATTCGGCTCGGAGCGCCAAGGCGGAACGGGCGGCGCATGGGTACGCCCGACATTTATGACTTTGGCTACTTCCAAGGGAAGCGAGTTAGCGTCAGGTGCTGACGCTCCTTCTTCTTCGCATTTTCCAAAGGCGGCCGATTTAAGGCAATTAGGAGGAGTTTCGAGGGCATTTACTCCGCGAGGGCCCGGCAGATCGGGAGGAACCCAGTTTCTAGAGAAGAGGGGGTTCCCGAGTAATTCGTCGACGTTTACGATATCCCTCGGGAGGGGGCACGGCCCTTTGGGTCCTGTGGTCGCCAGCTAAAGTGGCGACACGTGAATTCTTATGGGTCGGTATTTATGACCCGACTGATCGGGATACTCGCCTGAGGAGTATAAATACGGATGAGAGGGATGCCGGCGTTCACCATCCTTTCGGTTAGCCTCTCAACAGCTCTCGACATGGCTTCTCAGGGTGGAGAGCAATTATCCAATGGATCAGGCGTAGCGAACAATGGTCGTGGGGGCTCGAGGGGAGCCGCCCCACGTCGTGGTTGATGGCCTGGCCTTGGCATCAGCCTTCGCAAGCCACGAGCAGCTTGAGAAGGCGATCGAGGAGTACCTCGCCGTTTCCACGAGGGAGACCGAGGCCCTTCGCCGGGTCGTACGTCGGCAAGAGGAGGAGATTGCATCCCTCCGCCAGCAAGTCGCCGAGCTATCCCGGCATGTGGAAGACCCGGCAGCTCCTAGGGGGAGACGTTAGGCCTCTGCGAAGGCCATTCTTTCTTACTTTTTTTCTTTCTTACCTTTTCTTTTCTAATAAATAAATAAAGAAAAGGGTCTTTTTGACAGTTTCTTGCTCTTCTGATGATATTGTCGTTCAATTCATAAAAGAGAAAAAAGCCCGTTTCTATTTGAACCGATAGGGGATCTGGGTGGTCCCGCGGGTTTATGCGCTAAGTCATGGCCCGTTTGATAAGATACAGGGATATCGCCCGGGGATTTAGCAGCAGGGGGGATTCCCCGACTTTGCCTGGGGTTCGTGGGCGGCCGTAGGGCCTGCCGAGCCTTTAGGGATTTGCTAAAGGCGCAGACTTTGTGTCTGTTGCGGTTTTGCACAGTGTGCATTTTTCAAACTGGCCAAAGTTTGAGGACTGTTTGGAAGTCCTTCGGCTTTAATCGAGGCTCGTGTGCTTCGGTTTTTGCCGGGGCTTTAGGATTCATCACTAGGCCCAACCGAGTTTCGGAGACTTATAGCTCGGCCCAGCCGAGGTTCGGAGAATCGTTGCTCGGCTAAGCCAAGGTTTGGAGAATTTATGTTTAAACAGGTAACTCGTCGTGCCGAGGATTGGTAAGTAGCATCTATTTCTTTTCACAATTTTTGGTGATATAATTTGTGGTGATTCATGTCATAAATTATGAAACAAGTGCCAACAAAAATTTAAGAATGAGCCTGTAGAGGGCGTACCCTACTGATAATACTTATGGAGATTGTCCGAATTCCACGTCCGAGGGATGGATCTTCCGCCTAGATCTTGCAGCTTGTAGGTCCCAGGTCCGACGATCTCCGCTACTTGGTAAGGGCCTTCCCAGTTTGGGGCCAGCTTTCCTTGCTCCAGCGGTTTGGAGACAGATGCTTTTCGAGAACAAGGTCGCCGGGCAAGAAGGCTTTCCCTTTGACTCTGGAGGCGTGGTAGTGGGCCACTCTTTGCTGGTAGGCAGCCATTCTGATCCGAGCCTTTTCTTGATCTCCTCTAGGTCAAGGTTGGTACGGAGTTGCTCCTCTGGCTTCCTCCGAGTAGCTTTCCACCCGCAGAGAAGGGAGCCCTATCTCCACGGGATGACGGCCTCCGTACCGAAAGCCATTCGGAATGGGGTTTCGCCGTGGGTACTCTCGGGGTGGTGCGGTAGGCCCACAGGACATGGTGCAATTCATCCGCCCACCTGCCTCGGGCTCTGGAAAGTCGAGCTTTGATCCCTTGAAGCAGAGTTCGATTGGTTACTTCGGCTGCTCCGTTGGCCTGTGGGTGCCCGACCGAGGTAAGGCGGTGGTGGATCCCGTGCTCCTCGCAGAATTGGCGAAACTTCGGATTGTCAAATTGCTTGCCGTTGTCGGTAATGATAGTGTGTGGGAGGCCGAAGCGGCAGATGATAGACTTCCACACAAAGTCTTTGGCCGAGCCTCGGTTATTTGTGCAACTGCCTCCGCCTCGACCCACTTAGTGAAGTAATCGATGGCGACGAATAGAAATTTCGTTGCCCCGTGGCGAGCGAAACGGGCCAAGGATGTCCATCCCCCACTTGGCAAAGGGCCAGGCGGAGGAAATGGGGACCAAGCTGGCGAGGGAAGCCTCTGAATTAGAATGTCTTTGGCAGGGGTCGCAAGCTCGGACAAGGTCGTCTGCATCCTTCTGCATGGTCGGCCAATAGTAACCTTGACGCAGCACCTTATGGCACAGGGACCGGCTCCCCAGGTGGTTGCCACAGATCCCCTCGTGCACCTCCCGAAGGGCATAATCAGCTTCAGATGGGCGGAGGCATCTGAGCAACGGCATGAGAAAGACCGCTTGTAGAGCTGGTCATCAATTAGCACATAATGGGTGGCCTGCAGTTTTAGCCTTCTAGCTTCCCTTCGATCGGCCGGGAGCGACCCTTCCTTGAGGTACTTCAAGATGGGGTCGAACCATGATGGTTCGGCCTCAACTTGCATCACTCGGTTGGCTTCCGCGATACTTGGTCTCTCCAAGGTCTCCAGGTGGAATTTTTGTTCGGCGTCCATTGATTCCGCGGTTGCCAGCCGAGACAGCAGGTCGGACGGGCATTCTCAATCTAGGAATCTAAATAATCTCAAATTCAGGGAAATGGGAGAGTAGGCTCCGCACCTCTTGAGATATCGGATCATGTTCGGTTCCCGAGCCTCAAACTCCCCTCGGACGTGACCTGCCACCAGCTGGGAGTCGGTGAAGGCATTTAGTTTCTCCACCTTAAGGTTGTGGGCGATCGAGACCGGCCAACAGGGCTTCGTACTCAGCTTCATTGTTGGAGGCGGGAAGGAGAAGCGGACACCATACTCAAAAGTTGCCCCCTCGGGCTAGTGTGGACCCAGCCCGCTCCGGAGCGATGAGCATTGGATGACCCATCGACATGGAGGAGCCACCGGGCCAGGTTTTGGTTCCGGGGGAGTCAGGAGTGGAGCCGTCCTCCGGGATGGTACATTCAAGGAGGAAGTCGGCTAGCACCTGAGCTTTGATGGCCGGGAGGCTGAAATCGGATGTCATGCTCGCTCAGCTCGACGGCCCATTTAGTCATTCTCCCTGATGTCTCCGGGCGGTGGACCACCGCCTTGATAGGTTGGTCAGTCAGGACCGTCACAGAATGCGCCTGAAAGTATGGCCGCAGCTTCCAAATAGAGGTGATCAAGGCCAACACCATCTTCTCAATTCGGCTATACCTCGTCTTCGTCACGGAGCAGTTTGCTGACATAATAAATTGGCTTTTGGGCCTTGTTTTCTTCCCTGACCAGCACGAACAAACGGCACCTTCAGAGACGCAGATATAGGAATAATGTATCCCCGGCTTGGACTGCTGAGGAGAGGGGAGAGCCGAGGTACTTCTTGAGGTCTTCAAATGATTTTTGGCATTCGGAAGTCCATTGGAAATTTTTGGCTGATCGAGAGTTTTGAAGAAGGGGAGGCATCTTTCGGCAGAGCGCGCACAAAGCGGTTAAGGGCCGCTATCCTCCCAGTTAGGTGCTGGACTTCTTTGATTGATGCCGGGGGCGCCATCTGCTGTAGAGCTTGAATCTTTTGGGGGTTAGCTTTGATACCTCGCTGGAAGACCATGAAGCCAAGGAACTTTCCGGAGTTAACCGAAGGCGCACTTAGTTGGGTTGAGCTTCATCTGATATTTGCGGAGTGTTGCGAAGCTCTCCGAGAGATCCTTGACATGCTGTGATGCCTCTTTGCTTTTAACCAGCATATCGTCGACGTATACCTCCATATTCCGGCGATTTGTTCCTTGAAGACTTTGTTGACCAGCCTTTGTAGGTGGCTCCTGCATTTTTAAGACCGAAAGGCATAACACGGTAACAGTAGGTACCTCGGTCGGTTATGAAGGCGTCTTTTCCTTATCTTTGGGGGCCATCCGGATCTGGTTGTAGCCGGAGTAGGCATCCATGAACATCAGCATTTGATGACCCGAGGTGGCATCCACAAGTTGGTCAATCCGGGGGAGAGGGAAGCTGTCCTTCGGGCATGCTTTGTTGAGGTCGGTGAAGTCGATGCAGATCCGCCACTTGCCGTTCGACTTCTTCACCATGACGACATTTGATAGCCAATTTGGGTAATTTACCTCCCGAACGAAGTTTGCCTTGATGAGTTTATCGACCTCCTCTTCAATAGCCCTCTGCCGTTCTGGGGCAAAGCTCCTCTTCTTTTGCTTGACGGGCCGGTACATCTCGTCCACGTTAGGCGGTGGACGAGAACTTTGGGGCTGATTCCTGGCATGTCGGAGGCGGACCAGGCGAAGACATCGGCATTGCTTTGGAGAAATTCGATCAGCTCCCGCCGAGGTTCACCTTTCAGCAGTGACCCAATCTTTATGGTTCGGTCGGGACGAGCCTCGTCCAGTGGTACTTCTTCAGTTCTTCCTGGTTCCCCCCGTTGCTTGGCGAAGTCCTCCCGAGCATCTAGCCCATCAACTTTAGGCATTCTGGACTGAAGGATGGTGACAAAACACTGCCGAGCCATAGTTTGGTTCCCTCGGACGACACCAATTCCTCGCCCGATGGGGAATTTCATAGATAGGTATGGGATGGAGACGAGCTTTAAGAGACATCAGGCCGGGTCTTCCAAATATGGCATTGTAGGGCAACCTGAACTTAGTTACTAGGAAGTTCGTGTGAATAGTGGCCACAAGGGGCCAGGTTCCAGCCCGAACCGTTAAGGTCACGACCCCTTCCGGGATGATGACATCGCCGGTGAACCCCATTAGGGTGGAGTCCACGGCTTGGAGGTTTTCCATAAGCAATCTCATCTTGGCAAACACATCAAGGTACAAAATGTTCACAGAGCTTCCACTATCAACGAGGATCCGACTTACATCGTAGTTATTTAAATTGAGGGATACAACCAGTGCGTCGTCATGTGGGAACTATACCCCTTGGAGATCATTGTCGGAGAAGGAGAGCTCGCCCATTCGTGCTCTCTTTGGCGCCGAGCCTTCATCATCATTTCTGAGCTCGAGCCGCCGGCCTCTTCAATCATGTTAATATGGCCGATCACGGGTGGATTGGGAGGAGGAGAAGGCTGCTGAGGCTCGGGCTGGTGGTCACCTCCTTGCCCTGGCTCAGGCGCCCTCCTGAACTGGTTCAGCCGGCCTCGCTGGATCAGCCTCTCAATTTCATTTTTCAGTTGCCAGCATTCCTCAGTGTCGTGGCCGTGCTCCCGATGATAGCGGCAGTATTTGGTTGGATCCCTCCGAGTTGGGTTCCCTCGGAGAGGGGCTGGCCGGGGGAGCTGGCGCTCTATCTCCATGAGGATTTGCGCCCTGGGTATAGTCAGTGGAGTGTACCGATCGAATCGCCTAGGCGGGCTCCGGGAGCGATTTCTCGGCGGTAGCAGGGGAGCTCTTTGGCGGCGAGGCGGGCTTGGCTGACGATCGGTCGATGCCTGTCCGAACCTTTAGGCTCTCTCTTCTTTACCAGCTCGGCGCAGGCAGCACTCCGTGACTCCTCGACCCTGGCGTATTTATCTGCCAAGGCCATCATATCGGAGAGGTTCGAGGGGTAGCTGACTTCCATCGCCAGGTAGAAGTCGCTCTCCTTCAAAACTCCCCTCGCTAAGGCGGACATAGCCACCTCATGATTAAGGTGGTCCACCTCCAGCATGGCCTTGTTGAAACGGCCAAGGTAATTTCTCAAGGACTCCCCCTCTCTCTGCTTAACTTCAGAGAGGGAGTTGGACCTTCGTCGGTGATGGCGGCTGATGACGAACTGGCCGATAAAAAGACGGCTCAGCTCGTCAATGAATCAACGGAACTTGGTTTCAAGGCATTAAACCAGATTCGGGCAGATCCTCTGAGGGTGGAAGGGAAGGTGCAGTAGAGGATCGCGTCGGATGCTCCGTGGAACATCATTATTGACCGAAAGCTACTGAGATGATCATCCGGATCAGAAGAGCCGTGGTAGGGCTCGATGGCGGGTAGCTTGACATGGGAGGGAATCACTTCCTCCATGATCCCTTTGGAGAAATGGATGCCTTGCTCCGCCTTGGGCTGAGGCGGATGGGCCTGCTTGGCGGCGTCTAGCTCCTAACGCATCTCCCAGATTTATCGATGGATCTCCTCTTCAGATGTAAGAGGAAGAGCTGGGCGAGGAGAGCGCAGGGGCGACATCGAATCATGGCAGGAGGTCACTGGGGAGAGGGACCGGGCCCACCAAGATCTGGGAGGATCCCTGTTGTAGCTGCATCGTGGGGCTGGTTTGTCCCCCTTGGGTCGGTGCGGAGGGTCCGCAGCTCCATGCGGACCAGAGGAGAGGTGGCTAGAGAGACAGGGGCAGCGGCCTCCTCAGGGAGGCATGGAGCAGGGGCGGTTGCGAGGCGCTCCTGCACCAGATGGGTCAGGGCTTGGACCTACTGGACCAGTGAGGCAAACTGGTCCTGGGTCACCGGGATGGCTGGCGGCGATGGGGTCTCGATGGGTGGCAGCTGCGGCGCCACGCTGTTCATCGGATCAGGTCTCTGGGAGGCGACCTGGTCCTGGGCTTCAAAGTTGCCCTTCTTCGATTAGCCATTGGAGAGGTCCTCTTTCGGATCGAGATCCTTATCTCCTTTCTTCAAGTTTTAATGGGACTTGAGGCCCTTCCTCTAGCGCCAATCTGTTGCCGCCGGGATCTGTCCTCCGACTCGGGCGTGGCCGGTCTCTTGATCTGGGCTTCCTCCTGGGCAAACCTGCACAGAAGTCCTCATGCGAGAGGCATTGGGGGTGACCCTCCGTGGAAGACCCTCCGACGCTCAAGTCAGCGGGGATCGACGATCAACAGAAATGAGAGAAGGATCTCTCTGGGGAGTCCCTCCAGGGATGGCCAATCGGGAGCTTTGGGGGAGCACCGACGAGCAGTGAAGGTTAAAGAAAGTGAGTGAGTGTGGGAGTAAGCCAGGAGCTGTGAGCGCATACCTGAGGGAATGGGAGCATCATATTTATAGGCGATCACCTAGATCTTGAGCGCCTTCTGGAAGGTTCGAAAGTTGTTAGGATACGGGGATGATTCAAATCAGGCTGTTGCAAAGCCAGTGGGATCCGTATCTTGTTCGTTAAAGGATCGACGGCCGAGAGGGTCCCCTGATGGCCTGAGATCTGGTGAGTGTGTAGGTCCTAGGCCGTTACTGTAGATCCTAGGCCACTCATCGATATGATCCTTTGTTTGGGATTCCGTTATGCTAGGCCTGGGCTCTCCTGTGTCGGGTTCCGCGGAGGTGTGTGTCGAGTCATGGATTGCTCGTGGAGGCCGAGCTATGGAAGCTCGGGGAGGCCGAGCTATGGAAGCTCGGGAGGGGCCGAGCTATAGAAGCTCAGAGAAGCCGAGCTATGGGAAGCTCGTGGGAGCCGAGCTATGGGTAGCTCGGGGAAGCCGAGCTATGGGAAGCTCGTGGGAGCCGAGCTATGAGTAGCTCGGGGCCGAGCTATGGGTAGCTCGGGGAAGCCGAGCTATAGGAAGCTCGGGGAAGCCGAGCTATGGGAAGCTCGTGGGAGCCGAGCTATAGGTAGCTCGGGGATGCCGAGCTATGGGAAGCTCGTGGGAGCCGAGCTATAGGTAGCTCGGGGAAGCCAAATCATGGGTAGCTCAAGGGAGGTTGAGCTATGAGAAGCTCGTGGGAGCTGAGCTATAGGTAGCTCGGGGAAGCCGAGCTATGGGTAGCTCGGGGAAGCCGAATCATGGGTAGCTCGAGGGAGGTCGAGCTACGTGTAGTTCGGAAAGGTCGGGCTATGAAAACTCGGGAAAACCAAGCTATGGGTCACTTGGGGAGAACCGAGCTATGGGTTGCTCGGCCCGCTGGACCACATTAGTCAGCTCGTTCTTCATGGGCGTAATGTAGCGGGCGGAAGGATGGGGCTGATCTTAGCCCCTTCGTACGGTTATCAACGCAATGGCGATTTTACCCTCCAAGAATCACTATCATCTAATTTGACTATATTTAAATAAAAATCATTTTACTATTAGATTCATGTAGATTTAAAGATATTTTTTATTTAAAAATTTAAGATTCATGTAGATTTGACGATGAAAAAAATGATCAAATGTAAATTTGATTACATTCAATTTCTATATCAGTTTTTCTCTCTCTCCTCTATATATATATATATATATATATATATATATATATATATATATATAATCACTATATGCGCTGTTATATAATGTTACAAAAACTAAGGTTGCCTAATAGAATAACCAAAAATAATGATTTTCAATTTTTATGTTTAATTTTGAGCCATGCGATCAATGGCTGCAATCTTGCCTTGGGCTCCCACATCTGGCTAAACATGAGGAGGGTGCGTTTAATTAACAAACTAGATCAAGCTCGAGCATGAGCCGTTCATCTAGCAACCCTTGATCTTAAAATTTTGCATGACCAAATTATTTTTGTATATAAACAAACAAACTTGGGGAACCTATATAATAATTCAAGTCTAAGCTGTTCATGAATGGCTCTTTTCATTGACAACTGTGATGCAGGGTATGCATGCAAGCGGACAATTTTAGAACCGTGGCACACAAAGTGGTCCAAATCTCTACAAAAGTAGTTATCACATGCTCAAATTTTAAACATCAACGCACAATATTTTACCTAGAACATAGATCTTCTGGAAGTCATAAAGCAGTGATGTCACTACACACAATGTGACAGTCCCATGACAGGGCCATATTAAACTCTTAAATAATCCACATTTGATGCGGACAACCGCATGCTTAGGTTGAGAAGAATCTCCCCAAGAGGAAGGCATTGCAAGATTTGCTCAAATATTTATCTAAAAAGAAAGCTTAGAATATGCAATACTTTATATACGGATACTGTAATTCTATCAATCACTCTTGCTTTTTTTTTTTTTTTTTTTCAAAGCCATCTCAGTCCTCATTTGATCTCTCATGTGCTCGTCATGAGATGGTGATTGAAAAAAATAAAATATATATAAAAAAAGGACAAGATCTTATAATAACAAGCTGGATACATGCATGCTCGAACGCGTTTAAAATAAATAAATAAACTCCTGCACAGCAGCGTCCGGGCGAGCATGCACGGTGAACAGACCCTGGTAGAAGACAAAACCAGCCATGCCCACGTCTCTCGATCGGCTAGCGTTCTGTCTCCGTCCCAGTCCCAGTCGTTTTCGCCTTATAAATGTGGGACTAAAAATAATGGCGAGAGCACGAGGAGAGACAACGCAAGGTCCAAAGTCCCATGAGCTGCAGGCGTTGGTACCACGGTGAGATTAAAGATAGGAGTCGAGTATATCTCGATCTCGATCGAGAGAGAGAGAGAGAGAGAGAGAGAGGAGGGTGGCAGCGGTAGCAGAAGTAGTTTGGCTCTTAATGGAATGAGTGAATGCGAGTGTTGGGCGAGGGGGGTCGTACGACGGGGGAAGCGGGTGGGTGGCACTGGGTTGACAACAACGGGACGGCGAGGGCAGCCGGAGGGCCGTCCTTGGTGCGCGGTGGCGGGCCACTCTTTGCCTGCCCGCGACGTCAACGCCCGCCCCGCTTTTGGTTGGAAGTAGATGGGCGCAGGATTTCTCTGTCTCCATTTGATCTCATGCTGAAGTGGATATATCATACATATATAAAAGACAACAGAAAAGTTCATGTGTTTGTTTGAAGGGTTTTTTTTTTTTTTTTTACCAAAAAATATTCAGAATCTGCTTACATTTTTAATTAGTTTGAAATTAAAATTTTATTATTATTATTATTATTATCATCTGTTTGATTTTTTTTTTTTTAAAGGAAGGAATGTGAGTATAAAAGATAAGAAGAAAAGGTTGTTACTCTTTCTTTGTTTAAAAAATAGCATATAAAACAAGGAAACCATAGAAGGGCAAGAAAAAGATAAAGGAAAGTGATTTATAACCATCATCTTATTTAAACAAAGGAAAAGTAGGAAGAAGAAGAAAAAAAAAATGTAAGCATAAACCTTAAATATGCTTTTTTTTTTTTTTTTACTGTAAGAAGTATTCAAAGTAATTTTTAAGAATAGAATTAAAAAGATAAGATAAAAATCTTAAATTATTTCTCTCTCCTCCTTAATTCTTAATTTGAGAATAAAAAAATTTGAAACTTTTGAGAAAATAAAAAGGAATGAGTAACTCTCATTCTCTTTCCTCTCCTTCTTTTACCTTTCTTTTTTTTATCGCCATTCTTATCCCTTCCCCTCTCCTCTCCTTTGTCCCATATTTAAATAAACCCTTAGGATACATTTGTGACCATTTTGGGATCACTTCACTGATATTGAACAACCGATGATCCTGAGGTAATATAATTTTAGTGATAAAAATCATCATATTTGGTATGGTATATATATTAACGATTATGAATTATTGATGATCTAACATCACCGGCTTGAAATACTATACAAATTCTAAATTACTATCATAAATACTAAAATATCTCTATTATATTTATACTATACTATTACAAATATATAATATAATATCAAATATAATATATTAAATTATACTATAATTATAATAATTATAATATAGTATAGTATAATAATATAATATAATATGATTTAATAAGTAATAAAATAAAATATAATATATCATATATTATATTTATATAGTATATTATAAATAAAATATTACTAATATAATATAATTTAAAATTATATGATGTAATATTATAATATATTATATATTAATATAATATAATGCACTATATTATATTGTAGTATAATAATACAATAATAGAATATATTTTATATATCATGTTTTATATAAATTATTGCTACATTATTATATTTATTACAAATAAAGGTATTTTGGTCTATAAATTTTAGCTCAAGATTAGCACCCTTAGGATGATGATAGCATATATAACCTCTTGGGAGGTGATTTCATAAGATGAGGATGATTTTGAATTATTGCCATGTAAATTATTCTAATGCAATCAAATAAGGTGATTTCATTACCATTCCACATATCTTCAGGATGGATCAATATTCCATATCAAATACTTTCTTAAAAGACTTAAATATTTCCGAATTTTATGGCAAGCACGGTGTGTCGGTGTGCACTCCATTTTTATAATTGCAAAATATACAAAATAAGTATGCACAATTACTATGAGTTTGTTTAATTGAACTTTCTAGGCTAACTTCACGTTCATGCAATAATATTTTAGTTTGGGATCACCAAACATATGATTAATATTTTCAATGAACATTTTCCTTGGAGATCAAGCTAAATTTTTGCATCCATATACCAAGGATTTTTTATATTGTTCATAGAGTTGTGGGTACATATGTGGACATATATAATGTACAACTGCTATGTCATCGAGCTAACAATGTAGGAACGTTTGACCATATTGGTGCGGATCATGACATAATGTAAAATATACGAGTGATCACACCATTCTGCTCAGCCTAGATAAGTCATTCAGAAGGACAGGGGTCACTCTGTGACCAAATCCTATAACCACCATGGTATACAATACCAGAGTTACTTCGCGGTAAACATGACGAATTTGATCATAATAGATATCAAGGATCATGACTATTAAATATCCCATAAAATGTTTGATGCTGATTGGTTTTCTGAACTACAAGATCTAAACAAGATGCAAACTATCCTGCTTCTCATGAAGTAAACAAAAACTACATAAATATTCTTAAAAGAAATTAATTAGAGATCGAAACTATTGCTAAAACAATCTATCGCGCGGTTGGCATGCTTAGAATGAATCAAACTACAAACTATTTATTTTTTTAAAAAAAAAGCCACCTGCATTGCTGAATTTTATCAAAAAGAAACTGGCTAGAAAAATTATTTTGGAATTTGATGCCACCAACCTGCATGCAACGTAGAGCTTGATCAACTTTCAGTGTATTTAATAAAGTTTTTTTCATGGCCATGGATGGTTCGCTTCCCCTTGCCAAAAGGCTCTCTCATACGACCAACAGCAATAATTGATGTTGCCTGTCCTGCTCGTACGTTTGCACAAGTTTAACACGGCACCAAAAAGAATGGCCTTTAAATTTCTATTAGAATATTGATCTATTGGTGGGCACCTATGCCTTCTCAAACCACGTCAAGAGAAGGTTTTAGCATCTAGCTCAAAAAGTAGAGTACATTAGGAAATAAAAACAAATCTTATCGACCTTGTGGTTGGGTGGGGGTCGCCCAATCTTTTTTTTACTAGAGGAGGGAGGATAAAGCTCAATATTTTTATCTCAATGCTCATCCTTTTCTACATGCCAGTAAAAAAATATAATAATAATAATAATTATATGGATGATTACTAGTTTATATATTTGTGAAAACATATAATTGTAAAAGAATTGAACTATGCTTTGAGTTACTATTTCGATATCCTTGATCCATTCATTCTATGGTAGTTTTATTTAAATTGATTTACTAATAGATGTGGTGTAGGTTAAAGGAAAAAGTAAATCAAAAGCAAAAGAAAAGAAAAGAAATCAATGAAACCAAAACTGTCTTTCTAAGAATTATTTATAGAATGTAATTATATTGAATAGGTTACTCAATTTTAAATAATGTTGTTGCACTCAACCTTTATTTTATGTTTCAAATTATATCCTTTCTGTTATTAAAAGAAAAAGAGATATTACAATATATTACCCTTTTCTTCAACCACCCTAGCTATAAGTAATTCTTGAAAGAACAATTAAGCAAAATTATGCCATAAGGTTTTGGATAGCACACCAGGGAGTTTTCATTTAAAATACCATCCTCAAACCTTCTAGTAGCATGAAAAATTAAGAGAGAGAGAGAGAAAGAGAGCGAGAGATTTCAAATATAACATATCAATTTTACTAGCATGAATTTTTCATAGTTTGATTATAAAAGTGCTTTGGGTTACATCTTTTTATATTAAATAACGAGAGTGTAACATTAATAATCGAATTATTGAATATAGTTTATTATTTTTAATATATATATATAAAATCATATGATTTAGAGATCACTAGTCTACTTGTCGAGCAGTTAAAAAATTAAACAGTTTAAATAATACAGTATAATTTATATCATTTGACCTCTTGACAAATAAGATAGGGATCTTTAGTTTATATGATTTTTGATATATAAATAGTTTAGTAATATTAAATTATATGCAACAACAATTATTAATGTCAGATCCCTTTTATTTAATTCTAAAAAGGTATAACTTAAAAAATAGAAGGTACTTATAGAAACTATCTGTTATAATAAATTCAATAAATCATTATAATTACATAGGATGTCATCCGAAAAGTCTATAGCCAAAACATATTATTTTGAACTTTTGCTTTATATCCATTTATAATTACCCAAATTCTTTCATGCATATAATCAATTCTAAACTAAAATACATGCTTACATGGTTTTCATATATTTCACCTTTAAATTCTAATATCCTTATCAAACTTAGTATCCAAGTTCAATCAAAATTCAGCTATAAATATTACAATCAATTTATGATTAGCTCTAAAAAGAGCTATGCTACGATCTTTTTTAATATGCATTATTATAAGTTGGGCTTGTTATAACATAACTTATAGCAACTTAAGGTTCATCTTAAAAAATTAATCAACAAATATTATTTAAATTTTTTTTATATATGTGTATGTATATATATATATATATATTTGATTATATTCGAATATAACTAAGTTCAAAATCTAATCATCTTTTTATCTTTAAATCTATATGAATTCTAAAACCATTGATCTTTTCTTTTTTTTCATATTTTCTAACTTTCCTTATAGTCATGGATCGAAAGATAGAAAAAGTAAAAATGGGGTAGCTTCGAGATTGTATAAATTTAAGGATAACAAAGATGATTGAATTTTGAATTTATTATATTCGAATGCAGTCAAAATCAAACTCTTTACATATATATTAGGATCAGATGCGATCCCTATTGAGGTTTGAAAAGGCTTAGAAGAAATTAGAGTCATGTGGTTAATCAATTTATTTAACAGAATTGTAGCAACTAAAAGAATGCTAGATGATTGAAGGAAAAGCATATTAATATCCGTATAAAAAATAAAAAAGATATTAAAACTGTGTAAATTATAAAGGGATTAAATTAATAAGTCATACAATGAAATTATAGAATAGAGTAATAAAAAATTAATTAAGAGATATAGAGAAAAAAAAGACCTTCATATGGTCTTATTAATTTAAAGAAAGCATATGATAGAGTACCTAGAGAAATAATATGGTAGATTTTAGAGAAAATAGAAGTTACCAAAAGGTACGTAGAATTGATAAAAGATATGTATAATATAACAATAACTATTGTTAAAATAACAATGGAAAAACTAGTGAGTTTTTAATTACTGTAAGTTTACATCAAGGATCTACCTTAAGTCCATATCTTTTTATATTAGTTATAGATGAATTAACCAAACATATTCAAAATGATATCCCATTGTGTATATTATTTGTAGATGATATAGTGTTGATTGATGAAACTAAATCTGAAGTAAATGCTAGCTAGAGATTTGGAGAGATGTTTTATAATCTAAAGGTTTTAAGATTAGTAGAAGTAAAACTGAATATATGAAATGTAATTTTAGTAGGAGTAGAAATATAAATGAAGAAATAGTGAAGATTGCAAGTCAAGATATATCAAGGAGTAAAAATTTAGCTATTTGGGATCAATTATCTAATAAAAAGGTGAAATAGATGAAGATGTGAATCATAGAGTTAAAGCATGATGGATTAAGTGAAGGAGTGCTTGGGAGTATTGTATGATCGGCGCATTCTATTAAAATTGAAAGAAAAATTCTATAAAACTGCTATTAGGCCAGCTATGCTTATGAAACAGTATGTTGGGCAATATTGAAACAACATGTGAATAAATTAAGTGTAACAGAAATGCGTATGTTAAAATGGATATATGGTAAAACTTTAAAAGATAGAATTAAAAATAAACATATAAGAGAAATGATATGAATAGCTCCAATTGAAGATAAAATGAGAGAAAATCGATTACGGTGGTTTGGACATATATAACGTAGACCTTTAGATGCTCTAGTTAGAAAGAGTTATCTTTTAACAATTCATGGTAAGGATAAAGGTAGAGGTAGACCTAAACTAACATAGGTAGAAATAATTAAAAAATATAACTATTTATAATTTAAATATCGATTTGGTCCTGAATAGAGCAGAGTGGACGAATAGATTCATGTAACCGACTGCATGTAGTTGGAAAAAGGCTTAGATAAGTTGAGTTAAGTATATATATTTGTGTGTGTGAAAGAGAGAGAGAAAGGAAGAGAAAACTTTATCCAAATCTATATATATATATATATATATATATATTGCCTTCTCTTCTAAAAAAGGGACAAAACTTGGACCTATCGTGTCATCAGATAAACTTGTTATAAAATACAACTATATCAGATAAATCGGGTTTATTAGTTTTATTCAAAATCTGATTTTATTACCTCAAATCTTAATTAATTTCATGCCTTGTCATCAATTCAATATCTTATTGATAACTCAATGATAAATTCAAATAGAACTTAACTTTCAAAAAAAAAAAAAAAAGTACAGCATTCAAAGAAAGTACTGTGAAGTCAACTTAAAAATAAATGCATAATCCTTTAAACGGTCTCATGTCAAACTACTTTTCAAAATGCTATCCAACCAGTTATTGGTTAAACTTGCCCTGCTGATAACAAAAACGATCTTTTCTCTCTCATAAACGAAAAAAAAAAAAAAAAAAGATGGCCAATTTTTTTTGCTTGCCATCCGAGTGGAAAGGCAGGGGACAAGCCACAGTCCCTTGTCAACCTAGAATTAAAGAAGGCTGTAGAATGGCTGGGATCTTTGGGTGCATGTCATCATATCGTACCAAAGTGGGGATTGGCATGAAACCGTAGGACATAAACTATTTACTTCACCGGGACCAGCACTGTTTTGCTTGGTCTGCCGGATAACTACAACTCTTTATATGATCGTTGGGTCATCAATAACGCGATTGCCTTCTTCTTGCTCGAGTGTAGTAGGAATGGCACAGGGAGACTCTTCATAAGACTAATTCTATGGAGGCTTGATATGTTTTGAAGTCCCAGAAAAAGTAGGTGGTCGTTTACAAATAAAGTTCAAAGCTTACATGAAAAAGAAATCTGATCATGAACAGAGGTACTGCATTAGTTGAAGATGAGTTGCTTTGAAGCACATCCAAAGCTTTGAACAGTAGTACTAGGGGCACACATGGCCCTCAGGCTACATACCCGTCCACCGTAACGATTGGACAGTGTCAGATAGAGTATAAGTTACAGAGCTTCTGATCATTTCATCCAGTAGAGCTTCTACTGCAAATATGGTAAGACAGCAATTAACAAATGGGCATCATTGTGTTACAAAGTATGGCCAATGGCAAGTAAAGCAGTTTCTTTCACTGTCCAGCTCCATCACAATAAGGGATCGATGTCATTGTAGTATGGGTAGTCTTAGCATTCGGCCTTTTTCTACCTCTCTCTCTCTCTCTTCTCTTCTCCATTCCATCAGCAATTAAGCCCCAGAACATTTCCTTCTTTTCAATTATCTTCCTCATCAATTAAAGCTATAAGGTACGTCCTTTTAGCCTTTTCCTTTCTCTTTCACTAATTTGAGTATCAGAGAACCTTAGCTGTATACCTCTCAGCATCTCTTACGCTTTTGTTTTATGCTTGTAGAGACTCTATTATAGAATCTCTCGTTGCTCAAATAATCAATGCTTTGGTTTCCAACTCATCATCTACTTCATCATCGTTACAATTGTGCATAGGATCCTTCAACCGAATTCCGATGCCATTATCAAACTTTAGATTCAAATATTCAATGATAACTGAGAGATTTGGAATCTTAGCATAAATGAAGCTATAATTACAACATCATAATTTGCTCGAAACTACCAAGGAGTAGCTGGAAATACCCATGCTCTTGTAGTAAGAGGAACTCTTCCTGCATCAAATTAATCCAACTAATATTGAAAGATCTGGACGCCAAATCCTTACTAACTCAAAAAAATGGGGAAAAAAAATCCTAGTAAGTCATAAGTTGGAAATAGCGATATACATAATAGAAGAAGTTCTTTCTATTTATTCACTAATCCAAGAATTTAGTTTGCTAGTATGTTATGATGATGTCGAGATTACCAAGCGCTTCAAACATCACTCTTTGCTAAGTTCTCCCATGGATCTCTTTTTCCTGTTGCTTGTAGTGCGCCACTGCTTAAAAAACAAAGATTTGTTACATTAAATTCTAGATCAAATAACATTGGCATTCAAATTTAGGATAGCGAAGCAGGATATGAGATTTAGGGACTCTTTGGATTGGGGTGAATTGAGGGAAGGAAAAGAAACGAAGGGAAAAATTACTTTGTTTGGGAGAAAGGTGAAAGAAAGAGGGGAAGGGAATGAGAGTAACCAGTTTCCTCAACGAGGATAAATTTGTTAATTTCTAATGGGGGTAAGCTGGAGAAGGAAAAAATATTTAAGTTATATTTTTTTGGAAGATCAAAATATTTCTTTATTTTCTATTCTTTATTCTTTTTTAAAAAGGTATAGTTGTCACATAACTCTTTTCCTTCTTTTCTCTCTCTATCCAAACAAGATAATTGATATTACCTTTTTTTTCCTTCCATCCTTTCCAAGCAAAAGAAGAAGAACAATCCTTCCTTTCCTTTCTTTCACTTCCATCCCTTTACTTCTTTTTATTTTTCCCTTCTTTTACTCTAAAGATTCAAACATAGCCTTAAAAGGTACAAGACAAAGCAGACAAGGATCTCAAGTTTATCTTTATTTACTTCTGTTAATTTGTTTTTTGTTTATATGATATAAAAGGATTTTTAACTTTATTAGATGCTGGCGAAGGACGTATTGCATGATCGATTAGTTTGTGTCACCTTAATTCCATGAAGTATACTGAAAAAATGAGCAAAACTGGCATGCTTTCATGAGGCCAACCACACGGTGCGTGAAGATCAGGAGCATATTGCGTAATATAAGAAACAGATTTGAATGCATGCATCTTTTTGGGGAAAGATTTAAATACATGCACTTTATTCCTAAAAAAAGTGTGGCATGTTCTTTGTATGAAAGACTTTTGAAATTAGTCCTCGTGACTTCAGATCATAATGAAACAACCTTATTTCTACCGTACGTATAAAAAAATATTTAATTACCAAGTTATGTGCCTATGGTTCACACTTTCTAACCATAGGTAAATCTAAATCACTAACACTTAATTTGTTCATCTTGTTTGATAAATCTAAATCACCAACACTTAATCATAGCCCCATAGTAGAAAAATTTCAACACACCATATATATTCGAACTCAAGTCCTATAGAAAGGAATTAAGCAAATGGCCTCTGGATTTTTTTTACCCCATTTTTGTAGAGCATCAAGTATATACATCCTGGAGCTTGGCCAGGTACTGCAGGAATATCCAAAGAGCCCCAGTTGAAGTATCTGAGAAGTTAATGAGTTTGTCACTCCAGTTCAAGCTGTGCATGGATTCTGCAACAAAGGCATGTTGTTGAGTTGCCAATAAGAACAGTGTTGGGAAACGTTGCTTCATAGGCTCATTTAAGATCCAGTCGTTATACCAAAAGGATGTCTCTGTCTCTTCCGTTTCCCACTTGAAGGAGATGGATGGATACCTTGGAAGAAATTATGATGCCATGGACTTTAGTAGGGAGTGATACACTGCTCCAGTGCCGCTCTGAGAGTAGCAAATGTATTGATTTTTAGGAGCAGTGAGGACCATATCTTGTTTCCCTCTTTAATCGTACTTCCACCACCCTTCCATGAGCAAGGCCGGATTGAACAACTTAAAAGCTGGTGGTACCCAGGTCTCAGACCTTTTCGCTTCCACAGATGGATCAAAACATTCTACTTTGCCTTACTGCAGGATCGGAACGCCCAACAGTGCTTGTCGATCTGTGGAATAACCCAGCTAAAATATGTGTGATAACTCTTCTAATAGTCCAACATCGAAAAATTAGGAGTTGGTTAAGTGGTTTATATATTGTAAAGTAAGAAGGACAAGCCATCAATTGGATCACTTTTTGAGCTGTGGTGGCCCAAGTTGGTGTAGACCTTGTCCCTCTTGCTTTCTTGTAACAAAACAGGCCCGTGGGCCCGGATCGTTACAATATGGTATCAGAGCCATGCGTGCCACATAGGGCAAAGTGCTACATCGATGGTCGAAGAGCAGGAGCTAAGTCTTTACAATATGGTATCAGAGCCACGCACGAGTCGGAAGTGCAAGAGCTAAGTGCCACACAGGGCAAAGTGCTACATCGATGGGAGTCACCTTTGAACCTGTGAGGGTCACAGGGCAAAGTGCTACATTGATGGGAGCCACCTCTTGAACCTATGGGGCCACCTCTAGAATCCTGCCTGCCTGGTGTTGACGAGGACGTCGTCTTTGTAAGGGGGTAGATTGTGATAACCCTTTCAATAGTCCACATCGGGAAATTGGGAGTTGGTTAAGTTGTTTATATTGTAAAGCAAGAAAGACAAACCAATTGGATCCCTTTTTGGGTTGTGGTGGCTCAAGTTGATGTGGTTGTTCGTTTTGCTTTCTTGTAACGAAACAGGCCTGTGGGCCCAGATCGTTACAATATGCATCTAAAAGTAAAATTTCTGCTGTGTTCAATGCTTCCAATAATATCACTCAAATTTAAATACAAGCAAGCACATCATTATCACTCTTGTTTTAATCCGATTTGGGTAGAGAAGATTTTTTTTTCAACCCATTCAACTTGAATATCTAAAATAAAATTTAAAAAAATAAAAATATGTAAGATGTGGTTTTAAATTCTTCGCTTTCCTAATTTTCTTTTTAACAAGCCAAAAATTATGCTACGTAATGGTACTAGATGCGGCAGTAGGATCCCATATACCAACAAGAACGATGATGAGGTTGCTGAGTTGGAAACGGGAAGAATGATGCGATCAACTTGAATGAAATGTTTGTAGTAACGGGAAAGAATGTAAGAAGTATCTAAGGATTTTTGATAAAAAATTTTTGATGCTCAAGTCAATGGAGAAAATAAGGATAATTAAGAACAGACCTTGCAGCCTTGTTACGCATAAAAATTAAAAGAATAATAACAAAAAAAGGAAGGAGCCCTTGCTTGATTATTAGAGTTAAAAGAGAGTTGTAGTGCAGCTAAGGTCCTACCCATCCCCAAATGAGTCATCTTTCATTACTATTCTTAGATTTGATGGTGCGATCATGCCACTTGTCCGAATTGTAATCACGTGCTTTATCACGATAAGTCCATTCTTTGGATGAGATAGCACCAGTTGTCATGAGTAACACCCTCAGCAATTTGATCAGTAAATATACTTGTCATGTTGTTGGTCATGTATTGAGAACCTATTGTTGGGAATACATTCAATCACCCTCAGAACAAATATGCGAAACGTGCTTTAATGAAAAAACTATGCATGCACAATCACAGAAAAATATACCGATCTACCACAATCACAGAATATGCGGAATAAAAATAAACACCACACAAAAACACCAAATTTACGTGGAAAACCCCTCCAATGTGAAAGGAAAAAAACCACGGGGCAAATTCCGAGAGCACTTCACTAATCTTAATAAAAGATTACAACTTTTTTCAGGAAACACTTCGAACTTAAAATAATAGTTGATGTGGGTACAAGAAGGATCTCACCAACGTGTGGTTGCTCTTCCGTGCCCCCAAATCTGCTCTCAGACTCGTCCGTATCGACCTCCTGAGGTTGCACAGGATTTCTCCCAAGCCTGGGCTTCTCTGGATCTCTCTCAGGCCGCACACAGCTCTCTCCCCCCAATCTGGGTTTTTCTTCTCTCGTATCTCCCACATACGGATCTCTCCCCCTACTTTATTTCTGGGTTTTTTTCCCTTTTTGAAAACAGCTCCGTAACAAACTGTGATGCAGTTTGTTATCATGGGCCGGTTCCCTCCCCACGTGGAGGGAGCACCCAACAATATCTCCCCCTCCCGACTACGTGGGGAAATCCACCAAGCCTGCTTTCTTTCTACAAGCTTCAACCTTCTTGATAGGTAATGACTTTGTCATTATATCTGACCCATTATCATCTGTATGGATCTTCTCCAACAGCAACTGCTTCTCTTCCAGGACCTGTCTGATCCAGTGATAACGCATATCAATGTGCTTCGACTTGGAGTGAAAAGTCGGATTCTTGCTCAGGTGAATAGTGCTCTGATTGTCACAATAGACCACATAAGTATCATGTCTAACACCCAGCTCCTGAAGAAATCTCTTCAGCCACAATATCTCCTTGCATCCTTCTGTCACTGCTATGTACTCGGCCTCTGTGGACGATAATGCAACACACTTCTGTAACTTGGACTGCCATGAAATTGCACCTCCTGCAAATGTAACCAAGTAACCGGATGTGGACTTCCTGGAGTCAACATCTCCTGCCATATCTGCATCTGTATATGTCTGTAACACAGGTTCTCCCTGTCCATAACAAAGACTCAAGCTAGTTGTACCTCTCAAGTACCTCATGATCCACTTGACTGCTGCCCAATGCTCCTTTCCTGGATTCGCTAGGAACCTGCTCACTAAGCCAACTGCATATGCTAAGTCTGGTCGGGTACAGACCATAGCATACATAAGACTACCCACGGCTGAGGCATAAGGGACTCTCTTCATCTCCTGCTTCTCTTCCTCTGAGGCTGGGCTCTGCTCTGAACTCAGCTTGAAGTGTCCAGCTAGTGGACATGCCACTGACTTGGCATTGCTCATGCTGAATCTCTGAAGCACCTTCTCTATGTATTTCTTCTGGGACAACCATAACCTGCATGCTTGTCTATCCCTGAATACATGCATCCCCAATATTTGTTTCACTGGCCCCATATCCTTCATATCAAAAGCTTTCCCTAACTCCTTCTTCAGTGTGGCAATCTTGCTGGAGTCCTGCCCAACAATCAACATATCATCCACATATAAGAGAAGGATGATAAAATCACCTCCAGGGAACCTTCTAATGAAGACACAATGATCTGTGGTTGTTCTTTTATAACCAACCTGTACCATGAAAGCCTCAAACTTTCTGTACCACTGCCGGGGCGCCTGCTTGAGACCATACAGACTCTTTCTGAGTCTGCACACCATGTGCTCCTTGCCTTTCACCTTGAAACCTTCAGGCTGCTCCATATAGACCTCTTCCTCTAAGTCACCGTGCAAGAATGCTGTCTTCACGTCCAACTGCTCTACCTCCATGTTCATGCTAGCTGCCAATCCTAACACCGTCCTGATTGAGGTCATCTTCACTACTGGAGAAAATATCTCATCGAAATCAACTCCCTTCTTTTGTGCAAAGCCCTTCACAACTAGTCGTGCTTTATATCTAGGCTGTGAGCTTTTCTCTTCTGCCTTTACCTTGTAGACCCACTTGTTTCTGAGTACCTTTCTCCCCTTGGGCCTAGCTACCAAGTCATATGTATGATTATGCAGAAGAGAGTCCATCTCCTCCTGCATAGCTCTCTGCCACTGCTCCCGCTGCTCACTGACATGGGCCGCCTCATATGACTCTGGCTCATCTGCATCTGTCAACATGATATATTCATGCACTGAATACCGACTAGATGGTTGCCTTGCTCTCGTGGATCTCCTCACCTCTGTCGGTAGCTCCTCCTCAGGGATCTGAATCTCCTGATCTGTATCCTCAATAGGTGTAGGCTGCTGCTCATCTGCACCCTGTACTGGCTGTTTCTCTGGCTCATCTGCATGAACTGCTGGAGGACTGACAGGCTCTATATCTACTGGGCCATACATATCTGACTCAGACTGATGCTCTGCCCTCTTGATGTCTTCTATGGTTTGATCCTCATAGAATATGACATCTCTGCTCCTGACTACCTTCCTATCAACTGGGTCCCACAGCTTATAGCCAAACTGCTCATCACCAAACCCCAGAAAGATACATTGTCTTGTCTTGTCATCTAACTTTGTCCTCTCATCCTTAGGCACATGCACAAATGCCCTGCAGCCAAAATCCTTAGATAATCATATCTGACATTCTTGCCTGTCCACACCTTCTCTGGCACCTCTCCATCTAGAGCTGATGAGGGAGATCTATTTATCAAATAACATGCTGTCTGGACTGCCTCCCCCCAAAAGCTCTTGGGCAACTTGGACTGGGAGAGCATGCACCTGACTCTCTCCACTATTGTCCTGTTCATTCTCTCAGCTACTCCATTCTCCTGTGGAGTCTTTGGCACTGTTTGCTCATGTCTGATGCCTTGTGCTCTGCAGTACTGGTGAAAGACTCCTATGTACTCTCCCCCATTGTCTGTACGAATGCATCTCAACTTCTTTCCTGTCTGCCTCTCCACAAGCCTGTGAAAAAACTCAAAAACTGCTGCCACCTGGTCCTTGGACTTTAAAACAAAAACCCACACCTTTCTGGAAGCATCATCTATAAATGTGACGAAATATGAGGCTCCTCCTAAGGTCTTCTCCCTCATGGGTCCGCACACATCTGAGTACACTTGCTCCAAAAGGCCAGTCTTCTTCTTGGAGCTACTCTGAAATGTCACCCTGTGCTGCTTACCCACCACACAGTGGGTACAATCACTGAGAACTCTGTCCTGTATCTCTGGTAAGACCCCTGCCCTGACGAGAGTTTGCAATCCCTTCCGCCAATATGGCCTAATCTCTTGTGCCACAAATCTGCAGTATCATGCTCTGCTGCGCATACCTCTCCCCTAACCAAACTGGACTGCAACTTGTATAATGTGCATGATCTCTGTCCTTTGGTAATCACCATAGCACCTTTGATTAACTTCCATTGATCTCCCCCAAACTGGCTAACATATCCCTCTTCATCTAGCTTGCCTGCTGAGATGAGATTCATCCTGAGATCTGGAACATGTCTGACCTCTTTGAGTATCAATCTGCTGCCTTCACGGGTCTGGACCACTACTTCTCCTATCCCACATATTTTGGAAACACCATTGTTTCCCATTCGGATCACACCAAGATCACCTATCCTGTAGGATGTGAAGAACTCTCTCCTGGGTGTGGCATGATAAGAAGCTCCAGTATCCACCACCCAATCAACCTGATTTGATGTGGTGGCTAAGCACTGATCAACACATTCTGTAAATAGAATGATGTCTTCTCCTGAGGCAACTGCTGCTACCTCTCTATCTTTCTTATCTTCTGCCTTACCGCCTTCATTGTTCTTCTTCTTTAGCAGTCTACATTCACTTTTGTAGTGTCCTTTCTTATGACAATGGTAGCATTCGATTTCCTTCCTTGGTCTGGATTTGCTTCTGCCTCTGTTGTTTTCTTTTCTAGTAAACTGTCTCCCTCTGCCCTCTGTGACAAGTACATCTGTCTGTGTTTGAGACTCTCCAGTTCCCTTCCTTCTTTCCTCCTCATTGAGCAAGCTGCTAGTAGCCTGACTCATGGTGATAACTCCATCAGGGGCGGAGTTACTCAATGACACCACCAGTGTCTCCCAACTATCAGGTAGAGAACTCAACAACAGGAGTGCCTGAAGTTCATCTTCCATAAGCATCTTCATTGTGGCCAGCTGGTTCACAATGCTCTTCATCTCATTTAGGTGCTCTGCAATTGATTTTCCCGGCTTGTACTTCAGATTTACAAGCTTTCTGATTAAGTATGCTTTGTTTCCGGCAGTTTTCCTCTCATACAACCCTTCTAACTTCTTCCATAGTTCATAGGCTGAGGTTTCATTTGAAATATGATGGAATACTGTGTCATCCACCCATTGCCTGATGACACTGATTGCTTTTCTATCCATAGTAGCCCAATCTTCATCATCATATTTTTCTGGCTTCTCTCCCATCTTCTCAATCGGCTTGGCTAAATCTTTGCAATACAAGAGATCCATCATCTTTGGTTTCCAAATCAACCAATTACTGCCATTGAGACTAATCATCCTGCTAGTATTAGTGGTAGAATCCATCTGTGGCACGCTCAAATAATTTGTTCTGGGCTTGCAACCTTGCTCTGATACCACAATTGTTGGGAATACACCCTCAATCACCCTCAGAACAAATATGCGGAACGTGTTTTAATGAAAAAACTATGCGTGCACAATCACAGAAAAATATACCGATCTACCACAATCACAGAATATGCGGAATAAAATAAACACCACACAAAAACACCAAATTTACGTGGAAAACCCCTCCAATGTGAAAGGAAAAAACCACGGGGCAAATTCCGAGAGCACTTCACTAATCTTAATAAAAGATTACAACTTTTCTCCTAATTTCTTTTTGCCCAAAAATAGGAAACACTTGGGTATGGGTACAAGAAGGATCTCACCAACGTGTGGTTGCTCTTCCGTGCCCCCAAATCTGCTCTCAGACTCGTCCGTATCGACCTCCTGAGGTTGCACAGGATTTCTCCCAAGCCTGGGCTTCTCTGGATCTCTCTCAGGCACACAGCTCTCTCCCCCCAATCTGGATTTTTCTTCTCTCGTATCTCCCACATACGGATCTCTCCCCCTACTTTATTTTGGGTTTTTTTCCCTTTTTGAAAACAGCTCCGTAACAAACTGTGATGCAGTTTGTTATCATGGGCCGGTTCCCTCCCCACGTGGAGGGAGCATCCAACACCTATCTATCAAATATATCTTTCTATTTTATCCTTCATCAAACTCATGGAAGTACGACGTCAATATCTCCATCAAACTTACATTATCAAAATCTTTTCGATGGTATTTTCTATGTCATTCGTAGGCTGGGTACCCGTAGTCTCATTATCGAGAGGGATTCTATTACTGTGATTCGTTAGCTCTGTCAGGATTTCAGGGATCAGTTACCTTCCAATCCCGTGAGCTATGCTTCAGGATGTTTACAGTCTACCGTGAAGCCAATTCAGCGGCTGATTGGATTGCCGTCAGATTTTTGGTATTGAAGCAGGATGATCCTTGCCTCTTGTTCTGATTCAAATTTTATATTCTAATATTTGAATCTGACTCATTCTAAATTGATATGATCATCAAATTGTTCTTTAAAAAAATCTTGTTGAATTAATAATCATAATTTTTAAAATTTAAATATTTAATTAAATTCCGAGAGCAAGGAATTTTGCAACGAGGCTTGAAAAGACCTACTACTCGAGTGATAAGATTAGCTTACGATGATTAAATCAACCGAATTGCATAAAGCTTTTTTACAATTAAGATTTTCTCGGGCTTACCGATGGACGCATGTTAGAGAGCCATGCATGTGCCCCAGAAGAGCAAACGATGAACCGCCGACAGCGGCAGCGGTAGGTGGTGGCGGTGTGAGGTCGGATGGTTTGGTTGACAAAGCCACGGATCCAAGTCTCCATCCATCCATCGTTGCATTTTTTTTTCATGCGGAGGGGACCGTTGGAAATCTCTCCAGCCCGGGCGTCGGCATTGGGGGGTCCACGGCTTTTGTCTTCCAGCCGTCACATCCACGTGGAGAGGAGGCAAAGATCCAGAAGCGTCTCACAAGTGGGGCCCAAGGCACCGCCCCGTGGCCCCGGTCTCCGTAGCATTCAATTAGAGGAATTTTTGGCCCCCCCTTGGCCTTGGGTCGAGATTTAAGAGCGTTTCGGCGGGTTGTTGGCCAAATCTTAAAGGAGGGATCGACTATCGACCAACGGTCGCTACAATTCGTCGTCAGTTATATGGCTAATCTCTCGTATGGTCCGACGCTAAACACCAAGCATGGGCCATTCCTTGTTCATTCATGCTGCTGCTTTGGACCAACGAGGCGATTTGGATGGCCATGCTTTCCCACGTCGTTATAGCTGTCAACCGACACGTACAACAATCTAGTGTGGAGACTAGACTGCCACTTCTTGGTGTTTGATTGGACAATAGATGTGTACAACTTAGCTCCATTATGATAAAAGAAAACATTTTGGCTTTAAGTCTGCTACGGATGATGGAGATTCTTTGTTGTTAACACATGATTTATGTGAACTTCCTTATCCTCATCTTGTGGCCGGAATTAAAAAAGAAATCTCTAGAATAAGCTATATAGTATAGCAAACCTCAGGATCTTTTTTTTTTTTCCTCCTGGAAAAACTCAAATCCATGTTTATTATGCCAATTGGATACTTTACTATTGGAAATTCTTTGAAGGCTTTGCTGCCCCACCTTATCATCTAATCATTCATGCTGGATACCATGGCCTCTTTTATTGTGTGCATAATGGAGATATTCTAGGTGTAGCATGGACTGCAAATCATGACTTGCTATACTTTCTAGATGACCATATAGAGCTAAGAACTTTAGCCCTTAATTGGTTTTTTTTTATCCATTTGAATAGATTAGCAACTTTACATGTAACTGATGTTTGAAATTTATTTAGAGATTTCAAAATGTCAAAGATTTGCTTGATGCTTGTAGGTTAGTTTGGTAGAAGTGTAAGGTAAATAAGAATTAGAAAAGTGATGCCATTTGATGGAACTACACTAGGTAATGATATTAAATTTTATTTAATTATCAATTTTTTTAATAAGCTAAAAAATTAACTAAATTATCTAAACTTATGAAATGATAAAATAATCCTCAAAAAAATATTATAATCTATTTACATGATATTAGTATTTTACTATAGCAGTCATAATATCATTATAGTAATATTATTATTTTACAAAAAAAATTATATGTAATATACGATAATATAGTTATAATGTTGACTATAAAGTTAAAACTAATAGTGCAATCTAGAAGAGAGAAATTGACATAAAGAATGTATGTAAAGTTGTTTAATATTGCATAGCCTTCTATTAAAAAAAAAAAAAAAAAAAAGGCATACGAAGTTTAACTTTACATGGCCTATCCTATGTCCGCATCCATCTTGCAAATAATGTTTAGCTATAAAGTTCTGCTTCAAGATTTGTACTCCTACCAAACACTAACATAATGTAGCCATGCTATTAAGCTTACTTATACTATGAATACAATGATATATGATGCTTGAAGGAGTTATTTAGCTCATGTACAAGAGACGTATAATGAGCAAAACTATTCATTATACACAATTGGATTATTTTCAAACAATAAAAGGTTTCATTCTTAATATATACAATGTTAGAATAAATAAATGTTCATATCTATAAAGGGACTTTAGTGTGAAAATTTGCATGAGACAAAACTAATGATCATTGTTTTAAGGAATTTGAGATACAAGAGGCTTATGTAAAAGCTGTAGCAATTTCACAAAAAAAAAAAAAAAAAAAGACTCTTCTCTTAGTTAAAGTTGGATACCAAAATTAGGAGTTAGATTCATAATTTAAGATTTATTGGAGGTTGAATGACTTGATTCATAAATTTAAGACCTATTAGGGGTTAAATGTACCATATTTTTTAGAATTAAGTTTAAGGCAAGGTTGGTTATTAGCAAAAACTTCAATGGTACGGATCAAATAGAGAATTATAGGGCTCATTTCTATTACTCAAATTCATAAATAAAATTTTGAGTAAAAACAAATTAAGCTTAGTGGCTTGATTGCCATTTAGTAAATAAAGAATCTTAATTTTTTGATGAGTAAATATTTTATGACTTTTCTATATATTCAATGCAAAGTTGTTTAAATTATACATGTGAAATGCATAAACATAAAGAATTTATTTCTAAATCCCATCAAACCAAAAAGGTAAAAAACTTGATGGGCCATTTTAATGGAGAATCCATAATATTCATTGCAAGTTATATCACTTATGTAGTCCTAGAAAATAAATAAGGTGGATTTTCTAACTTTTTTGTTTTTGAAAAAGGAAACTTAGAGTTTGTTTTTTCAAATTTTATAGATAAACTTTAATATGTCATGTTAAAATTAATTTGAAACAACATAACAAAATTATTCAAATCCATATATATAATATATATATGGCCGATATATATATTAGAAGTGGTTTTATATAAACAAAATTATTCATATTAGAAGTGTTCAAACAAAATAAAAACTGCAATATATATTAGAAGTGATTTTAAAATATAAAATTTTGTGAGAAATTTAAACATTTCAGTAAGAATTTTAAGATATAACAATCATGACTAGTAACGTGATTTCTTAATTTGTTAAGCCAATTATATGCATTTTGGTTCATTAGCTTTATGAACAGTATAACTTTTTTTTTTCTCTATTTTTCCTTTTCTTTTAAGCTACCATAAAACATATGAAACATTTAGTTTTTGAATATTGCAGACTAAAATAAAATAGGTGAATTCTTAATTTAGATAACCCCTTAAACAAATCAGCTCTCCTATTTTTAAAAGCTTTTTAATTTTACATGATTTTGCATGCATAATTAAAAAGGAAAAAAAAGAAAAGAAAACATGATCATTTTTAGAGATAACAAAAATGATAAATCATAATAATATGCACTATATCAACTATAATAACTAATTATCAATATATTTTAAAAATAAATAATAGTTTATTTTTATTAATAAAAATTAATTTAATATTTTTAAGAATTAAAGTAAGAATATAAATCCAAAGATTTAAATTCTTGTGTTGAGAGAAGTAAAACCCAACTAAATTAAGGTGGTGGCAACTAAGATATCTATTAGATACCTGTTTATGCTTGATGAGAAACAGATTTGATTGAGAGAAACTTTTGACAAAGAGGTGTTTGTCCCCCACTATTAATAGGTAAAACTTTACAATTTAGTCCACCTACTTATCTTTATGCTTTTGGGTATTATTTTGTAATGCATGGTCACACCAAAACCCTAACTTTCTTTGGATGCTTGTTCTCCACAAATATCATCATGGATAGATAATAATGATTAAATAATAGAAAATAATACACCCGAAAAAAGAAAAGGGAATATATTGAGCTAGAGAGAGATCATTTCATTGGGCTCCTTCCCCGTGGCGTTAGGAGGGGTCTCCTAGCACGTGACGCATGCCGGTCTTTTAGAAATATCGGGTGATCGGGTCCCACCCCGGTGAGAATAACACGCAATCCCCATGCCAACGAATGCCCTCTCGTGCCATCATGACATGGCTCACGTAGGAGACGGCAGAACCGGTGGCCTCAAGGGAAGCTATGTTCAGCAGCACAGCCCACATGCCCACCACCCATCACGACCAATCAGAAGGGTCCACAATAGCTGACCAGGCCGACGGGGGATGTTTTCTGGCGTGGTGTTTTTCCCTTGGGCTTTGCAACTATTGTGTATTGGGTCAAGACAGCTGGATCTGTGCGCCAATGCGTGGGTTCGTATTCGAGTACCCAATCTTCCACCAGCCGTATCCAACCATCCATCGCGGCTTCGCATCCTTTTTATGTGATAATCTTTTGTTATTTATTCCTTTGTTATAAATACCACCAATCCTCTTGGGCCACGTGGCATGCTAGTATACATGATAAAAATTGAGGCATGCCATTGTGCATTCCTGTGATGCTATTTATAACTTAAAAACCATGCCAATGTAGCAATTAGGGACCATTTGGTAACTATCTAGGGATCACCTATGATCTTAACCTCTTAGGATGATCTAATCTAGTGACCAAAAATTATTAAATATAAAATACTAAATTTATTTCTATTATATTTCTATTATATTATGATATCATATATAAAATTAAATTATAATATAATACATTAAATTATATCATATATTATAATAATAATATTACATTATATTATAAATAAAATATTATTAATGTAATATAATTTAATATTACTATATGATATTATATTATATTATACCAATATAATATAGTATATTGATATGATATATTAATTTTATATATTATGTTATATACAAATTATTATTGTTGTTATATATTTATTATAATTAGGAATATTTTGGATTATATATTTTAGCTTAATGAGACATTTTTGAAACATTATTTTTAAGAATGATGATATTAATTTTTTTTTATAAAATGATGATTTTGAATCAACTTTCATGCAATACTATGAGAATCACCATCAACGATACCAAAATTTCTCAAAAAGCCTTCTTATAGCCTTTTTCTAAGAGGGGCTAAAAGTTTTATTCATCAAAGCAGGGATTGAAACTAAGGGACTATTTGGATCGAAGGGAATAAAAGAAAGCAATAAAGAAATAAAGAAAAAAATATAAATTACTTTGTTTGAAAGGAATGCGAGAAAAAGAAGAAAGAGTTGAGAATAACTGATTTCTTTTGTTTCTTGAGAGAAAAATTATTAACTTTCAAATTAAGGGATAATGTAGTAAAAAAATATTTAAATTATTTTTTTTGAAAGATTAAAATATCTTTTTATTTTTTAATATTCATTCTTCTATTATCATAGTTTATTTAATTTTTGAAGGATATAATTACCAAGTAACTTTTTTTTTTCTTTCTATCTAAATAAGATAATTAATATTATCTTTCTTTCTCTTTTATTCTTTATAAATATAATGTATTAGTATTATTTTACTCTTCTTTTTTTTTTTTTCTCTCAAAGATTTAACAAAGCCTAAGGGCCGAGGAGGGCGTGCATCCTTAGTTTTGGAGTGGAACCACATTTTGAGATGTACCCTCCTGCCCTCTGACACGTGCGAGGCACGTGTGTAATACTGGATGCTCATCCGTTTCTCCGACCTGACGTTATTCTGTACCAGCCCTTTAACCTTCCCATCTACCGCCGTCTCACACGAGAGGGAGAGAGAGAGAGGTCTAGAGCTCAGCTCTCAGCGTCCCAGCCGGCCTCCTTCTGCTTGCTTACACAAGAAGGACGCGCTGCCCCAGCAACAGTAGAGAGATACAGGCACTTGAAAGAACGAGAGAGGATATCCTCTCCTACGGTGGGTTTCAGGTTTCTTTATCTTTTGTTAAGGAACCAGCCAGACTCCATTGCCACAAGAAATTGAAGAGCTAGTAGTAGTAGTAGTAGAGAGAAAGGAGAGAAACACCCATCCACATTAAAAAAAAAAAAAAAAAAGAAAAGAAAGGAAGAGACGTGCCGTTACTTTCAACTACCTTCCAAGAGAAAGCAAGCAACAGTAGTCGCCCCACACCGGCAGCACTGCTGTCCTATTTCTCCAGATTTCCCGTTTATTTCCAACTCAGAGAGCTGATAGCAGTGCAGATCTGAGACTTCTTAGCTCTATTCTGATGGTATATTACTGAAAACAAAAGAAGAAAAGCAAAATTCTGGAGGAGGACGAGGAGAAGGAGAAGGAGAAGAGAAGCGGTAGTTAAGACTGGAAGGATGCAGTCTGGATATGGAAGCGTGTCGGAGATCCAGCAATTCATGATGGAGAATTGCGGCAGCTCGATCTTCTCCATCTCCTCTGCCACCCCACCGAACCCCCCGGACGACATCCACGCCGCTGCTTCCCAGCCTCTCAAGTACCACCCCCTCCACCACCCCCCACCGCAGCCGCCGCCGCCGCCGATCCCGCCCCACTTCTCCCACTTCCACTCCAACCCAATTACTCAGCAGCTCTTCCAGCAGAGCCACCCGTTCCAGCTCTTCCACCCGCAGCTCCAGCTGCGGCTGGATCAGGACTCGGCGCCCGAGAACTCGACCGGAGGCGGCGGCGGGCCGAGTTTTCTCGCCGCCGCCATGAATTTCAAGCTGGCGGTAAATGAGAGCAGCGGCGGTGGCAGCCAGGAGGGTCTCAACGATGACGACGGGTCTGAGAGCAGGCTCCATCACCACTGGCAGCGAGAGGAGGAATCGGCCATTAAGGAGCCTTCATGGTAATTACTCGCCCACATCCCCTTTTCTTTCAGCAAGTCTCCATCTCTTTGTGAAAGAAGATCTCAAGTTGGTTTTTCGAAATTTGTCCAAATTAAGGTCTTTAAATTTCTGATCTTAGCTAATTTCCTCATTCTCATTAATGCATGACATTAGGCTATGATAAGGAAAAGCAACAGTTAAATTATTATAGAAGAAATGGAACATATATATATATATATTAAGATCAATCATGGGGTAATGGAGGAAAGGATATGAAAAGGTAACTCAAAAAAGATATTGCAAAAAGAAAAATTAAAAGCAAAGAGAAGGTCTTTTTCCTGCTGTTTTCTTGTGCCTTTCTCGGCCGGAAGAAATGTGGGTCATATGAGATTTGTAAAAAATCCCTATAACTGATGTTAAATATCTAGAGTTCTTCTTCTTCTTCTTCTTCTTTATCTCTCTTTCTTTGACTTGCTATCACTGCAGGAGGCCATTAGACATAGATTACATCAATAGGAACGCCAAGAGGTGCAGGGAGAAGGAGCCGGAGACACCGACCAACAAGCACTGCAAGAAGACCAAAGAGGGAGCCGAGCCGGACCATGGCGGGCACATCACCGGCGGCAGCAACTACAAGCTCTTCAGCGAGCTCGAGGCCATCTACAAGCCCGGCGGCAGCATTGTTGGTCTCGGTGGCGCCAACCAGCCCGGCTCCGGCTCTGCGCTCACCGGCGACGAGACCGCGCCCCCATGCCCGCCGCCACCAACCCATCAGGACTAGCGGCTGATCACCACGTCGGTGGCTCGGAGACATCGGCCGGGGAGGAGGCGCCGGTGAAGAAATTATCCAAGGGAAGCGGCAGGAGGAAGAGGAAGCGGCGGCAGCTGAAGCAGCTGAACTCGGTCATGGCCTTCTTTGAGAACCTGGTGAAGCAGCTGATGGACGCCAGGAGAGCCTCCACAGGAAGTTCCTGGAAGTGATGGAGAGGAGGGAGCAGGAGAGGACTGTCCGGGAGGAGGCCTGGCGGCGGCAGGAGGCCGCCAAGTCGGGCCATGAGGCCGCCGCCCGGGCCCAGGAGCGGGCCCTCGCCTCCTCCCGGGAGGCCGCCATCATCTCCTTCCTCGAGAAGATCACCGGCGAAATCCCCCTTCTCCCCGAGGAGCCCCAATTCCAGTGCGACTTCTCTGAAGAACCTCGCAAGGACGACGAAACCACCGAAGACCTCCCGACCGAGCCCACGAACGAGACTACCAACAATGGCGATGGCAACGGAAACAAGGTTCTGTTCAACATGAGCCGGTGGCCGAAGCCTGAGGTCGAGGAGCTGATCCGGGTGCGAAGCGGGCTCGAGTCGAGGTTCCAGGAGCCCGGGCTCAAGGGCCCCCTCTGGGAGGAGGTAAGCGCGACGATGACCGCCATGGGCTACCACCGGAGCTCGAAGCGGTGCAAGGAGAAGTGGGAGAACATCAACAAGTACTTCAGGAAGACGAAAGAAAGCGGCAAGAAACGGCCGCTGAACTCCAAGACCTGCCCTTACTTCCATCAGTTGGCCCAGCTCTACTCCAAGGCCCCCAACAAGTCCCAACCCGCTTCCTCCTCCTTCCCCAGTGCCAATGTGGCCAGTGTTTCTACTTCCGGCACAGCCGCCGCCGATCAACGGAAGGATAACTCCGAGCTCCTCGATGCCATCGTCCTGTCCACCGATCAGCAAGGCTTCAAGTTACCAGAAATTAGCTCATTGCACTTTGATTTCAATGGCAAAGGGGACGAAAACAACAAGCTCCATCGCAATGTGGGGAGCAATCACGTGGAAGATGATGATGATGATGATGACGAAGAGGGAGAGGAAAGAGAAGAAGAAGGGGAGAGCCAAGACCAGTCCCACTGATCGAGACGAGCACTACCAAAATGCATGGCTCCAACCTCTTCTCCCAGCTAGCGTCTCCAATCCTAATTCTAGCCTATTACCTCCAAGAGGTAATCCTCTTCCATGTCGACCGATAGACCAATCTCTCTCTCTGCCCCGTCCCCCTTAATTTCTTCTCAAAGCTTGCTATGTTTTCAAATGGTTAACTAGGAAACAGTCGACTAGGACATATGAATTAGTAGCTAGCACTGGTACGTATAGCTGAATAAAACCATGAGTATATATTAATCCCGCCATGGAGTAAAGCTGCTTTTCAAATAATCATCACATTATTCTCATCACCATCATCCATTTCCATTCTCCTTATAGCTCACATGCTCCTCTTGGTTTTGAGCAAGAACTGAGAACTAACAGCTAAAGAACAAAGGCATGCATCATGTCATTCAAGTCCTTTTCTTCATTTCTTTACTATTTTTTAAAGTTCCCATGCCAGAACGTTGTCTCCGTTACCGATATAATAATGTGGATGCTCTCCGGGATGCATGGATTTGAGGGAGATGAGTCTTTTGTTATATCATGTTAATGGTTGTTGAAGTTTGAATGATATGAGAGAGAGAGAGAGAGAGAGAGAGAGAGAGACGTGATGGTGTTGGTGGGTTCGTGGTGTCTGAATGGCGTGACGTCGGTGATTGAAACCCGCACGGCGCTGCTCATGCACGAGGCTCGCAGAGGAGGACTCGAGTGGGACCCCATTTGCTCTGAAGCCCATTTAAAAACGCTCTCAGAGACAGTGAAAGAAAGCAGCCACACACTCTCTCTCTCTCTCTCTCTCTCTCTGTCCCCACATCCACCTCTCGTTGAATACTGTGTGAGCTCTTAAGCCGTTGATCTACTGCTCAGTATATAAACGTTCTCTCGTCGCTACCGAATCCCCTGATAATAAGCGGCCTCGGTACCCGTGGTGGCACCCGGGGGCAGAGAAAGCCTTGCTTCTTTTTGTTTGGCATAACAGAACAACATGCAAAGCTGGCAGGTTTTCTTATCTTTTTTCTTATCAGAGGCTCGGATCCACTGCAGATCCACTGTAAAGTGTGCACCACACCACGCTGTGTTTTGGCAATACATGAATGATTTCCGATTGTCATGTTTCGATCTTGGAGCAATGGTGATAGCTACTGTCAGTGTCTGTGGGTACCATATATTAATTATTTGTACATGCTACTTATATATAAGCTAGTCTCAATAATTTTTTCCGATGGCCAAACGCAAATTTAACTCATCAATCCAATCCAATCCAATCCAATCTAACCTAATCAAGCAGTTCTGCATGTCGCAAAGTTACATGCTTTAATATGGTTTTGACGTCTCTGACCACTGGGATCCTCTGCTGCTTCGACAGCGAATCGGTATCTGATTTTCATCTTCTGGAAGCCCCCTTCGGGGTTCGTCAAAATCAATTTTGATGGGAGTATCCGTGGCAGAGCTGGGGGTTCTGCGTTCGTGATCCGTGATCCCCATGATGACTTACTGGGAGCTGGAGGGTTCAGTACTCTTGATTCCTCCGTTACTATGACTGAGCTTCATGCGGCTTGGACGGGTATTTCTTATGCTACCCGGACTCTTCATGCTCAGAGGCTGTTGATTGAGGGTGATTCCCTATCGGTCATTTCTTGGTTGCAGAAGGTGAATTACCATCCTTGTCCAGTTAACCCGATTCTTACTGACATTTGGGTTATCCTGCGGGAGGTTGACTTCGCTCAGATCCGCCATATTTATCGTGAGGCCAATACGATGACGGATTGGGTAGCTTCTTCTATGGCCCAGTATGCTGGTTCGTGGACCTAGAGGTTGGGTAACCCTTGACCTTCTCTTGTGCAGTATATTTTGTACTCTGACTAATCTGGGCTGATTCATACTAGACTGATGTAATCGTTCGTTTGTACAAAAAAAAAAAAAAGTTTGATTCAAGAAGAATGAGATGTACTAGTGTAATTCTATACGGTTTAACAAGATTCTACAACCTAGGTTATAAGAATTTCTGCAACTTTATGCGTGATTTCGATGGGTTACAAGATAATTTAAGGAGATTTTCTTGTTAATCAACTTCTTCAATATATTAATTGCATGCCATTGTTGCATGATCGACGAAAATTTGTTAGGTGCTCTAATTGTAAAAACTTTCCTTTAGAGGACTCAAATGTAAAATTATCATATATATATACCTCCGAAAATCTAGCATGAAATGAATATCAAAGTTACGTACCATACTCAACGCATAATTAACAAGAAAGATTCTACTTTGACCCAACCCCCTATTTCTTATTTTCTTGGCTTGACATGTTTTTCTAGTACTTGTCACCCTTTTTCCATTTATCCAAAGAGATGAACAAGGAAAAGGAATCAGAATTAGGATGCAAGAAAATGATTGTTGAAGAGTTTTCTTGGCGATATATAAAAAAATAATTTGAAAATTCCAAAGGGAATGTGTACTAGGGTGCCAAAGCTAAGCAAGCAAGGATTATTTTTACTGTGCTTCATAGACAACCAATTTTCATCAATTATGCTCTAGTTTTGTAGAGGTTAATGCTTGCTCTGTTACTTGCTCTAAGATTGGAAATTAATAAAATCAATTTCCCATGCATGCGAGTTCTGCTGGGAGACTTCTCCGGTCCATGGAAAATAATCTTCACGAGCATTCATTTTATTTACAACTCGATTATCTCCCTTATTGATTCTTCTCTTTATTGCATGAAATGGACATGATTGCTTGATTGGTGCTTACGATCTAAAGCACCAACGAAAGGATATATAGCGTCAGCATCTCACTCAAAGTATCAACTAATGCGACGCTTTCCTATTACTCCTCAACAGACACCATATCACATATCAAACAGAGTTGAACGATTCAAAAAGATCCACACTAGCTGAGTGCATGATCGACTTTGGCCGAGATTTTGAGTGACTAAATATATATATCGACTCTTGATTCTTTCAAAAAAAAAAAAAAAAAAAAGCAACATCAGACAGTCGTTTCTCAAACAACCAAGAAGCCCTTCAAACTTTGCTTTGATTGCAACGGCGAGGCGCGGGGCCCTCGAGTCATGCAAGAGATCGAAGGAAGGACGCTAGCTAGTTCCGCAACTAAGAACACAGGTGGCATAAGGCATCGTGGTGGATGAAACAGACACGGCTTCCTCGCCTTGAATCCAGATATTTCAAAGATGCGACGGACGTCTCGTGATGTGGATGCCTTCCCGGGTTACCGTCATGACTCAAATTTGTTATACCTTTCCTATCTAATGCCTGAAAAGTTGGTGCATGGAGAGAAGGAAACACTGGAAACAACCCCCTCTTGTGCTGGTGTGATAAGGATCTCTCTCTCTCTCTCTCTCTCTCTCATACTATGGCTCTCTTCTAGTGGCGTTTCAAGCAGTGCTTTTCAAAGACTTGACGTTAAGAACTGGAATTCTCTGGTAGCGTTTGCAATCAGGCCATGAACTTCTGGAAACTAGGCCTCTTCTTGGTCAGCCAGTGCATGGCATCTGATCATGAAATTAAAACAATACATGTCATGGACCAACTAACAACACCAAATAATGTCATCTCTTTCTTTGCTCAAAAGAAGTGAGGAGTTAGGAAGTGAGGGAATATTGGAATGTGATACAGAGTGAAAGTAAACTTCTCAAGAAATTAAGCAGGATCTTTATAAAGAAATGGAAAATATTAAAAACCAAGAAAATCTATTGATCATATATATGGCTCGAGGATAAGAAAGAATTACAAGGCACGCAAAAGAATTCAGAAAATATTACATCAATAAACTGTAAAATGTTGATCAAGCATGACATGGACTTATAATATTAACAGGTAATTAATGAATGTAATTAATGGAGAAGATGATAGAGGCATCATGAAACAACTGTAAAAATAGAAGGCCGGCTCCAAAGGGCTGTTGCACGCTAGCATATATAGTTCCAGCAGATAAAATTAAATTCTTCTTGTTATTTCTCCAACAACACCCAAAGAACTGGTTTTACCTTCACGTCATATGCATGTAAATCATCCGATACTTACCAAGATATACCAATAACAAAGTGTGGGCTTGGTGTTGACTTGATCTGAATGCGTTGGTCTGTCCTCTGGGTTGTCATTCTTGTGGCCGTGATGTCTTGGCTTATATATGCTTCGTTAGTGTTCTCTGTGCAGTGTGGTAGGGTGGTTGAGTTGGAGTACTGCTTGGTGTTTGGGAACACGCTCTGTGGCAAAGCATTGTTTTGGTGCTGCGATGGGGAGAGAGTTGAATGCAGAGTGTTGGGTGTGTCTGCGAGTAGGACATCGGCTTTTGTAGGACTGGGGCTGGGTGGGTTCCGATTTGTTTGAAGGTGTAATGAATGATAATATCTTTGGTCAGCTGTTTTTCCTACCACCATGTTAATTCTCCAGTGGAATGTTAGGGGATCAGTTATGCCGACGATGAGAGAGCAAAAATATTCTTATTCCTAACTTGCATGCAAATGTCCCATTCTTAGTGGGGTACTTCAATCTTTATGGGATATCCTGTAGAATGTGAAGATGGTTGACCTTTATCTAAAAGATTTCGAGTGCCCAGAGCACCCGTCCCGAAACATTTAATGTCTCAATTATTGGTTTTTTTTTTTTTGGTGGTGCTGCCGACCCATAATTTTAGAGTCTTCTTCTTATTGTCTTTTGGGCAGCGTGCAAGAATATTCATGCCATGTTTTAAAGGCTTTCTTCTACTTTCCTTCAGTTACTCTATATATATATATATATATATTGGCGCCAGGGATGGGAGAGTTGGGTTTTGGGGATTATTTTTATTTTTATTTTTTGTACCATTGGTATTATTAGCAAAATTTTAGCTTTAGATAGTTATGACTTATGACTAACTCCATATAAATTTTGATCACGATTGATTAAGAAATATTGTTTTCGTGCCTGTTTTTTTCATTTTTTGCTCAATCCAGGACGTATTATTCTTACGCCAAAAAAGGTAACAAACAATGACCTTTAATTGGTGGTAAAATAAAAAACCTAATCAAGAAAAGAGAGCAAAACTTAAGTGCATGTTTGGTATACCAAGTTAAAAAGGTGAAGATCTTTTTAGATTTTCCACCACCCTAAAACAAAATTCTATCTCGATATCTCTAATCTAATTAGAGAAAGATAATTTGTTCTAACAAAACACTTATTTTTCCTGAATCTTATCTAACTAAGTCGATAAATATCTAGTTAGATAATAAACTAACAAATAATTATAATTTTATTTTTTCTCTTTGCCTTTTTATTCGGTATAATCTATTATTCTACCTTAATCAAATATAAGATAAAATAATTTTTATTCTATTATTTTCTTCCTTTTATCCTATCTTATCCTCTGTATTGGACATGCTCTAAGAGTACTATTATTAAAGAAAAGTAAAAAGAAGACTTTAGGGCATGTTTGATTCATGGGTAGAATAATATTGAAGTCCCTTTCTTCTTATTCCATATATTGGCTTACTAAGGTCTTCATTTGATTGTCATTTCATCCAAAATTATAAACCCACGTTTTGAGTGAATGGCATTCTGCCTAACTTCTTTAGGAGTTACTTTTATTCCCGCATGGACTCTTATTCTTCAAAGTATGGCTTTGGTAAAAGCATGTAAGGTGTTGCTTTCTTTTCTTTCATTTTCTCTCTCTAAAATGGATGCTAAATTGACTCCACATCGCTACCACCGCTAATAGTGCCACCACTTGAAGAGATGGTAGATATGGTACCTAAGGAGGTATCGATGTTGAACGATCAAGAGAGAAGACATCCGACTGAATTCTTTGATAAAGAGGAGTTCTAATCCTCATCATTCAAGTTGCCCTTAAGTACACAAAAATGTGCCACCTAACACCCCAACCACAATCAAATTTTCCAAATGATCACTATCTTCAAAATATTTTATATTACCCCCTTCGACCTCCTATACCTTTCACTTTTTTTTCTCCTTTTTATTCGATATCAGCACAAGACTATTGCACTCATCCTCCTCCGTTGTTACAACCATCATTGAAGCCTTTAAGTATGTCATTAACTTTTTTTTTTGCTTCCTCTTTGATCATATCTGCAAACACGACTTCAACCTCTCTTTGCCTTACAAAAGAAGGGGTTACTGTTGCAACTAAAGGGATAGAAAAGATGTTTTGGACTACCTGTACAACCTGCTATCTCCTCCATTTATATTAAAATATATTGATTTTCATTTTCCTTATGGTGTGAACAAACCATAAATAATGAGAATCAAAATGCCATTTCTATTTCGATTTTTATATGAACCGAATATGGGCTTGAAAATTGAAATAGCACACCCATTCACTCGAAAATAGAATCTAATTTACATTTTGTCCCATACCTACGAACTAAACGTGCCCTAAAGCATGATATAAATATCTCGCATATTGCTAAATAAAAGTTGCCTGTTTGAAATCAATTCTAATGAAAATAAAATATAGATTCTATGGTTTTAATGGTTTCCATCCTAATTAGAATTTTAAATCTTGTGTTTGGAATAAAGTATAAAACTATGAAGTTGAATTCCAATTCTTTTGTTCAGAGCCAAGATGGAAATGGAATTTATAAACTAATTTATATAAGAAAACAATAATTTAGAAGGATAAAAAACTTATAAGATAAAGAAGTTAGGCTCTCATGATTCAAAATAATAAACATAAATAAAAGCAAATATGTTACACGGTCATATAAGAAAATGAAGCAATTTTTTATACCAAAAATAAATAATAATAAATAATCTCATGATCTATATGAGATAAAAGAATCGGAGATCTGAATCTTAGCAGAGATTGATAGCCAGAGAAACATGGTAGAATGAGTGGCATTGGATGAGCTTGAAATTAACCGCCTGGAAGAAATAAAACGAGCAAACAAAGCCTACATATTTTAATTGAAGGTTTGGAAGGAGTATTATTCTGATTTGAAAGATACTTTAAAAATTATAAAAAAAAATTATTACAGATTTTATAAACTTCAATTTAGTTCTCTTACAAATTTGATAATTTTTCATAAAATTTCTCACTCTGTAGTATTTAAGGATCTAAAATTTTAATTCTATAATTTTATTTCGTTTCAAACCTTGAAATCATTGAAGCGATGGATCCAGAATTTTAATAGTTTTAAATAATTTCAAACGGATGGTAAAAAGAAAAACTCTAAATTATGTGTTAAGGGTAAATAATAATGTTAAATGGGGCACCCGTTAACAGCATCCACATTTAAAATATTGGAAAAAGATTATTTCATCGTCATTCAAACATTTTAATCCATACTATCAGAACTCTCAAGGCCCATAAGATTATGATTGAGGGGGATTCTATGACTGTCATCTCCTGGTTGTTGAGGGACAGCTGTTGGATATTCCCTCAAATCCGATCTTGTTGGACTGCCGATCCATGTTGAGGAAATCCAGTCTGTTCAGATCCGTCATATCTTCCGTGAGGCCAATGCGACGGCAGACTGGGTGGCTTCCTTTGTAGCTCAGCATGCGGGACCATGGACTTGGAGCCCTACGGACCCCTGCCCGATCCTTCTCCAGCAGATTTTATATTCAGATGTATCTGGATTGATTCATATGAGGAGTGTATGATTGCCCGTTTTGTAACAAAAAAAAAAAAAAAAAAAACAATTTAATCCATACATTTCCGTACATTTCCTGTACCAAGAATTGACATGGTTTGCAACAAGCACGCATCCCATCCGACAAAGAAACCACGAACCTCGTTAAAAGCAGCCACCACACACCATCATTGTCAGGGAGGAGGCAAAGAAAGAAAGAAAAAAAATCCTACCACGATATCACCATATCACAATGCAAACTTAACATTAGATGCTATAACTTTGCTACAACGGCCATCAATACCGTTGCAAGTTACCTTATCATCCCGATGGGCGCATGACATTGTACCAGCGCGAGGGGTTGGCGCCTGGAACTCGAGAAAATAAAAGATTCCAAGTCTTTTGAGATTTTCTTTTGCCAGGAAGTCAACAATATGCGTTCGCCATCGCGAAGAAAGATGAACCAGCAACAAAGTCGCACCACCTTTTCCGACAACACGAGCATGAGACATGATACCATAACACCCCTTTCATTGCCCTTTCAAAATGATTGATGAATCAACTCCAATTCAGCTATGGATTATCACTAAGCTATTCTTTTTTTTTTTTTTTGGGTGCTATTAAAAATAAAATAACAACACACCGCACCAAATCATTCTCTCTTTGTGTGCCAAAGTTCGCATGCTAGCGTGTGCATGGTGAAACCACCAGCTTACAGTAAAAAGCCTCTTCTGCTGCAAGGGTACACATTCTCAAGAAATTATCAAAAATATATATATATACTCAGCAGCAGAAACCATATCTCAGAAATTAATAGGCCATTATTCAAGAGTAACTCACCCTCAATATATGTTTCATAAATAAAAACATTAAGAAGTACTGTGTCAGAGATATTCTACATAGGAAACTGACATAAAATATAGACAAAGGAAGGACCAGCAGGATGCATCCCCTATGCCGGCACCAACTCTCAGAAATTTACAAACATCGCAAGAACTGATATACATACAAGTCAAAACCCTAAGAAGTAGATGTCAGAGACCTGTACAAGAATTGTCTAGTAACCAACTGCCAAGATCATCTCACTACAAACATTATTCTAGACCTCAAGGCTTTGCACGTTTCGAGAAAGCTGACACCGTTAAATGGAGAAAGTTCCCACCTAGAATGCGTACACGAACTTGGACACACACCGCAAGCCGAAGGTTGATTGCCATTCATTCACCTTTCACCCTGATTTCCATATATGCAGCCCATGGATTATGCAGAAGACAAATAGTTGGAGTGTAAATATACAAGGATATGAAGGAACTTACATGAACGAAGCATTTATAGTTTTGCTAACTTGGAGAGGCTTCTTAGCACTAACAGGTTTAACATTCTCCATGCCTGCACTGTACGATGAGAATACCCTTCTCTGCAAAAAGGTAAAATACTTTTTTTAGTTCATGAGCCAATTGTACAAAACACATCAAAAAGAGAGTTTGCTCCAAGATGACAGATGTCATGAACCATGAAGCCATGAAAAGTCTACAAGCAGGACTATGGCTAGACCGCTTATGAAGAAATTTGTCCAATAAATATTTTATAGGGCTGTCAGAAAGCACGAGTAGATTAAGCATCTTCTAACGTATTTGAAAAATTAACACAAAAATTGATGACGGTTTATAGGTGCAGAAGGCGGCATCCCCGGAGAAAAAAAGAAAAAAAAAAAATAAAAAGAGAAGTTTAGATGATAGATCCTGTTTGTCAACTTACTATCCAGTGCCAGTAAAAGCAAGATCATCCTAAAGGAGATAAGAACTCTCTGAACATTTCAAGCTTCCAAGACAAGACCTGCCACCTCATTGTTAAGTATGACTCTAGAACGACATGGCTCAGAATTGAATCTATTTCACAAGCTATATGGGAGAAGAGACATGACACAACATACTCTCATGTATAGCAACCTTTTCACATACATAGTTTTAGAAAACCCCAGTCATCTTTTCCATGGCTAGTATGTAAATCTAAATCAAGGCTTCCTGAACTGATACCAGGTCCAGTACCAGTCAGGAAGAAGGTTGATATGGTATGTACAATAACATACCATACCAACAAGTACCAGACTATGAGAAATGAGGGGACAAAGTTATCAGGATGGCCTTTCACCCTGTTTTAGCCTGTAAGAGGCCCAGATCTAGTAGGAAGCAGATGAAACTAAGGGGAACTGGATGATTCCACTCAGTTTGGACCTCGCTACCTTTCCCAAACTGCAACACCCAATGACCATCTCTCTCCCCCCCTCCCTCCCTCCCTCCCTCTTTCCCCTTCTCCCCTTTTTCCTCTTCTCTCTCTCCTCTTTCCTTTCTTTCACCCTTTTCGTTTCTCTCCCCTCCTACTCCCCTTTCCTATGTTCTTCTTCCCCTACCCTTTCCTCTCCTCTCCTTTACTCACCTTCATGACACCACTTTGCCGCATCAATCACCTTGACATGTTATCCACTGCCCTCTTCCACCCAAAATCCATTCTACCGCTAGCTAAGCCCCCACTAGATCTAGATCTGCAACCCTTCCTTACTCCACAGCCACTAATTGTCGAACCCCAATGCAGATCCATCACCAACATCACTCTGCCAGTAGTTGTAGTGATGCCTTGTGGAGGCCCGTTTCTTCCTCTCTAATGTCACCTTGGGAGCATTCTAAGGGGATTATAGATTTGCATTCATCCAACGTTCTCAATGCCACCCTACTCATTGGCCCAACATCACCATTAGCCAGTCAACAGCTGATGACCTGACCTAACCAGCACCAATTTCTACGTCCCCTTGATTCTCTGTCATTTCTTTTACCCTCTTCTTGTATAAACCAGTCTGCATCCCAATTAATCAGTATTTTAAAAAAGTGTTTTATGGGACCATATAGAGGGAGAAGGCCCTTGGACTGCTTATGCACTGGCCACAAAAGCAGGCCACATATGAGGCCATATATATTGCCCACATTCAACAAACATGGCCACATATGCACCTGTAACCCACACAGGCGTCTGCATACTTAAATACTATATGGTTTGTCACTTTTGTTGATAAAGTATGTAGTTCAAAATTTAAACTTTGTTATAGACTTTCTTGCAATGCTTTGTTGCAACTCGCATCTTACTTTCTGTTCCAAGTTTGAGCATGAACTAGACTTCATGAGATAATATTGTCATTTAAGTAGGCTAGCATGTCCTGTTAGAATTTAAAATATGCAGTCAAAAGACTCAAAAAAGTCTAAATGTGCGCACTTAATTCTTCTTTTAATTTCCTAATTTATTTCTAATTTTTAACCATTGATATGTAATTTATAATTTTAAATATTTAAAAATATAAACCACATATGAGCCCTGCATAAGTGCCCACATATCGCATGCACACTATGTAATGGCCCAACCATCTGCTTTTTTAAACATTAAGGTTAATCCAACTTATTCACCAGTAAATTTGGGTTAGCCAATTCTAACCCACTAGCAAGTTGCAGTGGGTTCTAGTCAGGCTTAGTAGTTCTTAATAGTTGGAAGTTGATGCTAGTCAGCATGACCCAACCTGATTCATTGCCTTCATTAACACACCAGTAAACAAAACTATGAAAAACAATCTGTTATGAATAGACATCAAGTTAGAAATAATTATGATCAGTAATTAATAGAAAAATAGATTTAAAATATTGTATGCAACTTCAATATACCAGCTGACTTTGTGGTAGGAGATAGAACGGAAGACGCTCAGATGTGCTAAAATCAAAGGCCCTAGGCTACCCGTTAACGACTAAAATGAATCAGATAGAGAAGGCACTTACATGGGGCTCAAATTCGGGGCTGGTCAAATTAATGGATAGATTCTTCATCAACAGCAATACCTGAACAACAACCATTGACAACATCAAATCTTTTATATCAAACAGTGGAGAGCATATGTGTATGTTTATATACTAGTAATCTAACATGAAATGATCATATTCGCATATATTCACCAGAGGACATTGATTCAAACATAAAATGTAAGTATAATAGATAAAGTTGTGATATGATATGCAACAGAAAGATCAATATCAAAGAACTGAAATTCAAGGGATACACACTGCACTCTCTAAATGAAGTAAAAAGATTTAAAATAATTAAAGAAAAATTATAATGTAACATTCAAAAGTAGCAGACAAGAATCAGTCTCCAAGAACTTAATTAATAAACATAAACTGTATATTTGTATCCCCTTTAGTCACTCAATAGTAACTTTTTGGTTAATAAAGGTATAAGACAAGTTTAATTTTCTTAACCTACAAGCTTTATCCTATATGTACAGGGGCAGCTTAATGGAACAGTAGATGCAACAAAAGCTACATAATTAGTTTATCAAGTACATTAGAAATAATTATCTTCCACTTTATACATATTAATTATCAACAAATGCTAAAACTTCAGTTAATATAAGAAAAAAATATTTGTCTCTCTTATCAATGATTTAATTGTTTTTATAATCCATGTACAAACAAAAACTTTTGAGAAAAGAGATTCCTAAAATCATTTAATGAATTTTTATTAAAAATGATTTTGGAAGATGAAAAGCTTGAAATTTCATTCATTTCTTGATAAGTCACGACAAATCTAAGTTTGTTATGGTCTTTTGAGTTGCCAAGTCCAAGATGACTATTGTGATTGGGATAATTAATGCACATTACAATACTTGCACATATCATAGTTTTTGTGACTTTGACCTTCATGTTACTTGCACATATTCAATGCTAGATAGTTTTACTTAATGTCTATCAATGAATAAGAGTTGTTAAAAGGCCAGGCTGTGTGTTTTTAGCTATATTTACAGTAAGAGCACAGGCACATTTGAGATGAGCTGTAATAAACAAACTGTGTTAATGACTAAAAACAGTTTATTGTTCGAATATTGACTACTCTGATTGTTATTATGTTGATCTGTTACACAACTAAACAACGAAATTATGGTTAATTTAATGCATGTTTTTCAATCTATAGGCAATGCTATCTGATGTCAAACATTGCGCCACAATGCTCTTTCAAGCTTGGTTCAAATTCTAACACTTTTAATAGGTGAGGCCATAGCTTTTGAATTCTCATAATCAATGGAAATTGTTGGTCCCTGAAATTTTGCCATATAACAACGTTGAAAACCACCACCTGCTAAGGAATCTAACATTGTAAAATTTGGACTCGAGTCTTTTGTTTACTGTTACTGCCTTAGATGAGTTGAAATTATCAACAGAGTCATTATAGGAAAATAATCAGGAGAAAAACAAGGCTTGCTTGCAACATCAAATATGTTTCCATGTTCAAAAATATGTATCGAGTGCATGAATGCATCATCATGCGCAGCATGCACATACAAGAAAATCTAACACTTAATAACTAAGAAAGCCATTATGTCACTAAATCTTTTCCTCAGAAATAATGGGAACCACAACCTTTTGGAACCATAACCTTTTGTCATCCTACTGTAACCTTTTCATCTATCCATCTAATCAGAACATTTACCTGTGGACAAGCCCAATTAACGGTTTTGCATTTAGTGAAAGTGTTCAATGAGAAAACAAATTAATCATACTACTGCATAAATACTTCTAATATTCTACCAAATGACCATAAACGTTCAAACAATGGACAACTGAATTAAACAGCCATTTCACGATAAGACCATAAACTCATATGTTGTATGAATTGCTAAATAAAGCACCATGCTTTTTTCTGCAAGATAATAAGAACAGTAGTAAAAGACTGAGCTTGCAAATGACATACTGTTTCAACATCAATAGGATCCATTTCTTTCAGTTTCTGCAAATGACCACTTGAATTTGGGTCAAACACACTGCCGAGGAAGCTGTACACCTGAGCAAAGTCTGGCATAACTTCATGAAACACAAAAGAGAGAAGGTGAGCAAGGGTTGAAAGCCATAAGCAGAATTACAGCATGTTATAACTAATGGTCATCTAGTTGAAAATCATGAAATGTAAAATTTGATGCGAATGTATATGAAAAAGTTCTAATATAACTCTATGTCTTGACAGCAACAATGCAGAAGTATTAGAGGATCTTCAACCTGTCGAACTTGTGCTGAAAATTTACCCACTGATATTATAAAGAGAGAAAATAGGTCAACAACATGCTGATGGCAAAGCAAAGTTTTCAATGGATGCTAGCTTGTTCTCACATCCAGCCACAGAACGTTAACAATATTAAATGAGATATATGCAAAAAGAAAATTTGCAAAATGAGAAGATGAAGAAAAAACCCCAGAAAGCACAGAAGAGACGGCTCAACTTTGGAATATAGACTTTGCTGTCTACATTTACTCAATTAAGACAAAGATCTTGGACTCAGGCTTGAATAGATTTTCCACATAATTTGAGTCCAACTGGAATTGTCTAGAGTCTAGACTATATGCCCAAAGTCAGTCTGAATGCTTGTTATCGATGCTAACATCAGCAAGTGAGATGCATATAATTAGAGCAGATACAGACTGATTATGTGCATAATCAAATTCACATTCACATTTTTGCCATAGACACAAATGTGAATGCAGATATTGTTATAATCTTGAAACTGATATATATAGTTGGTAAAGACAACTATATATATATATATATATATATATATATATATATATATATATATATATATATATATATATATATAGTTGGTAAAAACAAATACTAGTTCAAATACAAGCAATAACTGAATCAGATTTAAATAGATATGAATCTGAAAAGAATATGATCAATAACAATGTCCAATGTTGACAGGGAGCCAACTTTCTTATCTTATGCACAGGGAGCTAAGTTTAAGTTGTCCAGCAAACCTTTCCAGCGTGCCCTAGTCTCTCTACTTGTTGGTATAAAAAGTGTTTATTTTTAACAAAAGGATGCCTAATGTGAAATAATAACAAGAAAATCTTCAAATCTATAGATGGTAAGGTCCTGATGCACTTGCCTCTGTTGCATAACATGGATCCCCATATCTAAAATATAAAAACATGTGCATATCCATATTTGAATCCCAGTGAGTTGAACTTTGAGAATTTTGCACACATGAAATATATGCGCACACAAATATCTGCTGTATGTAAAAAGGTGAAATAGGTAAAGATATGACTCATAAATTAAAGCAAGATGGATTAAGTTGAAAAGTACTTCGGATGTATTGAATGATCGACACAACCCATTAAAAGTGAAAGAAAAATTTTATAAAACCGCTATTAGGCCAGCTATACTATATGGAACAGAGTGTTGGGCAATGCTGAAACAACATATGAATAGATTAAGTGTAACAGAAATGCCCATGTTAAGATGGATATGTGGTAAAACTTTAAAAAATAGAATTAGAAATAAGCATATACGAGAAATGATATGAGTAGCCCCAATTGAAGATAAAATGAGAGAAAACCGATTACGGTAGTTTGGACATACGACGAAAGCCTTTAGATGTTCCAATTAGAAAGAGTGATCTTTTAATAGTACATGGTAATAAAGAGGTACAAGTAGACCTAACCTAATATGAACAGAAATAATTAAGAGAGAGATAACTATTTATAATTTGAGCATCGACTTAGTCCTGAATAGAGCAGAATAGAGGAAGTATATTCATGTAGCCGACCCCATATAGTTGGGAAAAGGCTTAGATGAGTTGAGTTGAGCACAAATATCTGCCATCCAACTGCATAATCATATTCACATCCAAACCTCGACAAATGAAAAACAACTCAAAATCCCATATCTATTGCAGCATCCTATTGAAGTCTAACATATTAGCTATATCCAAGCTTAATCAGAATTTCATAGATTTATCATATCAGATAGGATACGACAAGAAACCATTTACATCCCAGCAAAGAGAGTCTGCTTGAGAAATATGTGGTCACAACAAGTATGCTGAGAGAAAAAGGCTTTTAAGAAGCCATAAGACAGCACAAATTAGAATAAGTTGTTAAATAATAAGAAAGGAAGAAAGAATCATGTGTGATCAAGAAGATCAATCGAAGATTCACCTTGAACATACAAGAACTTATTGAGAACTTCCTCCTTAGATGAGATAATCTATCAAAAGAAGGCAGATGACAGAGGCACATGCAGCTGATAGTTTAATATACGCAGGAGTAGCAAAAAGTCCCGTCTTTAAGTATGCAAGAAAGTATGCAAGAAACCCAGGAATATTATATCTATTGTTCCTAATTTTTCTAAGCTAGCAAGCAACATTGTAGCACCAAGGTCATTAATCTTCATTGAATACCAAAAGACAATGGAGTCAATAAATTAAGCAAGTGGAATAATGGGACAGAAGAATAAAGAGGTGAATGAGTAAGTTATGCATTTAATTTCTTCCTTAACACCAATCATTCTAATATGCAATTTATATATATATATATATATATATATATGATGTACAGATGTACTAACCATGAAGAGATGGGACAAGATTTCCTGATCAGTTGTTTCCCAATTTGTCCAAGATATAGATGGGCTCTCAGTGCTGCTACAACAGCAGTTATTTGTCACAATAGCTCCAGTAGGCCCTATTTTGTCTACAAAAAACCTAACATATTAGCATACCCATTACAAGCCACTGTCTATAAAAGGTGAAAAATGGCAAACTATACAACAAGGGGAAAACATGACAAGTAAATTATTTTACCTTTTACAGCATGAGATGCGCTAACATGCTGAACAGAACCATGTGCCCATGAAGATACTGCCGCACTGGTGGTAGAGTTCCGCAGCACTGAAGATGCATCTGTCGTGAGAGCATACCCTGGTTCAAGCAGACAGGAAGAAGCATGAAGTGGACTGTTACTTGAGGTATCACGGAACTGCAGATATTCCCAAACAAGACATATGAGCTGTTGCAACTGTATTCCAGCATGAGAAGTAAAAATTCTGCTGAACAGGACTGACCATTTTTTGAGGCTTTCTGTGGATATGGATGAGCTGCTTTCCGCTTGGGTCGAGGGGGTGGCACATGCTCGCTTGTTCCATTCTTTTGAACCTTCAGAAAATATTTCTGAGCATGGCTCCTTATCTGCAAAGACTATTATTCAGAACATGGAAAATACATTTATAGATAGCAAATTAACAATTTAATAATTCAAATAGTCATTATATTCATGCTAACCACTTATGTAGACATTATTAACAAATTCAAAGAAAAGACTTACTATGCAACATTCCAAAAATCTTGCTAGAGTACTGCTGCAAGCTGCTGTATTAAGAGACTAGCAAGAGACTAGAGGAGAGTATGAATTTCACACAACTCATTTCAGCTTGATGTTTATGAGAACAATATATAAGTTTGATGTTTATGAGAACAATATATAAGTTTGATGTTTATGAGAACAATATATGGATGGTTCCAAAGATGCAAGTTCTAATAAAACATCCCATGGGAAGTTGGGATGGGGCACCATGCCAAAGTATCAGGACAGGACCATTCCCCTATCATCCAAATGTCCTATTTGGTGCATCATGAGACATCTCTTATCCCACGTATCAGGACAGGACGAAATGATAGCATGTCCCATTCTAAGAGAAAACTAAGATGGCCCCATCCCAACAGGATTTGAATCAGTGGATGGTGCAAGGCTTGTTACACATAATTACAATATTTGCATGCAACATTGCCATAAAAACATGCATTAAACTTCAAATGGTAACTAAACTGCATGTTATAACAGCATAAAATGTTTTAAATCATTCCATCTTGTTTTCAACATACATTAAGGCAAATTCTTAGAAAATATGGACCACCTTGCTTAAATGTATGGACAATTTTTATCAAGCAACCTGGACAGAAAAAGCTTTATTACATCTGTTTACTGTTTTTTGACTTTCACTCAGCATGGACAAGGCCTAAATAAATTACCATGAATGAACCTAAAATGTTCCCCATCTCTCACTGGGCCCTACAAAATAAAATTTATTTTATCTTCGAAGGGGATCCGACCTACACTAAAACTTAGAAGGGAGTAAAGGTATTGCTGTCTTTCCTTGAGAGTCTATAGATATTGACAACCATTCTAGTGGTAGTTGCTTATGAGCTTCACATGTAAAATATATGGAACAAACAAATATAGTTGTCCGAAGAGATGAATGGCCATAAGTTAGGAGCATAAGTCTACTACCAACATGGCAAAGATGGTATGTGTTGTCCTAGCAGGTATCAAGCTGAATAGAATAACAAATATAGCAGATAAATCCTTCACTACACTAGTGATTTACAATTCTTCTGTCTTTTCTAATAGTGAAACAATCATTTCCAACATTGAAGCTACGCACTAACATGCAGGTCACATTCCTGTGGGCCTATATCTTGCCAGCATCTTGCATAAATAGGCATTATAGATATTGCTGGCTAAAACCCAATCTTACATTCCAGGAGGCAACAATAGAATGTCTACAACACGATGAGCTGGTTTGTTTAGTAGATCCATCAAACATTTAATGTCTTAGAGTTTATACATTAGGTGTGTTGTTGGACTCTCTAACAACAAAATATCTTGCTGCTTCCATAGAATTGCAGCCATAGCTTCAAGGTGGGAAAAGTATAAATAATAATAACAGAAGAGTAAAATAACATGTAAGTGAAAGAAAGAGAAAAGTTACAAAATAAATCCCCCAATCTCTTAGTATAAAATGCATAGATTACATCACGAAAACCATAACTTGTCTGGAAAATACCTGGATGACTGTCTTTGAGCCAACAAATGCTTCTATCTTCTTCCAGTCACGATCAAAACTGCAAGAATCAGGAGAACATCAGCAAAGAATATATTTTCCAATTTGAATGTTAAAACATTTGCAATTACAGTTCAGTTTTGTAAAACACATAAGGATACAAATATTATAATTATATCACATACAAGAGAAGACATTGAGCATAACAGCTAAATATGTTCTATTTATTAATTGTTATCAAGTAAAATTTCTTGATGCATCTACAGATGTGTATGGTTTAGAAAATTATTATTTGTTCATAAAGCCAAACCACCTGAACATCTTAGGGAATAACTTAAAATGTCCAGTATGAGAAGATGACTGCATAAACAATATTGTCATTTTTATTCAAAAGACTATAAATTCTATAGGCATCTTTGTTACAAATCAAAGAAAAGAGATTTTTTTTAAAGACCAAAATCTATGTAGAAGCACTGTTTCATTGAAAACAATAATCTACTACAACAAGCCTTTAAGACTACTTAAAGGCCTCAAGTGGGCATAGAAATATGAAATCCCTGTTCCAGGATAGCCACAGAAGTCAAACTTACAGGAAAAAAGCAAATATCATTTAAAATTTTGAGATGAATGCTTAAAAATTCCAACTATATAACATGAAAAAAATGCCCCTCTATAAAGCTAAATAACATTTGTACAATGCCAAAATTAAGAGTAAAACATGACTTCTAAGAGTTCTTCGACAGATCCTAAAAAACCTCAAAATAAATATAAGGTTGTCCATGACATAAATGTCTCTGAAAATTCATTGTTTTGATCATTGCTAGATTAAATCATGTTTCTCATCAACGACCATTTTCTTAATCACTAATGTTTTGAATGATGTGCAAAGAAATAGTTAATACGTGATGAGAAGCCACAGTTAAGAGCTTAGCCTTGTAAACACAATGTGGTCAGCAATTCCAGATAACTTTAGGACTTCTTCAACAGCTTGGGTTCAAAAATTGGAACCAAAAACTCTACAAACAAAAGTGTACTTATCCTTGAGCCACAAGACGAATGTCTCCAAATCCAGAGCATTCTTCTTGAACTCGGCTCTGCCTTCTAGTGGAATCCCTTTATAATGTGTTTTTAAGTTTCTCTTAACATTCTCCAACTCATGCTCCTTCATTTGATTATGATCTACCAATCTAAGTACACATTTAAATATATTATAAAATGGGCCGATTTCTTTAATAGAATATAAAATTAAGATTCATTGGTTTAACAATTCAAAACCATGAAATTCTGGGACGTAAACTATACACATGCCCCCATATGAGCAAGTATTAAAATTGCAAATAAAATCAATAAACCCACATATTCCAATTTCACATTACATGATTTGAAAAGGCAAAATACCGATGAATCAATGACGAAATCCCCTAATAATCCAAAGAAATACGAAATGTAAAGATAAGTCATACTGGCAAATAAAAAAGAAAGAAAAAAAAGAAAAACCCGAACACCGCTGTCACACATAAGCAAAAGGTACGACGTGCGACTGGTCCGATCCAAAATTCCAGTTTTGCGAGCTCCTCACCTCTCAAAAAACCGAAATGTGGTCTCAAATCCTTGAAAGATGGGAATCAAAACGGCAATCCATGACCAAATTCAAGAAAACGAGAGTCGAAAGAGAAACCATAACAGCAAAACCCAGACATGGGCACAGCTGGTCCATCTTCAAAATCCCATTCTGAATTCTGAAAAACGAAATTAAGACCAGAACTGCACTTTCTATATCTATCCCTTCGCCAATAAAGTTATCGACACTGAACCCTAAAACCCATATTCGCATAAACAACAAAACACAGCATCAAATTCCCATCAAGAAGGCAACTTTAAGCCCAACCCATCCTTACAACCCAAATCCTGCCTCAACGCATAAGATTTTGGAGCGATTAAAACAAAACCCGAACCGAAAAGAAGCGAATTTCAACAAAACCAAAAAAAAAAATCGCTCAAACCCACATCCCAATTCAAGAACAGTACAAGATAGGAAGACGTACAGCTGGAGGGCCTCGAGGAACTTGTCGTGCTCCTGCTCCGTCCAGCTCTCCCTGGACTTGGTGATCGTATACGGTTTCCGGATCTTCTTGCTGGGGTCGTCGGACGACGACGCTGAGGTAGCGGCGGCGGCGGCGGCGGCAGCGGAGGGAGCAGTGAGGGAGGCGCCACCGCCCAGCCCAGGTAGTGCCATGGGGCCACCGGACTGCTTGCGGTGGAGGGGGTCGGAGAAAAAGAGCACCGCCGCTCCTCCGCCGCCTCCGCCGTCGGCCGGCTTGGCGTTGACGGAAACCATAGAGGGTGTGGTCGGAGTTCGATAGCGTAGCGGGGAGTGGGTCGCCCGTGGTGCGGACGCTCCGTCTCTCGGCTTCGCGGCGCTCTTCGGTTCACCGCCTCAATTTTTATTAGTTTATTAATTCTGTCTTGCTCTCGCGTCGTCGGCTGATGGACTCGTCACTGGCGGTGGAACGGATGATCGAGAGGAGGACACGTGGCGATCCAATCCCAAAGTCCCAACCCAACCCAAGGGACCATTTTTAAAAAAATTTCAATTTTTGTTTTGATGCCTACTCTATGCGGTCATACGAATACAAATTCGAAGCTGCCTGTGTTTAAAGAACTTGGCATTAGGTCTTTATTTTGATGGCAGAGTGTCCGTAGTCATCTAGTGGGTTTAACTTTTCAGATTCATGGGTCTAATAAAGCTTTAGTGATCATTAATGGTTTTGATCTTTTTAATTTTTTTTGTATCGATTGCTGAACTGTATTACTGCATGAGCTGGCATCTCCTATGCCATACGTAGTTTAGGTATCGCAGGCTTATTATTGAGGGTGATTCTATCACTGTGATGCGTTGGCTCAGTCAGAATTCGGGCGACCCTAATCTGATCAACCCTATGATATGCGACATTCGGTCTATGCTTCACCAGGCTAATACTGTCCAGATTCGGCACATTTATCGGGAAGTTAATTCAGTGGCTGACTGGATTGCTGCCCAGGTTGCCCATCATTCAGGACCGTGATATTGGATACCAGGTGATCCGTGTCCGCCTGTGCTTTCTCAAATTTTGTATTCTGATACATTAGGCTTGATTCAACCAAGAATGGTATGATGGGCCATTTGGACAAAAAAAAAAAAAACAAACAAACTTAGTGATGGAGCCAGTTGACCCCATAAAGATTAAAAAAATTTTCAACATTTCCAAGACCGTCGGCCCCAAAGGCCGACACTCGAAGACCGACGGCCCCAAAGGCCAACACCCGACGGCCCCGAGGGCCGACGCCCGACGGCCCCAAAGGCCGACACCTCCAAGACCGACGGCCCCAAAGGCCGACGGCTCCAAGCCCGACGGCCCCCAAAGGCCGATACCCGACGGCCCCAAAGGCCACATCTCCAAGACTGACGGCTCAAGGCCGACGGCTCCAAGCCCGACGGCCCCCAAAGGCCGGGACCCGACGGCCCCAAAGGCCGACATCTCCAAGACCGGCACCTGCAAGGCCGGCACCTCGAGGACCGACGGCCCCAAAGGCCGACACCCAACAGCCCCGAGGGCCAACGCCCGACGGCCCCAAAGGCCGACACCTCCAAGACCGATGGCCCCAAAGGCCGATGGCTCCAAGCCCGACGACCCCAAAGGCCGACATCTCCAAGACCGACGGCTCAAGGCCGACGGCTCCAAGCCCGACGGCCCCCAAAGGTCGACACCCGACGGCCCCAAAGGCCGACATCTCCAAGGCCGGCACCTGCAAGGCCGGCACCTCGAGGACCGACGGCTCCAAAGGCCGACACCCGACGGCCCCAAAGGCCGACACCCGACGGCCCCGAGGGCCGACGCCCGATGGCTCCAAAGGCCGACATCTCCAAGACCGACGGCTCAAGGCCGACGGCTCCAAGCCCGACGGCCCCCAAAGGCCGACACCCAACGGCCCCAAAGGCCGACATCTCCAAGACCGGCACTTGCAAGGCCGGCACCTCGAGGCCCGACGGCCCCAAAGGCCGACGCCCGACGGCCCCAATGGCCGACACCCGACGGCCCCAAAGGCCGACATCTAAGACCGACAGCCCCAAAGACCGACGGCTCCAAGACCGTCGGCCCCAAAGGCCGACACCCGAAGACCGACGGCCCCAATGGCCGATACCCGACGGCCCCAAAGGCCGACACCTCCAAGACCGGCACCTTCAAGGCCGGCATCTCCAAGACAGGCGGCCCCCGGCATCCTCCTAGCCGGCCACGGCTTTTCCAAGCTAGGCGGCCCCGGCATCTTCCCAGCCGGCCCCGGCACCTCTCAGGCCGGCCCCGGCACTTCCATCCTAGCCGGCCCCGCCTGATCCAAATCGGTCCCGGCACCTCTCAGCCGGCCCCGACGCTTCCATCCTAGCCGGCCCCGCCTAATCCAAGTCAGCCCCGGTGCTTCCATCCTAGCTGGCCCCACCTGATCCAAGTCGGCCCCGGCACCTCTCAGCCGGCCCCGGCACTTCCATCCTAGCCGGCCCTGACACCTCTCAGCCGGTCCCGGCGCTTCCTTCCCAAGTGGCCCCGGCGTCTCCAGTCCCGCCGAGTCGGCCAAGGCCATCCCAGGCCGGCCCGACTCGGCCCCAGCGTCTCCAGTCCCGCCGAGTCGGCCAAGGCCATCCCAGGCCGGCCCGACTTGGCCCGGCGTCTCCTGTTCCGTCGAGTCGGCCAAGGCCATCCCCGGCCGGCCCGACTCGGCCCCGGCGTCTCCAGTTCCGCCGAGTCGGCCAAGGCCATCCCCGGTCGGCCCGACTCGGCCCCGACGTCTCCAGTCCCACCGAGTCGTCCAAGGCCATCCCAGGCCGGCCCGACTCGGCCCCAGCATCTCCTGTTCCGCCGAGTCGGCCAAGGCCATCCTCGGCCGGCCCGACTCGGCCCCGGCGTCTCCAGTTCTACCGAGTTGGCCAAGGCCATCCCCAGCCGGCCCGACTCGGCCCCGGCGTCTCCTGTCCCGCCGAGTCGGCCAAGGCCATCCCCGGCCGGCCCGACTCGGCCCCAGCGTCTCCAGTTCCACCGAGTCGGCCAAGGCCATCCCAGGCTAGCCCGACTTGGCCCCGGCATCTCCAGTTCCGCCGAGTCAGCCAAGGCCATCCCCGGCCGGCCCGACTCGGCCCCGGCGTCTCCTGTTCCGCCAAGTCAGCCAAGGCCATCCCAGGCCGGCCCGACTCGGCCCCGGCGTCTCCTGTCCCGCCGAGTCGGCCAAGGCCATCCTCGGCCGGCCCGACTCGGCCCCGGCGTCTCCAGTCCCGCCGAGTCGGCCAAGGCCATCCCCGGCCGGCCCGACTCAGCCCCGGCATCTCCAGTTCCTGCCAGATCAGCCCCAGCGGTTCAAGGAACCGCTCTCTGACACGCACCGCCCGATAGCGCCAGACGTGCGCCACTCGACAGCGCCGACGCGCGCCGCCCGATAGCCCCGCCAGCTGATGGGACGTGGCCCACTAACCGGCCCAGATTTACGCGAGGGCTTAGCAGATCTTCTAACTCAAGCAATCCCACGTGATCATGCCAGAATCAACCCCTATAAAAGGGTAAATCCATTCACCAAACAGGTACGCGCGAGAACCCCCAAATCGCCATCTCTACTCTAAAAGGGACTCCTCCTCTCGGATATCCCCCTTTTTTTCTACACAAAAACAGGGCTTACTCGAGTCCTTCTTCAGCTGTGACCTCAGTCACTAACTTGGCCGTTGGAGGGTCCCGTCGGAGCCCCCTCCGGCCCCTGGACTTCTTTTGCAGGCAACCTGGCGAGGCAAGGATTTGAGGAGCGCCTCCGTTCCCGACGTCCAGGAGAGGTGATCGAGCATCATCAGATTGGCGCGCCAGGTAGAGGGGCATAAGAAAAAGTAGCTAACGTCCTTCCCGAGCTACATCTTTCGTCCCCCCTCTTCTTTCAAAAGCCATAGTGGTGACCTGAGCTCAGGACGCCTCCATCAGCTGCCCAGCGGGGCTTCCCCCGCCAACTAGACAGCAGGAGGCCAATCCCCCTGCTGCCGACCCTCCAGTCACTTGCCCGTCGCCGGATGCCGCTGTCCAAACGGCGGAGTGGCTGGCGACTCTTTCCCAGCAAGTCCAGAATCTCACCGCCATGATCCACGGCCTCCAGCAACAACAGTCCGTGGCCACCCAGCATCAAACTGCTCCCCTCGCTAGTCAGCAGTCAGTGAGGAGAGGCTTCCCCCGGCGGGAGGCCGGTCGGTGAGAGACCAGCCGACGTCAAGCATCCCTCAGGAAGCCTCGACGCGAGCCCTTCAAGCGGCCACGGTCCTCTGACCGCGGCCCCAACAAATTTCCTTCCAGGCCACATCATCACGAGGAACCCAGGCGGAAGTCCCGACTTCTGTCTCCATCTCCGTCCGCCTCCTCTTCTTCTTCTTCCTCCGAGCCACCTCGGAGGGCCCCGACGATCAATCGCCAGGCGGAGGAACGCCTGGAGGAGTACAACCGGTGCCTCGACGAGCTCGCCAAGAAGATCAACCGTCAGCCGGAGGAAGAGTTCGACACTCGTCCTCCTTACACTCGCCGCATCCTGGAGGAATCGGTTCCCTCGAGATTCCGCTTCCCCTAGGTGGACCCGTACGACGGTACGACCGACCCCCTCGACCACCTCAAAAGTTACAAGGCTATGATGCAAATCCAGGGCGCCCTAGACGCCCTCCTCTGCAAGGCCTTCCCCGCAACTCTGCGGAAGGCCGCACGTGCATGGCACTCACGCCTGCCCCCTCACAGCATCGACTCCTTCCGGGAGCTAGAGAGGGCATTTTTGGCCTACTTTGACGCCTGCCGCCGGATCCTAAGGGTGGCAGACAGCCTCTTCTCCGTCCGTCAGAAGGAAGGAGAGTCACTGTGGGACTTCGTGTCCCGATTCAAAACCGCCACCCTCGAGGTCTACCATCTCGACGATGCGGTGGCCTCCCTAGCGCTAAAGCGGGGACTCCTTCCATTACACTTCACCTTCTCCCTGGATAAGAAGCCCCCAAGCTCTTATTCCGACCTCCTCCTCCTGGCCCAGAAGTACATCCGCGCCAACGAGGCTGACTCGTCCAGAAGGGAAGCCGGCAGGAGTTCCAATAAGAAGCCAACCCCCACGGAACCAGCTGAGGGACGATCCAGGCAGCCCGAGCCGCCTAGTCACTTTGACCAACGGCCCCAGGCGCTGGTTCCTAAGGGGTGGTTTACTCCTCTCACGGCTCCGATCTCCCACATCCTGCTAGAGATTGAGGAGGAGCCGTACTTTCAACGCCCACGTCCCCTAAAGTCAATAAACCCCCACAACAAAGAGCTTTACTGCCGGTATCACCAATATTATGGGCATGACACCGAAGATTGCCGCCAGTTGAAGAAGGCCATTGAAAAGTTTGTCCAGCAGGGCCACTTGGGCAAGTTCGTTCGAGGAAACCTCACGGCCCCGGGTGCGTCGGCACCTCCAGTGCCTCAGATTTGCCTCAACAATGCCCCAACGGAAGGAACAATAGCATGATCTTATGAGGGGCGAGCAGCAGCTCGGGGAGCTGATGGAAGGAAGCAAGCTGGCATCAAAATGGGAAGCTTCTCCCCCACATTCGGAACGTGGACGGTACTCTCAGTAGCTTGCTGATCCTTTAATAAAGTATTATTCAGAATATCCTTATCTTATCACGCTCTTGGGATGAGTGTATTTCTTAGACGGAGACCAACTCCGCGTTGGCACCAAAGATCGAATCCGCGTCGGCACCAAAGACCAACTCCGCGTTGGCACCAAAGACCAGCTCTGCGTCGGCAACGAAGACCGGCTCCGCGTCGGCACCAAAGACCGGCTCCGCGTCGGCAACAAAGACCGACTCCGCGTCGGCACCAAAGACCAACTCCGCGTTGGCAACAAAGACCAACTCCGCGTCGGCACCAAAGACCGGCTCCGCGTCGGCACCAAAGACCGGCTCCGCGTCGGCAACAAAGACCGACTCCGCGTCGGCACCAAAGACCGACTCCGCGTCGGCACCAAAGACCAACTCTGCATTGGCAACAAAGACCGACTCCGCGTCAGCACCAAAGACCAACTCCGCGTTGGCACCAAAGACCGATTCCGTGTCGGCAACGAAGATCGGCTCCGCATCGGCAACGAAGACCGGCTCCGCGTCGGCACCAAAGATCGGCTCCGCGTCGGCAACAAAGACCGACTCCGCGTCGGCACCAAAGACCAACTCCGCGTTGGCAACAAAGACCGACTCCGCGTCGGTGCCAAAGACCAACTCCGCATTGGCACCAAAGACCGGCTCCACGTCGGCAACGAAGACCAACTCTGCGTCGGCACCAAAGACCGGCTCCACGTCAGCAACGAAGACCAACTCTGTGTCGGCACCAAAGACCGGCTCCACGTCGGCAACAAAGACCGACTCCGCGTCGGCACCAAAGACCAACTCCGCGTTGGCAACAAAGACCGACTCCGCGTCGGCACCAAAGACCAACTCTACGTTGGCACCAAAGACCGGCTCCGCGTCGGCAACAAAGACCGACTCCGCGTCGGCACCAAAGACCGACTCTGCATCGGCAACAAAGACTGGCTCTGTGTCGGCAACAAAGACCGGCTCCCCGTCGGCACCAAAGACCGGCTCCGCGTTGGCAACGAAGACCGGCTCCGCGTCGGCACCAAAGACCGGCTCCGCGTCGGCACCAAAGACCGACTCCGTGTCGGCAACGAAGACCGGCTCCGCGTCGGCACCAAAGACCGGCTCTGCGTCGGCAATAAAGATCGGCTCCGTGTCGGCACCAAAGACCAACTCCGCGTTGGCAACAAAGATCGACTCCGCGTTGGTGCCAAAGACCAAAACCGCATTGGCACCAAAGACCGGCTCCGCGTCGGCAACAAAGACCGACTCCGCGTCGGCACCAAAGATCGGCTCCGCGTCGGCAACGAAGACCGGCTCCGCGTCGGCACCAAAGATCGGCTCCGCGTCGGCAACAAAGACCAACTCCGCGTCAGCACCAAAGACCAACTCCGCGTTGGCAACAAAGACCGACTCCGCGTCGGCGCCAAAGACCAACTCCGCGTTGGCACCAAAGACCGGCTCCGCGTCGGCAACAAAGACCGACTCCGCATCGGCACCAAAGACCGACTCTGCGTCGGCACCAAAGACCGGCTCCGCGTCGGCAACAAAGATCGACTCTGCATCGGCACCAAAGACCAACTCTGCGTTGGCAACAAAGACCGACTCCGCGTCGGCGCCAAAGACCAACTCCGCTTTGGCACCAAAGACCGGCTCCGCGTCAGCAACAAAGATCGACTCCGCGTCGGCACCAAAGACCAACTCCGCATCGGCAACAAAGACCAACTCCGCGTTGGCACCAAAGACCGACTCCGCATCGGCACCAAAGATCGGCTCCGCATCGGCACCCAAGACCGGCTCCGTGTTGGCACCCTCAAGCTCGAGACCTATGGATTCCAATCAACAGAGTTTCGTGGGGGCAGACAAACCCACAGGCTGGTTCAAAGGGAGCTCACTGGCATCGCGGCCCACGGGACACCACTCGGCCCCGGCACGACGGTGCCCCCGAGTCGGTTAAGACCCTAAAGGCCCCGTACCCGGTTGAGTCGCCCCTCGCAGCGGTTCTTACACCCCCGAGGCGGTTCAAAAGGAACCTGACGCTCTCAGCTCTCAGGTCACCCTCCTGGGTTCAAAAGACTTACAGAGCCCGCGTTGGGAGAGGATCACTAGCCGCCCTCAGCTAGCCAAAGAAGGCACGCAGACGTCCATCCAAGGCAGCGCAAGGTGCCAAGGTAAAAGTTCTACACTCCTTTCGCTTAGCCGATGCGGAGCACGCAAGCTCAAGGAGTGTGGGGGGCATTTGATGGAGCCAGTTGACCCCATAAAGATTAAAAAAAATTTCGACATCTACAAGACCGTCGGCCCCAAAGGCCGACACCTGAAGACCGACGACCCCAAAGGCCGACACCCGACGGCCCCGAGGGCCAACGCCCGACGGCCCCAAAGGCCGACACCTCCAAGACAGACGGCCCCAAAGCCGACGGCTCCAAGCCCGACGGCCCCCAAAGGCCGACACCCGACGGCCCCAAAGGTCGACATCTCCAAGACCGACGGCTCAAGGCCGACGGCTCCAAGCCCGACGGCCCCCAAAGGCCGACACCTGACGGCCTCAAAGGCCGACATCTCCAAGACCGGCACCTGCAAGGCCGGCACCTCGAGGACCGACGGCCCAAAGGCTGACACCCGACGGCCCCGAGGGCCGACGCCCGACGGCCCCGAGGGCCCCAAAGGTCGACACCTCCAAGACCGACGGCCCCAAAGGCCAACGGCTCCAAGCCCGACGGCCCCCAAAGGCCGACACCCGATGGTCCAAAAGGCCGACATCTCCAAGACCGATGGCTCAAGGCCGATGGCTCCAAGCCTGACAGCCCCCAAAGGCCGACATCCGATGGCCCCAAAGGCCGACATCTCCAAGATCGGCACCTGAAAGGCCGGCACCTCGAGGACCGACGACCCCAAAGGCCGACACCCGACGGCCCCAAAGGCCGACATCTCCAAGACCGACGGCTCAAGGCCGACGGCTCCAAGCCCGACGGCCCCCAAAGGCCGACACCCAATGGCCCCAAAGGCCGACATCTCCAAGACCGGCACCTGCAAGGCCGGCACCTCGAGGCCCGACGGCCCCAAAGGCCGACGCCCGACGGCCCCAATGGCCGACACCCGATGGCCCCAATGGCCGACACCCGACGGCCCCAAAGGCCGACATCTCCAAGACCGACGGCCCCAAAGACCGATGGCTCCAAGATTGTCGGCCCCAAAGGCCGACACCTCCAAGACCGGTAAGCCAACTTTTAAGCAATGAAAAAAATAGGGAACCAATACCCGAACATATTTAGAATCCGGCAGCCCAATTCCAAATCTAGCAAGCTAAGTTTGAAGTCATGAAAACTCAGGGAAATCCAAATCAAAGACATTGAAAATCCGGTATGCTAATTCCAATAACTGGCAGCCCATAAATAAGACCCAGAAAGCTACATCCAAGTGAGACTAGCATTCCAACACTAAAATTGATAAGTCAATAAGCATTAGGAGATCACAAACAATTTGATCGTACATTTTCCAAGTAAGAAATAACTTCAAGGAAATATTCAAAATAACATAGATTTTAAATAGAGATTTGTAAGATGATTGAATCTAGTTTAAGATAATGCAAATATAATTAAACTTAAAATATATTTTAGTAAGTAAACTATCCACACATAAAGTATATAAAAACACATGAAAACTGTTTAGTGGTCACAAAATCCAAGTCCCTTGAAAAAATAATTTAATTGCTTCAAATCTTTGGAAAATAATTTAAATTGTAAAGCACATCCATAAAATTAATACATTACCTTTTATTTTACCTTTGTAATTTACCTTGATTTGAAGTAACACTATCTTCTTGATGATTCATCTGAAATTTGTTTAACTCAATCATAAGATCATTAGCACCATACTTAATTGTTTTGTAATCATCAAAATCAATATGAGGCCAACAGTTAGGTAAGACTCGATTGTGCCATATTGTTAATCAGTTTAATTAAGTTCAATAAAATTTTAACATAGGAGCAATATTTGAAATATTTGTTTGATTAAAATATAAAAAAGTTATCAACTCCAATGATATGCTTGTACATAATTTAACGAAAATATAAATATAGTTATAATTAATTTATATGAAATATAAACAAAATAAGAAATATGGATTTGATTATTTATTTATTTACATATCAAGTTTGGTTGCATTTGATTGGATTTAAGTTGGATCAATTGTACATATTAAAAGTGATAGGTTTTATGTGCTTGATTTTTGCATATACGAACAAACCTAACACGGCAAATATTATAGATTTTTGAATTTTAAACTTTGTACGTGTGATAAAACTAGGCATTTTCATATTTTTCAATTAATTGCCATCATTGATTCTTTATTCTATTTTTAGCCCAATTTTGTAATTAATTGATTGATCTTTCATTTTTTTTATAGTCAATTTTCAACCCTATAATAACTCACATGCATGAAGCTTTAGGAGGATGAATCAATATATATATATATATACACACACACGCACTAGCTTTTGATTTTCTTGCATATTTCTCTTTCAGCTTCTCTTCAATTGTTATTTTTCTCTCATTTTAAGGAATAGATTTGAACAGTTTATGTGTCTTTACATTGCAAGTGCACGCTTACAAAAGTCAGTTATTGTCTGTCATTTTCTTTTTGCATCGAGCAATTACCTCAGAAAGATACAATTTACTCTTAAAGATAATAATCATATGCCTCAACCGATTGATAAGTATCTCTTGCTAACTATATTGTTTGTTTTACTGGATCTATAACAGAACCAACAATCAGTCCTTTTTTTTTTTTTGAAAAAAAAGAAATTGGAGAAAAGAGCTTCCCCAAATATATTAAAAGCATAAAAAACAAAAAAACAGAAGAGTACTATATATATATATATATATAAAGGACGGTAATTTAGTAGGGCAAGGATGTAAGATAACAACAAGCGCTAGGGAGGTGTTGAATTTGGTGATAGGGGATACAGTGATGCTAGAGAACCGGGAGTAGATAACCTTCTATAGGAGATTCTGCTATTTGAGCTTCCATCAAAGCAACCATAGAAAATGCAAATGATTCTGAATTTAGGAGCTAGACATAATTGATACCAACAGACTTGAACTACTCGCATGGCTTCTAGAATTCCAAAGCTTATGCTCTTGGCTTCCAATTGAATATTTCCTGTTGATACTGCTGCTATCATCATTCTGGAACTAAGATCTAAACTTTACCTTAGACTGAACCATGGTGCACTAAAACAGAACGTAACCGGCACGATGTATTAAAACTGGCATGGTGCATTAAAATCAGCGCATGCTGACCTGAACAAATCTAGCGCATATCAGCCGACTAAATTCCTGGCTGCTGAAACACTGTTACTCTGCACAGCTCCAAATCCAGTTGCTGGTCCTTGTCGACTCAACATTTTAGCTCTTCACAGAGAGTGATAAATTTAACATTTGCCCACAAAGCTTCTAAGGCCAGGCTGACCCTACCAATATAGGTGCTAGGGCTGAAGATATAGTGTTACCGCTGGGATCCGTCCTTCGACTCGGATGCGATCGATCTCCTGGTCTGGGCTTCCTCCTGAGCAGACCTGCACAGAAGTCCTCGCGCGAGAGGCGTTGGGGGTGGCCCTCCGCGAAAGACCCTCCGACGCTCAAGTCAGTGGGGGATCGGTGATCAACAAAAATGGGAAGAGGGATCTCTCCGGGGAGTCTCTCCAGGAGTGGCCGATTGGGAGCTCTAAGGGAGCGCCGACGAGCAGTAGGGGAGAGTGAGAGAGTGAAAGTGAGCCAGGGGCAGTGAGCGCATACCTGAGAGAATCTGGGGGTGTCCTATTTATAGGCAGTCACCTGGATCTTGAGCGTCTTTTGGAAGGTTCGAAAGTTGTTAGGATATGGAGATGAATCGAATCAGGCCGTTGTGGGGCCGGTGGGATCCGTATCTTGTTCGTTAAGGGATCGACGGCTAGGAGAGCTCCTTGATGGCCTGAGATTTGGTAGATGCGTAGGTCCCAGGTAGCTGTATTAGGTCCTAGACCACTCCTCAATGTGATCCTTTGCCTGGGATCCTGTTACGATGGGCATAGGCTCTCCGGCGTCAGGTTTCACGGAGGTGAATATCGAATCATGGATCGCTCAGGAAGGTCGAGCTATGGAAGCCTTGAGGAAGTCGAGCTATGGGAAGCTCGGGGAAAGCCGAGCTATAGAAGCTCGGGGAAAGCCGAACCATGGAAGGCTCGGGGAAAACGAGCTACAGGAAGCTCGGGGGAGCCGAGCTATGGAAGCCCGGAGAAAGCCGAGCTATGAAAACCCGGAGAAAGTCGAGCTATGGAAAACTCGGGGAGGCCGAACTATGGGAAGGTCGGAGAGACCGAGCTATGGGAAGCTCGGGGAGGCCGAGCTATGGGAAGCTCGGAGGGGTCGCATGGCTTGACGAATCACATTAGTTTAGCTTATTCCTCGGGGCATGTCGTAGCGGGCGGAGGGATGGGGCCGGTCTCAGCCCCTTTGCATGATTATCAATGCAATGACGATTCTACCCCCCAACACATGCCCTCCACTCCCTAGTTCGAAGCGTAGGTTCGAGCGTAGGGAGTATAGGCTTAGGTGGCGTTATCTGCATTTGGGGATGCGTATTTGATTGCCTGCGCAATGATGCCCTAATTAATATCGTGGGGCCATCTTGCCTTTCCGAGGCGGATCCGTCATTCCTTAGGGGTGAAGGTAACGGCTGGGGAAGTGCCACGTGGAAAATCCCGACTTCCACGGCGCTCGTAGCGGCAGTTTCGGACGCCTAGGTTGGAACGCCTCATCCTCACCCTGAGGCGGTTTCGATTGGAAAAACGGAGTCGTGGCGGCGCTATCTTTATTTATAGTGCCCCTTTCGTTCTCCTTTGAAGAACTTCGTCTTCTTGTTTTCGCCGCGATTCTGCTCATCGTCTCTTGCGATCGAAGACATGGTGAGCCCAAGCGACCAGGCTTCGGAGGTGACCCTGGCTGATCTGGAACGGATGCGCCGCTTGTACAAGATCCCCCAGGACGTCATCTTGTTGGTCCCGACGGCTGAGGATAGAGTGACATCTGGATTAGAGGATGGAACGTTCTGCTACGAGGAAAGCTTGAGGACAGGCCTCCGGTTCCCCCTTCATCCGTTGGTGCGGGAGGTGATGAAGTTCTACAACATATGTTTCACCATTGTGGCCCCCAACAGTTGGTGCAACCTCATCGGGTTTATCTCGTTGTGCAAGCGCCTCGGGGTGACTGCGACCCTCTCACTATTCAGGGTGTGTTTCAATCTGGTCTCCGAGAGGGCCTCAGAATGGCCTTACATCGGTCCCCGGAGATCCTTCAAGATGATATCGGACAACCCATCGTCGATAAAGGAGTGGAAGTTGCGGTTCTTCATAGTCAGGGGAAACATCGGTTTGGATTTTCCTCGGGTGTGGGGGTAGTACATGAAGGATTCGGAAGCGCACCCGGAATTAACTGATTCAGAGAAGAGGGATTTGGTTGTGCTGCACAGCAGTCAGGCGCTCCTAGCCAGCGTTCTCTTATCGGAGGACGCTCTCTTTGCGGCCGGATTGAGCCCCGTCGATCCTCGCAGTGAGCATTACCCCGTAGCTGATAATTTAGTGTGGCTTCATCTTTGATTTCTGTGTGAACTAACAGGCGAATCGTATTGCTCCTACAGCCGAAAGGTCGGCGCTCGCAGACCAGATGAGGGAGGAGCTGGAAAAGCGCCGCAGGAGATCCAGCTCCAGTAGCAAGCATCGGTCTGAGAAGAGGTTTCGCCCCTCTGGCTCCCGCTCTAGGGGGTCGGGAGAGATGGTGATAGTCGGCGCTCCTCGTCGCCGCAGGCCGAAGCTGCCGGAGTTCTGGCGGTGCATGATCTTTCAGCGGTGGAGGAGGGTCTGTCCAAGGGTGAAGATCGGGAAGTCGTGGGGGTTTCGGAGGAGGCTGCTGAGGTTTCCTCCCCCCCCCGTTGTTGTTTTGTCCAATGATGGCGAAGGGGAAACGCCGGTTGGCCTGGGGGCTCCCGCAGACGAGGCGGCTCGGTCTCCCTTATTGGAGGCCAGTGGCTCGGCGAGATCACAGGAGGAGGTGGGGGCAACCTCCGCTTCCATCGAGGTAGGGGAGGAGGTTGCAGCTGCTGAGGTTCGGCTTGGGTCGTCGGTAGGAGAGCCAGCGGGTGACGAGGAGATGGCCGAACCTGCTGAACCAATGACCGAAGTCCGCGGGGGGCTTTCTGGTGAAGGGCCTTCCACCGAGGAACAGGGGGCCCCGGGGGGAGCAGAAGTTCCTGAAGGGCCTGTCGTGGACAGGGGAATCTCTGAGGAGACGAAAGTAGAAGGAGAAGAAGAGGAAGAAGAAGAAGGAGGAGAAGGAGGGGATCCGGCGAGCAAAGGAGGTGCTTCGGCCGGGGCTCTCCTTGTTGGAGCCGAAACGTTCGAGGCTTCTCAAGCGAGGGCCCTGGTGGCGGAAGCTGGGCTATCGAGAAGTTCATGGGTCACGGGAGTTCTGGATGGCTCTCTGGGAGCAGACTTCCACTCACGCGATCCGGAAGTAAGCGTCATGTTCTCCGCTCTGATGCAGTCCGCGTTCCAAGGAGAGGAGAGTTCTTCAATTGGAGGGGGTCATCCGGAAGACCTTGTCGAGATGGCCTTCCATCGCGCTGGGGTGCCAAACGAGGCTTTCCTCCTCCCCGAGATCGACGACCTTGCCCTTACAAGGATCGCCACAGATTACGCGTCTTGGGTAAGTTATCGCACCGAAGTCGGGTTTTTGGTCAGTTAGTTCAACTGTCTTTTATGCGTGTCGTCCTTTGTTCGCAGAGCGCCCTGATCATGAGGGCATTGAAATGGCGCTTGCATCTGGCAGTTGGAGCTTGGGCTCGGGCCCGCTATGAGGCTGATCTCTTCAAGGAAAGGGCGGATTCGACTGACAAACTCTCTCGAGCCCTGGTGGTCCTGCAAAGGGAGCTCGGGGAGGCTCGCCGAATTCTTGCAGTTGAGAGGGAGAGAGCCCCTCGACTCGCTGCACAGGTTGGTGAGCTCCAGCGGGAGCTTGGGGAGACCAACAGGACCCTCGTGGTTGAGAGGGAAAGAGCCTCCCAACTTACCGTACAAATTGGCGAGCTCCAAGGCTTCCGCAAGCAATCTGAGAAGGCTAGTCTGGAGCTTTCTCAGGCCAGGGCGGAGCATGAAGGTAAGGTTAAGTCCATGCAACTATTCTTTGATAAGAGGTGGGACGAGCTGAAAGCTAGCCACGCTGAAGATAAGGCTGGCTGGAGCAAAAAGCTCGAGGAGGAAGAGCGCAAATGCCGACGGCAGCAGGACCACCTTACCCGCCTAAGCAAGGAGCTTGCCGATACACAGGATCGGCTAAAGTGGTCGGATGAACGAGCTGCCTGACTATCTGATGAGGTCGACTTTGCTCGTCAGGAAATTGGAGATACCCAGGCCTGGTGGACGAACTAAAAGAGAGCCTTCGCCAGAGCCAGTCGGCTAAGTCTAGGGCTCTCAATAGGGTTCACGTGCTGGAGGGCGAGTTAGCCCGGCGGGAGGAGAAGGTATGGCTCTATCGGATCCATTCGTTTTGACCTTTCAATTTTCGCTTTACTCGGCCTTTTCGCCTGCAGACGCATAAGATGAGGCAGGAATTCCAGGGGCGGCTAGTGGCGTTCAGAGAGGAGGCGGCTTCGAGGCACCGAAGGATCTCTGAACTGGAGAAGCAATTAGCCGAGGCAAATATGCAGGCTTCTTCGGTGGTGGAGGAGTACAAGAAATCCATCGAATTCACCGATAAACGTAGGGCGGCCTGTGCTGACGCGTTTCAGCTGAGTGAAGATGAGGCGAGGACTAAGGTTGCCCAGGCTTACCCTGACCTGAACCTGTCGTGCCTAGACACTGAATATTATGAAGCATACACCCCGGGGGTGGAGGAGGACGAGTATGGAGAAATATCTGATGTCGACCTCGATGCTATTCTGGGAGTTGATGCAACTGCCGACGTATCCTGTCGTAGCACCTTTGAGAAGGGAGAGCCAAGCAACGCCCCTGCTGATGCGGCCGCAGGAGATGCTGGGATTGATCCCAAGTCCTGACCCTTTGGGGGGCTATATGTGTTTTTCTTTTCTTTTGTTTTGTAGCTCGACCGGAAATCAATAAATGGATCGGCCATTTTTCATTTGTTTGTCTTCCCTGAATGATTTCTTGTCTCGAATTTTGGTGGAATATCCTGGTAAAGGCCAAGGCATAGGGAGTGTCTCCACGAAAAGGTCGGACGTCAACGTAGCCTGGTATGAGACGATTTAACTTGGCTTAGGCCGAATGACACGGTGGTTCGACCAAATCCGAAGAACGAGATAGCCTTTTCAGGGCTGAGGGACAAAGCAGCTCGGCTGAGGGACAAAGTAGCTCGGCTAGGGCCGAGGGACAAAGTAGCTCGGCTAGTAGCAGATACTTCGACTAGTTTTGAAGTATAGAAACAGCTTCGGCCTCACAAGGGGGCGTTAGGTGATGCCTAGGCCTTACACGCAACCAGACTGGGGGTTCATTATCGAGGAACGCACGGCATCCGCACCTCTTCATTGCCTTGTTAGTGTCCTGTCCTTTCTTAGGCGAGTCGATTTTCGTTTTGCCGAAATGGATGTTACGGCTTTGACGCCAGTAAAAAGCTGCTCTAGAGCCTTCCGAGAGGCCTTTATTGCATTGGTCTTTTCCCACGCGGGTTATTTTGGCGTATGACGCAAGCGTTTGTCCGCTATTGGAGGATGTCACTTTCATAGGACGATCTTCCGGATCTGTTAGTTTCTGTAGGATTGGCGGACGATTTTCTGCACTCAACAACCATGATCCGGGATCAAAGGGAATCTTTGCGTGCGTCATGGTTCAGGCGATGGTCTTGGCGCGCAATGGGGAGCGCTGCTTTCATCCTGGGAGGACACGTGGTGGCATGAGTTAGGTGTTTTAAATCTTGGGGCTTCCTGCTTTGCTAGCTGCTCCCGGTTTGTTTCTGCCTATAAAAAGGGGAAAAGGGGTCGTGTTAGGCCATCCCCAAAGTTTCCTTCCCTACGAGAGTTTCCATAATGCCTGTCTCTCTGGTGTTTCGAGTGGAAGGACCGAGCTTTCTTTTCATAAGCCTTTTCTCCCCGGATAGTTGGGGCGATGAAGGAGCTGTTGGAGAGTGGCTCGCCCTTAGGGGATGAGCCCCGGAGATCATATGGAGAGCGCACAGGAGGGCCGCAGAGATCAAACGGAAAGTGCACATATACGCTTTCCGTGTGTCCTTTGTGGTCCGCTACGGGGGTGCACGGGGCAGGAAGTGTATCAGCAACCCCGTAGCACGCACGGAGCCTCCCTCCTCCGTTGGTCTGGATTCTCATCCCTTCTCTGAGGGGAATCCTTGCCACGGGGAGGAGAACATGGGAGCAACGGGGGTCTGATGGCCCTCGAGCTCTCAGTCGGGCAGTGGCCTGCGATCCAGCATCCCACCCTAGGGAGCTGGTTGATTTGCCCGGGTCCTCAGAATCAGCATCCACGGGCCATGCCTCCTTTTGGACCTCTTGGTTCGTCCGGGGGGGGGGGGTCGTGGAAGGTCAGCTTCGTCAACTGTCCAGGCGAGCTGACCGTTTCATGGTTTGTGTGATTTTTTGAGCCAGGTGTCGAAGCATCACAGTTGCCCAAATCTACTTTGGAGCAGTTTGCCTGAGTTTTGTACTCGTCTTTATTTTATGCATTTCAATGCTCTTGTAATGCCTCTCAGGCGGTTGTAATTGGTTTTGATGGCAATGAAATAAAGAGAGTTTCGTTCTTTTTTTTAATTTCTGTTTCTTTTGCGCCAAGTTGTTGTTGTTGGCCACGGGGCATAAGGACATCTCGTTCGTTTCTAGATTAGGATCCCATGCTATCCGGACTAGTCGGGGCTTGTAAGCCGCCCAAATCTGGGTGGAAATTTGGAGACTATTTGGCGGTAAAACATATTCCTTGACTCTAGTCGGAACCCGGAGATCTATTGCTCTTATTGGGGTTCGGAGATTTGCAGCCCGGCCCCCCGAGGTTCAGAGAATAGTTACTCGGCCCAGCTGAGGTTCGAAGAATTAGAGTTCGGAGAGATGACTTAGTCGCCGCCGTGAGTCATGATGTCTGGCCCCTGTAAGGCTCGGTGAGGAGTGTTAAAGCGGAATGGGCGGCATGTGGGTACGCCCATTTTCGATGATTTGGCCATTCCCGGGGGAGCGAGTTATTGTCAAGTGCAGACGCTCTTTCCTCTTCACATTTTCCAAAGGGCGGCCGATTTAAGAGAGCTTGGGGGCGTGTTGAGGGCATTTACTGCGGGGGCCCGGCAGATCGGAAAGTACCCCGCTTCTAGAGAAGGAGGGGGGTTCCCAAACAGTCCGTCGACATTTTCCGATCTCGCTCGGGATGGGGCATGGCCCTTCGGATTCTGTGGCATCAGTTAAAGCGGCGACACGTGGCGAATTCCTATGGGCCGGTATTTATAGCCCGACTGATCGAGAAACTCGCCTGAGGGGTATAAATACGGACGAGTGAGGGTTCAGTTTCAAACAACCTTCGACATGGCCTTTCAAGGCGGAGAGCAATCAGCTGATAGCTTGGGCGTGGTGATTAATGGTCCCAGGGGGTCAGAGGGGAGTTGCCCCACCATTGTGGTCGATGGCCAAGCCCTGGCATTAGCCTTCGCAAGCCACGAACGGCTTGAGAGGGTTGTTGAAGAGTATGTTGTCATCTCTGTGAGGGAGGCCGAGGCCCTTCGCCGGGTGGTGGACCGGCAGAGGGAGGAGAAAGCATCCCTCCACCGTCGAGTCACCGAGCTGTCGCGGCGTTTGGAAGACTCGGCCCAGGGAGGGCCCGGCAGTTCCTGCGGAAGACAGTAAGCCCCTGTGAGGGCTCTTTTTATTTTCTTCTTTTTCACTGTTGTTGTTTCTTTTCTTTTTCAATCAATGAATATGAATGTTCTGCATCTGGTGCATCTGTTGTTGTCTCCGAATAACTTGCCAACGTTGGTTGGGATTCATCAGCCACCCGAGTTCGAGCTAAGTTTAGGAGACTGCAGTCGGGTTTAGTCAGGGCACGTAAGCCACCCGAATCCAAAACATAGTTAAGAAGGATGTCTAGGTTAGCCGGGGCTTGTCAGCTGCCCGAATTCGAACCAAGTTTTTTTTTTTTGGGGGGGGGGGGGGGGGGGTTCGCTGGTCTCTGTTTGGATCAGTGGCGGACCTAGGCGGTCCTTAGAAGGAGATCTTTTACTTCTACCGGAGTATCAGGAGGTTTTTATTTGGGGTATCCGAGAGGTCACTCGGCTTCAAACGATGCCTTAGGGTGTGGCTAAAGCGCGAAGGCTTTGTTCGTTTGGTCGAGGATTCGAGCGTCGGGCGTGGCCAAGGCGTAGGAATATCGCTCGGTTTGGCCCGAGGAATTCGATAGTTAAGGTCGTTCTTCGGCTTTGGCCGAGGTTTCTAGTAGCAGAATATACCCCTTGACTTCAGCCAAGGTTCACGCACTCCAGTTTTGGCTGGGGCTTCGGAGATTGTGGCCCTGTCTAGGTTCGGGGATTTTGTCGCTCGGCCCTGCCGAGGTTCGAAGATTAGTTGCTCGGCCCAGCTGAGGTTCAGAGATTTTGTTGCTCGGCCCAGCCGAGGTTCGGAGATTTTGTTTCTCGGCCCAGCCGAGGTTCGGAGATTAGTTGCTCGGCCCAGCCGAGGTTCGGAGATCAGTTGCTCGACCCAGCCGAGGTTCGGAGATTTTGTTGCTCGGCCCAGCCGAGGTTCGGAGATTTTGTTGCTCGGCCCAGCCGAGGTTCGAGATTAGTTTCTCGGCCCAGCCGAGGTTCGGAGATTTTGTTGCTCGGCCCAGCCGAGGTTCGGAGATTTTGTTGCTCGGCCCAGCTGAGGTTCAGAGATTAGTTGCTCGGCTTAGCTGAGGTTCGGAGATTTTGTTGCTCGGCCCAGCCGAGGTTCAGAGATTTTGTTGCTCGGCCAAGCCGTGGTTCGGAGATTTTCTGTTTAAACAGATAACTCGGTCGTGCTGAGAATTGGTAAGCAGCACCTGTTTCTTTTCACAATTTTTGGCGACAAAATGTGTGGTGATTCATGTTATAGATTATGAAACATGTGCCGACAAAATATGTAATAAGGTGAGCCTATAAAGGACATACCCTATTGATAATACTTACGAGATTGTCCGAATTCCACATTCGAGGGATGAACTTTTTGCTTAGATCTTGCAGTTTGTAGGTCCCCGGTCCAACGATCTCCACTACTTGGTAGGGGCCTTCCCAGTTTGGTGCCAGCTTTCCTTGCTCCAGCGGTTTGGAGACAGATGCTTTCCAGAGAACGAGGTCGCCGGGCAAGAAAGCTTTCCCTTTGACTCTGGAGGCGTGGTAGTGGGCCACCCTCTGCTGATAGGTAGTTACTCTGATCCGAGCTTTCTCTCTAACCTCCTCTATCAGGTCGAGATTGGTACGGAGCTGTTCATCGCTGGCTTCCTCCGAGTAGCTTTCCACCCGCAGCGAAGGTAGACCTATCTTCACTGGGATAACGGCCTCTGTGCCGAAGGCCATTCGGAATGGGGTTTCGCATGTGGGTACTCTTGGGGTGGTGCGGTAGGCCCATAGGACGTGGTGCAACTCGTCTGCCCACTTGCCTCGGGCTCTGGAAAGCTGAGCTTTGATCCCTTGAAGCAGAGTCATGTTGGTCACTTCAGCTGCCCCGTTGGCTTGCGGGTGCCCGACCGAGGTAAGGTGGTGACGGATCCCGTGTTCTTCGCAAAACTGGCGGAACTTCGGGTTGTCGAATTGTCTGTCGTTGTCAGTGATTATAGAGTGCGGGAGGCCGAAACGACAGATGATGGACCTCCATACGAAATCTCTGGCCCGTGCCTCGGTTATTTGTGCAACCACCTCCGCCTCGACCCATTTAGTGAAGTAGTCGATGGCGACGAACATAAATTTCCGCTGCCCCGTGGCAAGCGAAAACGGGCCAAGGATGTCCATCCCCCACTTGGCAAAGGGCCAAGCGGAGGATATAGGAACCAGGCTAGCGGAGGAGAGTCTCTGAATGCTTGAGTGCCTCTGACATGGGTCACAAGCTCTCGTCTGCATCCTTCTGCATGGTCGGCTAATAGTAGCTTTGTCGTAGCACCTTGTGACATAGAGACCGGCTTCCCAGATGATTGCCACAAATCCCCTCATGCACTTCGCGGAGAGCATAATCCGCTTCAGACGGGCGAAGATATCTGAGCAGTGGCATGGAGAAGGACCATTTGTAGAGTTGATCGTCGATCAATACATAGTGGGTGGCCTATAGCTTTAACTTTCTGGCTTCTCTCCGGTCGGGTGGAAGCCACCCCTCTTTGAGGTACCTCAGAATGGGGTTGAACCATGATGGTTCGGCCTCGACTTGCATTACTCGGTCGGCTTCCGTGATACTGGGTTTCTCCAAGGTCTCCAGGTGGAATTTTTGCTCGGTGTCGATTGACTCCGCGGTCACCAGTCGAGACAGTAGGTCGGCACGGACATTCTCAGATCTAGGAATCTGAATAATCTCAAACTCGGGAAAATGGGAGAGTAGGCTCCGCACCTCTTGAAGATATCAGATCATGTTTGGTTCCCGAGCCTCAAACTCCCCTCGCACATGACCTGCCACTAGCTGGGAGTCGGTGAAGGCATTAAGTTTCTCCACCTTCAGGTTGCGGGTGATTCGAAGACCGGCCAGCAAGGCTTCATACTCGGCTTCGTTGTTAGAGGCCGGGAAAGAGAAGCGGACACCATATTCAAAGGTCGCCCCCTCTGGACTGGTGAGAACCAGTCCCGCACTGGAGTGATGAGCGTTAGATGACCCGTCGACATGGAGGAGCCACCGGGCATCAGATTTCGGTTCTTCGGGGGAGTCGGGGGCGGAGCCGTCCTCCGGGATGGTACACTCGAGGAGGAAATCGGCTAACACTTGAGCTTTGATGGCCGGGCGAGGCTGAAAACGGATATCATGCTCGCTCAGCTCGATGGCCCACTTGGTCATTCTCTCTGATGTTTTCGGGCAGTGGACTACCGCCTTGATGGGTTGGTCAGTCAGGACTGTCACAGAATGCGCCTGGAAGTACGGTCGCAGCTTCCGAACTGAGGTGATCAAGGCCAACACCATCTTTTCAATCCGGCTATATCTTGTCTCCGCATCGCGGAGTAGCCTGCTGACATAATAAATTGGCTTCTCGACCTTGTTTTCCTCCCTGACTAGCACCGAGCAGACGACACCTTTTGAAACAGCCAGATATAGGAACAGTGTCTCGCATGGACTTGGACTGCTGAGGAGTGGGGGCGAGCCGAGGTACTTCTTGAGATCTTGAAATGATTTTTGACACTCGGGGGTCCACTGGAAGTTCTTAGCCGACCGGAGGGTTTTGAAGAAGGGGAGGCATCTTTCGACTGAGCGCGCCATGAAGCGGTTGAGGGCCGCTATCCTCCCAGTTAGGCGCTGGACTTCTTTAACGGATGCCGGAAGCGCCATTTGTTGAAGAGCTTGAATCTTCTGGGGGTTAGCTTCGATACCTCGTTGGGAGACCATGAAGCCGAAGAACTTTCCAGAGTTAACGCCGAAGGCGCATTTAGTCGGATTGAGCTTCATCCTATACTTGCGAAGCGTTGCAAAGCTCTCCGAGAGGTCCTTGATGTGCTGTGATGCTTCTTTGCTTTTGACCAGCATGTTGTCGACATACACCTCCATGTTCCGACCGATTTGCTCCTTGAATACTTTGTTAACTAGCCTTTGGTAGGTGGCTCCTGCATTTTTAAGACCAAAAGGCATAACACGGTAACAGTATGTACCTCGACCGGTTATGAAGGCGGTCTTTTCTTCATCTTTGGGGGCCATCCGAATTTGATTGTAGCCGGAGTAAGCGTCCATGAATGTCAGCATTTGATGACCCGAGGTGGCGTCCACAAGCTGATCAATCCGGGGAAGAGAGAAGCTGTCCTTCGGGCAAGCTTTGTTGAGGTCGGTGAAGTCGATGCAAATCCGCCACTTGCCGTTCGACTTCTTCACCATGACGACATTCGATAGCCAGTTAGGGTAATTTACCTCTCGGACGAAGTTCGCCTTGATGAGTTTGTCGACCTCATCTTCAATAGCCTTCTGTCGTTCTGGGGCAAAGCTCCTCTTCTTCTGCTTGACGGGCCGGTACATCTCATCTACGTTAAGATGGTGGACGAGAACCTCGGGGCTGATCCCTGGCATGTCAGAGGCGGACTAGGCGAAGACGTCGGCGTTGCTTCGGAGAAATTCGATCAACTTGCGCCGAGGTTTGCCTTTTAGCAGCGACCCGATCTTTATGGTTCGGTAGGGACGAGCCTCATCCAACGGCACTTCTTCCAGTTCCTCGGCTGGTTCTCCTCGCTGTTCGGCGAAATCCTCCCGAGCGTCCAGCCCGTCAACCTCTGGCATTCTGGACTGAAGGCTGGTAACGAAGCACTGTCGAGCCATGGTTTGGCTTCCTTGGACAACTCCAACTCCCCGCCCGGTGGGGAATTTTATGGACAGGTGTGGGATGGAGACAACTGCCTTGAGGGACATCAGGCCGGGTCTGCCAAATATTGCGTTGTATGGAGACCTGAGTTTGGTTACTAGGAAGTCCTTGTGAACAGTGGCCACAAGGGGCCAGGCTCCTGCTCGAACCGTCAGGGTTACGACCCCTTCCAGGATGATGACGTCGCCTGTGAATCTCATTAGGATGGAATCCACAGCTCGAAGGTTTTCTATGAGCAGTCTCATCTTGGCAAACACATCAAGGTACAAAACATTCACTGAACTTCCACTGTCAACAAGGATCCGGCTTACATCATAGTCATTCAAATTGAGGGATACAACTAGTGCATCGTCATGGGGGAACTGTATCCCTCGGAGATCATCGTCGGAGAAGGAGAGCTCGCCCATCCGTGCTTTCTTTGGCGCCGATCCTTCATCATCATTTCTGAAGCTCGAGCCGCCGGCCTCTTCGATCATGTTGATGTGGCCGATTACAGGTGGATTAGGTGGAGGGGGAAGTTGTTGAAGCTCGGGCTGACGATCCCCTCCTTGTCCTGGCTCGGGTGCCCTCCTGAATTGGTTCAGTCGGCCCCGTTGAATCAGCCTCTCAATCTCATTTTTCAGCTGCCAGCATTCCTCAGTGTCGTGGCCGTGCTCCTGGTGGTAGCGGCAGTATTTGGTGGGGTTCCTTCGGGTCGGGTTCCCTCGGAGAGGAGCTGGCCAGGGGAGCTAGTGCTCTATCTCCATGAGGATCTGTGCCCGGGGCACAGTTAGCGGAGTGTAGCGGTCGAATCGTCTGGGCGGGCTCCGGGAGCGATTCCTCGATGGCAGTGGGGGAGCTCTTTGGCGACGAGGTGGACTCGATCGACGGGCGGGTCGGTGCCTGTCGGGACCTTTGGGCTCCTTCTTCTTTGCCAGCTCGGCACGGGCAACTTTCCGCGACTCTTCGACCCCGGCGTATTTGTTTGCCAGGGCCATCATATCGGAGAGGTTTGAGGGATAGCTGACTTCCATCGCCAGGTAGAAGTTGCTTTCCTTTGAAACTCCCCCCGCTAAGGCGGACATAGCCACCTCATGATTAAGGTGGTCCACCTCTAGCATGGCCTTGTTGAAGCAGCCAAGATAGTTTCTCAATGACTCCCCCTCTCTCTGCTTAACTTCGGAGAGGGAGTCGGATCTCCGTCGGTGACAGCGACTGCTGACGAACTGGCCAATAAAAAGACGGCTCAGCTCGTCGAATGAATCAATGGAACCCAGTTTCAAGGCGTTGAACTAGGTTCAGGCAGATCCTCTAAGGGTGGAGGGGAAGGCGCGGCAGAGGATCGCGTTGGATGCTCCGTGAAACATCATTATTGATCGGAAGCTGCTGAGATGATCGTCCGGGTCAGAAGAGCCGTGGTAGGGCTCGACGACTGGTAATTTGACATGGGAGGGAATCACTTCCTCTATGATCCCTTTGGAGAAAGGGATGCCCTGCTCCGCCTTGGGATGAGGCGATGGGCCTGCTTGGCGGCATCCAGCTCCTGATGCATCTCTCGGATTTGTCGATGGATCTCCTCTTCGGCAGTAAGAGGAGGAGCTGGGCGAGGAGAGCGCAGGGACGGTGTTGAATCATGGTGGGAGGACACCGGGGAGAGGGTTCGGGCTCGTCGAGATCTGGGGGGATCCCTGTCATAGCCGCCTCGCGGGATTGGTTTGCCCCTTCAGTCGATGCGGGGGGTCCATGGTTTCATGCGGACCAGAGAGGAGGTGGCCGGGGAGGAAAGAGCTGCGGCCTCCCTATGAAGGTGCGGTGCAGGGGGAGCTGCGAAACGCTCCTGAACCAGGTGGGTCAGGGCTTGGACCTGCTGACCAGCGTGGCGAACTGGTCCTGGGTCACCGGGATGGCTGGTGGTGACGGGATTTCAATCGTGGAGGCTGTGGCGCCGTGTTGCCTATCGGATCAGGTATTTGAGTGACGACCTGGTCTTGGGCTTCAGAGGTTGCTCTTCTCCGATTAGCCATTGGAGAGGTTCTACTCTAGATCGAGATCCTTATCTCCTTTCTTCAAGTTTCAACGGGACTTGAGGCCCTTCCTCTAGCGCCAATCTGTTGCCGCCGGGATCCGTCCTCCGACTCGGGCGCGGTCGATCTCCTGGTCTGAGCTTCCTCCTGGGCGGACCTGCACAGAAGTCCTCACGCGAGAGGCATTGGGGGTGGCCCTCCACGGAAGACCCTCCGACGCTCAAGTCAGTGGGGGATCGTGATCAACAGAAAATGAGGAGAGGGAGGGATCTCTCCGGAGAGTCTCTCCAGGTGTCCTATTTATAGGCAGTCACCTGGATCTTGAGCGTCTTCTGAAAGGTTCGAAAGTTGTTAGGATACGGAGATGAATCGAATCAGGCCGTTATGAGGCCAGTGGGATCCGTATCTTGTTCGTTAAGGGATCGACGGCTAGGAGAGCTCCTTGATGGCCTGAGATTTGATAGATGCGTAGGTCCCAGGTAGCTGTATTAGGTCCTAGACCACCCCTCAATGTGATCCTTTGCCTGAGATCCTGATACGATGGGCATAGGCTCTCCCGCGTCAGGTTCCATGAAGGTGAATATCGAATCATGGATTGCTCAGGAAGGTCAAGCTATGGAAGCCCTGAGGAAGCCGAGCTATGGGAAGCTTAGGGAAAGCCGAGCTATGGAAGCTCGGGGAAAGCCGAACCATGGAAGGCTCGGGAAAACGAGCTACAGGAAGCTCGGGGAGCCGAGCTATGAAAGCCCGGAGAAAGCCGAGCTATGGAAGCCCGGAGAAAGTCGAGCTATGGAAACTCGGGAAAAACAAGCTACAGGAAGCTTGGGGAGGCCGAGCTACGGAAGCCCGGAGAAAGCCGAACCATGGGAGGTTCGAGAAAAACGAGCTACAGGAAGCTCGGGGAGCCGAGCTATGGAAGCTCGGAAAAAGCCGAGCTATGGAAGCCCGAAGAAAGTCAAGCTATGGAAAACTCGGGGAGGCCGAACTATGGGAAGGTCGGAGAGACCGAGCTATGGGAAGCGAAGCTCGGAGGGGTCGCATGGCTTGACAAACCATATTAGTTTAGCTTATTCCTCGGGGGCATGTCGTAGCGGGCGGAGGGATGGGGCCGGTCTCAGTCCCTTTCCATGATTATCAATGCAATGACGATTCTACCCCCAACATATAGTGAGAGAACTAAAGAAAGTTGATGGTTACTCCACAAAGAGGAGGCAGATAGGCAGAGATGGGACCATGAGTTTAAGAACATTTGTTTGGAAACACCTTAGCATTTCTCTCCATCCAGATTTGACGGCTGATCGCTCCTACCAACTGATCCCAACCTTTACTAAGATTAAATAGGATGTTTCTTTCCCTCCAAGATAGCCGTAGGTCTTTAAAATTGCTTGGCTTTCCCTTAATATTTAAGCAGGACAAAATCGGTAGCCAAACCTTCTTTGAGGGAGGGCATCTCAAAAACAGATGGTCAGATGTTTCTGGTACAGAGCTACACAATGGGCACAACGAACTCGTACACCAACTTTTTTTTTTTTTCCCCCGGCTAATATCACACCAGTTTGAAGCCTATTTTGGAGAACCAGTCTATAAGAAAATCTTACGCTTTAGAGGAATGGCAGCCTTCCAAACTCTCCTGTGGAACGACCAGATCAAACCTCGGTTTAAGAATTTATAAAGAGGGTTCGTTAAGAAAAGATATTGCTGGAGAGTTTCCATAAGAGAGTGTCAGTAACTCTGGAACGTCTGACAGAAACCAACAGAACCGGAAGGAACCGCCATTGTTCAAACTCTCTAAAAAAAGGGTCCTGAATTCTGATACACCAAGTCAAAGCGCGCCAGCTCCATTGAGAAGCCACCAATTAGTTACATTTGACACATCTCTGGCATAAATCAGGAAAAGGAGAGGCAAGCGGCACTGAATCTAACCAAAATCCTCCCAGAATCTAATAGCTCTTCCATTGCCAAGATTGAATGAAGAACAACTCCAGAATGCCTCCCAATTTTTACAAATGTCCTACAGGAGAGAGAGATACTCAACCGTAGGAAACCTTTATAACTTGAACACATTGAATACTTAGATAGGCCCACGACAAATGTAGTTGAGATTTTTCTATTCTACTTGAAAGAATATTGGAAGATAGGTAGCAAGAGGATTTGCATTCAACCTGTTAGGACGCTTTGGATCCCGTCTGGGTGCAGAAGCGCTGAGAGGAGACCAGATGGAGAGATGTCGTTGCCTGCCAACTGAAATCAGATTCAAGCTTTCCTCGTCCGCTTGATAAGATGCCCACTAATGAATGAGGTAGAGAAAGCCAAGAAAAAAAAAAAAAAAAATTGGCCAGGTAAATGGAAAAACCAGAAGGTTCGCTTTCTAGATTTTAATGACATCATAGACAACCCCTTCTGTTGGATTTGGACGTATCAAAATATTTCTGGGTGACAGGATCAACAACTTCCAGCTTGACGAACTTCAAGCCACCCTCCTTCAACATCTATCGATACCAAAAACTAGGAAAGGCCAAAAAGGTGATTTGACAAATCCTACAAAAATTTTTGAGCTTGGGATTAAGATGCTTTCTTGAATTTCGAATAGGAACAAAAATTTCTACGGCGGCACCAAATTTGCTTTTCATTTTGCTTTATTAGATGCATCATCTCCACTCACGTATGACGTGAATCGTAGAGTGTAAGCAAAGCAATTCAAGTTCTGATGGAAGTCTGATGAAGAGAACCTCCTCTTTCAGCACACACCCTAACATGAGACTCCACCTTAAGAGTCACGATGTTGTGGCAAATAAGTTCAGGCAGCCAAAATGCAGCAGCACAGGCATCCCAGCCATGGATTGAACCCTAATGAAAAAGGCATCTGACCATAGATCTGATTCTAATCTGGCTTGAATTCCAGTCTAGGACACTAGTAAACAATTACCTGGAAGCTTAATTCATTCTCAAAGGACCTTCTTTCCCCCCTTTTTGTGAGAAATGATTCAATGTCAAAAGACTTAATCCATGAAAGGATTCAATGTTAAAAGACTTGAGCCATCAAAATTTTATATTCCATTTGGAACAGAACTCAAAGAAAAACTACCAGGTTAGGAAACTAAGCTAAGAAAAATGAAATGCAAAATTAACAGAAACCAGATTTCCAAAAGGGTTTTAGCATAGCATCAAAGTTCATACAAAACCCAGCTGCAACTTCTTTCAAAAATTTAAAAAGCGCTTTCCCCACAACGCTAGGGGGGTACATATGCCGAGGCTACATCATAGAACTGCATTCTAATAAGCTATCAACACTGAAAAACTCAGACTGGTCTATACATGCTGATTCTGTCTCAGATGCATCACCATCATATCCTTCCTACTCTCACGCAACCTTTCATTTTCATTTTCCTATTTGTTTAGGGATACGAGATGAGAACAAACCCAGAACTCATTCAGAAGCTATTTGAAATTATATCCTACACTATAGAATACACCAGCACTCGAGGAAAAATAAATTCACCCCGCCTCCCTAGAAACAAGGGTTCTGCATTCTTTTGAAATTGACACGACTTGGGGAGTTCTTTCACATTCATCCATACCTGAAGTTTGTGTCATGCTCAGGACCAAAAATACCTGGAATATGACTAGCTGCTGCAGGGTGGATCTGCTTCGAATTAGCTCTCATTTCCATTTCAATCAGCCTTTCAAGTGCCTCCGAGTGATCACCCATACCACCACCCCCAACAACAGGTCCTGCATATGGCACCAAAGAACAGGAAGAAACCAATCAGAAAAAAAAAAGGGAGAGGAACATGTGTAGAGGAATCAAACATGCCAACTTAGTTCACAAATCTGTATCTGGAATTGAGAAATTATATGAACATAATCAATCATCTTTGAGATCAAAATAACGCATTAAACTTTCAGTGGTTCTGTCAAAAGGGTTATGTTGCTAATTTTACTTGTCCATCTAAACAAAGGAAACAGGGCATTCTGAAGCACATACGCTAAATTCCTACCAAATTCTACTCTTGCAGTTGAAACTTCAACTACAGTACTTAAGCGTAGAAGGCGGCAAGTAACAGAATCTACCATGAGGTTAATTGATTTATCCCACCTTTTGCAGCTGTAATAACAGCAGCAACAAGCAGATAAAGATTCATTTCAGCATCTGAATCAAGCTTCCACCAAAACCAGACTGACTGCAATTAATCAACCAAAAATATACTGAAAATAAACAGTACATCAATAAACATAATGAACTTTACCTGGCATTCCCATTCCAAGGCCACCATAGTTCGGCTGGCGGAGGGGCATTGGAAAATTATGTACATTGCCCATCTGAGGTAAGTAACCTGGCATGCGATTGATAGGATGAGAGAGTGGTACACTTCGTGGCAATCCCTGAAATGGATATTGTGTTGGGAAATTTCCTGGAAGTGACATTTGCTGTAACATCAGATGATGCGCAGCAGGATCAAACCGCGGATCACCAGCATTGTTCAAAGCATGATGAGGAATAACATTAGCAGAAAAAGGATGGTGTGGATCATGATGGATGCCTTCCGGACCAATGAACTTCATATGTTGATTCCTATTAGCAAGTTGGTCCAATTGCTGGAATAAAGGCTTCGTCTGATTCATCATATGTGGTAACTGCAAAGAAGGCCTACCCTGTAAATGATGATAAAGATTATCAGAATCAACCGTGCCATAGGGGCCACATAAATGAGGCAGAGCATCCAGACCAAGTGCTTGAATGCATTCTGCATCTCTGGAAATAGCACTAAGCAATTTATCATCAAGTTCTTCCACAGTCTTTTGAGGTAACAGCTCCTCAGTTTTATTTGCATTCACAGAGGGCCAAGGGTCAGAGGTTATAGAGTCCAAAGAGTCACTCACTGTGATCAAACTTTCTTCTTCTGGCAGGTGAATCTCCAGAGCTCCCTCCTCAAGACCAGCACTACCAAGCTTTGAACCCTCAATGGGAGAGTCCCTGTGGACTACACCAGGCTCTAGCACATTGTAGCCTCCAGCTGAACCTCTATGAACTGAGACTGGGGCTTCCACAGAATGAAGCTCATTCATGAATGCTGCCCCAAATAATGCTTCTAGCGTCAGAGACTTCTCAGAACCAGAGACTGTTTCAGAATTGCTCACTCTAACATTCTCAATACTTCCAAGATTCAGACCAGTTTTCACATCTGAGATGGTGAGTCCATCAAAGGATTCCATACTTAAACTAGGAGATGGCATTTCATCTTTCTTTGTTCCCCTCTGCAACAAAGAAAGAAGATGTTGTGATGCATGATCATCCACATTAGTTCTCCGATCTTCGGATTTACCATCCAATACAGTCCAAGCTCCCTGTACAGAATGCTGTAAAGTTGAACTGTTATCTTTAACTTCAGCCAAGATGGACTGCTCAAGGTCCTCACATGTAAGCACAACAGGACTTGACTCTGGCTTATCAACTTGATGACATTGTTCAGAGATCCCAGCTATCGAGGAAGTTTTAGAAGATGTAAGGAGCTCGGGTGCATTATCATCATTATCAAAAGCTAAGCTTCGAGGGATATGCTGTGCAGCCTTGTCATTAGATATTGCAGGCGTTTCTGAACCTCCTTTCTCATTGTTCACAATTAAAGAGAACAAAGTCCCCACAGGATTTTTTTCTACAAAACAAAGCACACAAAAAAAGAAAATTATGACAAGCGTTCCATCAAGAGAAAAAAAAGGCTGCAGGGACGTTACAAGGCCTTGATGTTTTGATAGCTTTACCTTCTTCAAGAAACCAACGAGCAAACTTCGAAGATTCAGATACTACAGGGCTCCCTGTTTCCTCATTGCTTTTGAGACCCTGATTTTGTAAAGCAAGAAAGAGGATTAGTCGCAATTGCTCATCATGCATCTATATCAATACATGATTTCTTTCTTCAATAACAACTTGTATCAAATAATAATAAAACAAATGTCAATATAAGACTAGCAAGTAGCAATGCAAAGTTAAAACATTCTTACTAAAACAGGAAAAAGAAAGAATTAATTGGGTGCAAAATTGTCGGGAGAACCAGCCGGCAGGTAAGAAAACAGCCTCTGGCACTTTGCTGGATCTGTTTCAAGGTTACTGAAAAGCTAATAGGAGAGGTAGTTTCCAATGTGGTCTGTAATCTTTCCGAATGCAACACATCACTAAAGTACAGGTGCATATGTAATAGCAAAATTTCCAATTTGAAGAAGCATGAAAGCAGATTGACAATTACCAGCTCGTGCATTGCATTTTTATGTAACTCTGATAACTAAAATAACTCTGAACTAGCTTTACCCGATGCATGTGACAACACACATAAGACTCTTAGCATGTTTGGACCACTAAAGTAGAAATAAATGTAAGGCTGGAAGTGGACCAGGCCAGGCTGGGTTGGGCCACACCCCTGCCCGAGCCCAATTTAACATTTTTTCAGGTTTCAGGCCGGACTGGGGCCCAAAAATAAGGCTTGAGCCCAAACCCAAGCCTGGCCCGAAACACATCAAGCCAATCTGAGTTAGCTCATTTGAACCAAAAAAATGGATCAGCCCAAATTGACACAATTTTGGCCCAATTGCCAATACTTGCCAAGCTTTTGGCCCAACCCCCTTTCCAGATTTGCGCAGACTCCTCTCCACATTCCCATCCAGCACAAACCTGGATGCTCGAGGAAAACTCCTAACCCTAGTTGTCAAAGCTGTCGAAGGTGCAACCTTGGCGCTTGAGGGTGTAGATGATGTCCATGGTGATGAATGTCTTTCGTTGAGCATGCTTCATGTATGTGGCGACATCAGAGAGATGATATTCTCCAGAAAAATCTTGAGAATGCCTCTGCTCTCCTCGTAGATGAAACCACTAATGCACTTCACACCACCATGTTGTGCGAGACACCAAATGGCGAGCCTGAATGTCCCAGAGAACCTTGCAGTGAGGCTTCACACTAGCCTTCCCCAAACCTTGGCCTTCCTTTCCGCATCCCAAGACCTTTGAGATCGCTCACTATTCCTCTCTTCAATCCGATTCAGCTCTCCCTTTTCACATATGTAATAAATTTGGGTTTGAAGAGGGGGGGTCAGGGGGGAGTTTGTGTGTGTGTGGGGGGGGGGGCATTGATATATGGAGGTGAGACTAGGGGCAGTGTTTAGGGCCAAGTTAGGTTCAAACTCAAGTCTAGTAACACACTAAAAGAAAACCTTAGAAATGGGACACTAATACCTTGTCAAACATAAAAACCCTATCAATTTGCTTCCCTGCAATAGTCTGCATGATGACGACCTCTCTTTGGTACTCATTGCAGGTCACGACTTTAGGCATGTTATTCCTTAGCTCATCCTTGTTGAATGGCCTGCAAAAAAGCAAGCAATCCAGTCCCCAGAGGTAAGAAATCACAACAAAACTACATCAACACCATCTAGAATCGAGATTAAATTCTAGATCTTAAAAATTACACTATAGATCTAGACCTCAATCAAGGAAAGAGGAAAAACCCTAACCCTAATAGAAGAGATCCCAATTCTTTCCTTGTTACATGCAATCAAGGACCTGACTGTTCATGGCCCTATCTTTCTGGTTCTGATTCGAGCTCAAAACTGAGACCCGTAACAATTTTTGGCTGGCCTCGGATGGAGAATTGGCTTAGCCCAAGCCCAGTACCCAGCCCATGGCTTAACCTGAGCACACTTCCAACCTTAGATAGAGGAAACAAAACTTGAGGTATATAAACTAATAGAATTTTGACTAAATTATGTCCATAGAGTAAAATAATTTGATAGAGAATGATGCACCTACATTAAGTGCTTGTTTGACTGCCTGTGAATAGGAATGTTGTGTAGATGGAGCTACATAAGGTTGTAATTTCAGTGTTTCAATTACAAGATAAATCTTTGGTTTTACAGGTGATCAGAACATATAAGTCTGTTTGACCAAATGGAGAAATGACTGAATCTAGTACTTCAATTATACATGCAAAAATGCATCAATGTAGGAATATGTAACAATATATTAGTGCCCCCATATACAATAACATGTCTAGGTTTTTCTCTCTCCTAAAAGGCAAGAGAGGAATTAAGAAATAAAAGGAGAGAGGTTAGGAAGGAAGACTACATCAGTTAATAGTGAAGTAGGATGACAAACTACCACGATCATGAACGAAAATGCTGCTTTCCACCTAACACTTACATTAGAAAAAGTAAGTTGTTTTAAGAAATCATAAAAATTACAAATATTAAGTTTAAAATAATTAATGTTTCTAATACAAAACATCTCTGAAAACAATATACAAGTTCACCCGGCAACTTAACAGCATATTACATAACATTCCAAAACTAATGCAAGAGGAGAAAATACAAGGAGGAGGAGACGGAAGACGAAGGGCGGTGCCGGGGAGGGGGCGATGCCGGAGAGGAGACGGGGGAGGGGCGTGGGGGCTGTGGAGAGAAAAAGGGAGGGTAGTTTAGGGATTTTTTTAAAAAAAATAGGGGGGGGGGGGGGGCTATTTATCAATTTTTGTGGTGCAAATAGAAGCTCCCATTTTTCTTTAAGTATACTGGAATATTTCCTCAATAATACTCTTTGATGGTAACGTTCCTTTTACTGAAACTTAGCTTTTGCCAAGTGTAAATTTTGACAAGATATGATGACATAGAATTCTTTGGCTCCCAAGGCAAAAAATTGTGACTCACTACCACATCAAAATCCTGCCTTAATCACATGATCACCTCCTATTTAAAATCTATCTATTCAACCAAAGTTTTAATAACAGCGTTACAACCATATAACAACCATTATAATGGTTCCGACACCTTCCCACTACACACACACATAGAGAGAGAGAGAGGAGAGAGAGAGAGTTGGATTTGGCTACATTCAAGTTCAGAATCTGATCACTTTTTCATCCTATGATCCACACGGATCTCGAAGCCATCCCATTTTTCTACATTTTATATCTTTAGGATCCATGAACTGCATAGATCCAAGGGTATAAGAGGTGACTAGATCTAAACTTGGTTACATTCGAATGTAACTAAATCCATTTCTCTCTTTATAAAGAGAGAGAGAGAGAGATTGACTTGATATATAGATTGATAGATAGATAGATAGAAAGACAAAGACTGACTTGACCACGCTTGAGAGAATCTCAACTTAGATCCATTAATGTTTAACTTTGGTTGGTGGAGGTCCCACATCAATGATCTGAGTCTTTGGATGTGACCTGTTACATTTAAAATACTTACACATAAAAATCATGTGAATTAAAGACCTATAGTCCATGCATCAGTGGGTGGGGAGTGTTCGCATTATTTCAACTGTTCAATTTGTGGATCATTTCATGCATGGGCTAGAGAGGGGTGTGTGTATGAGTATTATTTAAAATGATATAACAGCCATTATAATAGTGATCATTTTGATATAAAAAATTTGATTCCTACTATTTGAAGCAATGGCCATTATAACCATTATTTTAAAACCTTGTAATCAACAGTTAAACTATGGATCCTTGTTGAACAACTAAAAGAAACATGATATTTTAATGACAAATAAGCACCTTGAATGGAAAAGTACAAATTTGAATGATATCTTGCAACAAAGATGCAGGTATTGGTGCTGGTTTCTGTGTCAGTAACCTGCTGGCAAGGAACATGCCATGCTGAGCCGGCAAGGAACATGCCATGCTGAGCTGGCGCATATACCATTCAGTGTGAAAGCACAAAAAAAATTAAACAGACTTTTAAAATGTTTTCAATAATATTGAAAAATTTAATAGCTGTTGTGACCATACACGGTACTGGCCCAGCACAGTATTTGCCAGTTGGCACAGACCAGCACAGCCAGAACTAGGAATCTTGTCCCATGGTATTTGTTAAATTGAAGATTTCTCCCAATCAATACAGCATATACCTAGGCATCAGTGAAAGGCACCCACACTTCAATGATGCAAGGAGTCACAAATTAGTTTGGCAGATGCTCAGCAAATGTAGCCCTATAAATGAGTTACCTATTCTCAACCTAAACCATACATGAATATATAGCAGAAGCAGAAGAATTTCTATATGAGTCAGTAACAATTTATATAGTATTTCAACTAAAATTTGAGCTGTAAGTTTCAGAAAATGGCTATGAAAATAAAAAATGGTTTTGCTCAAACAATTATAGCAGCACGCAAGAGCAATAAGAAAATTTGATTTGTTTGATTTGCGTGGTGCATTGAATAGCAAAAAGAAAATAATAAATTTAAATCCAGTATTCAATTGCAATACCCTCCAAACAACTTGTGTCAGACCAAAAATTGTTACTTGGAAATAACGTGATTTATATTTCATATCATAAGCTCCAACCATAGAGCAATTGCAGAATAAAAAGGTACTCAGTCACAGCTAAACCACTTTAAAAGCATACAGTAAACACAACTCTTTAAGCAAGACTGAAGCTAACCAAGATTATAGAAAGGAAATAGCAAAGCTATAGCTATGCTAGCATATCCTCTACTTAAATATTCATGATATACACAAAAATAAAAATAGTTAAAAAAATGTCCAGCAATGAATTCGCCAAATTTATAGGGTAGGAAAAGACTATCAGAAGGCATATTAGAAGGTAAAGCCATGCTATTAAATACTATGCAATAAGGCAGGAAAAATTATGAAGATGAACTGAACAGAAGACATTACCATACCTCAACATAAGTAGGCAAATTGTCATAATTTTTTGCCAGAGCACTGCCAAACAACTTTTCTAGAATTGATGCAGCATGATCCTGACCAGCTGTATCCATAATCTCAGACTTGGCCTCTGTTTTGTTGGAAAAATCAGTCACGTTATCATCTTCCCACACTTCAAGGACTTTCTGAAGATCAGATGTCATAGTGACCACATTTTCAAAAGCAATTGGAGGTTTAACAACTTCCACATTTGTTGATGAGCTTTCATTTACAAAACAAACAGAAGTGCTTGTAGAGTCACTTTTCTGCACATTGGCATTCATGCGCACACCTGACCGATTCCTTTTCTCAGGATCTTTATCCATGCAAACTAGGGGAATCTGATCCTCCTCAGCACTTCTAGCCTAAAAGGTAAAGAGAAAATACATGGTTAATACATGCCATTGACTATCAAAGGAAGGACCACACCTATTTACAGTAGATTAGGTTTAAATAAGGCAATGTAAACCAGCTAGAGAATTCTTCTTTTTTTTAATAAGCTTTAGATGCCATTTCTTTATCCAATAAATGCCATTCATTTAGCTCACATAAATGACTTGTAAGAAACAGCAGATCCACTTACTAGGTTTAAAGTTTTCAAATATGAAAGAGCTAGTCACTGACATAGTTTACTCACCAATTGGCTTAAAGTTGCACAGTCTGAATATGCACTATCAACAAAAACCAATACCGATATTTATTTTCACATCGTTAAATTTAAGGCAAGGCTTGCAATCTTGGACCATACATCCTAGTACGGGGCATTGTGTACCATAACCATAGAGTACCGAAGCTCGAGTGTCAGCACCAAGGAGTGTACCATACCAAGTGTTGCGGGACAACTGGTTAAGCACCTGTATAGGATCCAGTACCAAGATTGCAAACCTTGATTTAAGCCAAGGAAACAAACTACTAATGAAGCAAATGTTTTGGTCAGAAAAAGTACCCGTGCCAGTCAAAGGTTGACACGGTCCATTAGCATTGTGCTGTCCCAAGATTGGGCATGCAGTGACACAAAAGAATATGGCAGCATATTAAAGAAATTTGCAATAAAGACACTAAGAAATACTGCTTTTCATAGACAATTTTTAATTTCTTTATACCAATGGTTGAAGCACTATCAAATTACACCCATGGACAAAACACATGGTAGTTAAGTGGGACACTTCAAACCATATAGGTACAATATGATAGTGCTTAAACCACATGGCCGTAATCTATATTTTACTCTAAGTTTAAACTGATTCATAGAAATCTAGCATCATTACTCATCCTAAAACGTTCTGCCTTTTGCTAGTTAACATGAAAATTGTACAGTTTTAGGTTATATTATATTATATTATAAAAATATATTATTATATTAGCTTAACTGCTGAACTTAAATTTCCTGGTAAGAACAATGGAAGACATACAAATATTTAGGCATCAACAACACAATCTAGGTACTGTAAATACATCATCAGTGCCATAATAAACACATACTGGTCATTCCACCTGTGATGCCATCTCATATACTCTCTGTGAGCCACCTTATTTTGATGGTGATGAGCCACCACCACCCCAGACCAAGTACCAATATCCATGGCATGGGACAGATATGAATGGGGTGGAGCACCCATAGACAGGATATAAAATTGTGCATGTCATTGATTATTTTCTGGCTATTGTGGTTTGAATCCTTCATTTGTCAGCTATTGGGTTTAAATCTTTTTGGCATTACTATTTACAAAAGGTTTTAACAGTGAATTTATTGAAAGGCATGGGTGCAGCCAAATATATATGCTGGATCTGGCTATTTTACACAAGATTGCCCCTCCTTGATCAAGTAATCCCGCTGCATGGGTCAAGAATGTGGGATTTGCCTCATGGTCAGTTCAGATAACAACCGCACCCTCTATAAACAAAGGAGTCTATTATCAGATTTGCCTCATGGGATAGATACCCAAAGATAGAAATCAGCTGCTGTTACATTCCCATGGTGAAGAATTTGTTTTAATCATTACAACAGCCTAACAAAGCAACTCATTAGCCTCAACCAAGACACTCATCAACCATCCTGGCCCAATCTGGCCTGCGCATCAGATGCCTTTCATCATACCCGCTTTGATGTTTAGACAATGCATCAGCATTATGCAGCATATCCCTAGGCAATATCTGAACTGATAATCTGGGCAACCTCAACACATACTGTATTAAGGCTTAATATGCTCTTTTCCTGCTAAGAAGGGATACCCACATTACCAAGTAGCTGGACTAGCCTCTAACAATCAAGAGAAAACATTATTCAAACCAGACCCATTTGGGCTCCTATCTTCAGAGCAAATAAAAAGGACATCTTCTAGCTCAAAAATTAATGTGAAGAAATCTATTCAGCATAGTTTGTTGAACCGAACTCCGCCACCTAACACTGGGAACACCACCATACCACTAAGGTACAGGTAAAGTAGAGTTCGATACAGTGCAGATGGCCCAGTTACTGCCTAGTTACATGTTTCAAACAGTACCATTGATAAGCATGAGACGATGGTCTCCCCACCTTTTGTCAGAATAAAGGCTGCACTATACCGTACTGAACATACTGTACCTAAGTAAGGTACCATACAGTATCCAATACTGGTAAACCTTGCTATTCGGTGGATAAAATTCCCCTAGAGACAGGCACGGATGATCACCATTTGCCAAATACCTGTTACTAAATCAACAAACTTATCCATCTCACAGTTCATAGTCTAGTTGTTCCCAAACAGTCGAGTTTCTGATTTTAATTCCAAAATAGTTGCATTCTAGTTCCAACATAAGTGTGAAGAGAAAGATGAGGAAGATAATCCCTTATTTGATCTTTTGGGGGGGGGGGGGGGGGGGGGGAACCTCATTTTCAAATCTTATTTTCTTATTCTTTCATCGTTGACAAAGAAAAGATTCATAATCTAGGAGAGTCACTGAATTACTAATACCAGTTTCATGGTATATAAGTTTCCATCTCCATTTTTCATGCTATTTGATATCAAAACTAATGTACAAAATATTTATATTCTAGCATTAGATTTTCCCCCACTGAACATTGACTGCCCCTCTTTCAGCAAAACCTAGCTGTTAGCGTCATCAAGTAAATAACTCTACACCACTTTAGGCATTTTCAAGCTTTGAAACTTTCAGCAGGATCGTATTGACCAGACAATTCGAATTGAAAAACCAATACTTCCATTCATTAACGAATAGACACAAAGCATAACATGTAGCTTGACAATGCATCGTTTGAACGAAGCCTAGATCTCAGAAGGATGAAAACAAGAAGCTGATTATGGAATTATTTCTAGGCACACACTGCAATTATTGTAACTAAAATACAATTGAGCAAAAATAATGAGTAACTACAAACATTATACATCTTTTTTCTGAAATTGATTAAATATTGAGATTAAAACCATCTGGTTGCTATCAGGAGAAAGTGAACTACACTTCTGATTAGTAATAACATTCATATTAACTCCAAGAGGTGCAATACTAATACCTCTGATGCAAGGGAAGCGCTTGAAGACAGCACACATAGATTTTTCTCCGCTAACGCATTAACAAAACCAGGAGGTACAAGTGGCCTAGATGCAGGAGCTTGAGGAAGAAAAGAAGATTTAGAAGAATCATGCTGGAAAAGGGAAGATGTGGAAGAGTCATCTGACTTGTCATTTCCATTCATTATGTCTTTTTTATCAACTGAACTCCCTAATAGTGCAATAATATCAACATCAAACTTTTCCTTATGATTATCCTGCTTTTGCTTCTCTTGCAGTGCTTTCTGTTGCTCCTTCCTCATTAACTCAAAGGATGCTGCATATAAAATATAAAAGGAAAAAAAAATGCACGTGTACTTAATCTTACTGGCTCCCACTTGAGATAAACTAAAGAAGTCAAAATTCAAAAAAAAGCTAAGAAGTAAAAATGGTGCCAGTAAAGTACATATTGAAAGAATTACCTCTTCTTTTTTGTTCCTCCTCTTCTCTGTCCTGACTTGAACATTCAGCAGAACCAAATGTCTCATCATTACATGAATCATTGTTGTCTTTTCGTGAAAAAGGCATAGCCTGGATTTGAATTTGCAAAGGACTAGTTTATAAGATGTATAGCTGATATATCAAACAGAAATATGCCAAACTACTTATTACTGTAGCATTACAAGCAAGCTTGAGACAGCAAGAAACAGATTCCGAATCAATGACCAAAGCCCAATAAGACAAGGTCCAAGACAGAGAGGAAGAAATTGAAACCGATAAAGAAAAAAGAAAAATTAAAACAACTATTTCAAGCTCATAGCTATAAAAAGAAACAGGTGAACCTTATATGGTCGTGGGGGCTGGTAAGGTTCAGAACTCTTGTTAAGTTGATAATGACTACTGCCCCGAGCTTTTGGCCCTGATGATCCAATATATCCCGAGGGTCTTGGGAATGCACCGCTACCCAACAGTCCATCATGCTCTGGATGCTGCCAGAAACGTCGTGATGGATTCCCAAATCGCCTACCAGAATCTGCATGAGCCAAACAAATCACTCCAGTGGCAGAATCCACTAAAATTCATCATAAAGAAGAAGCAGCATGCAACTGTACAATAACGATGCAACCCAGAAAAAAAGTCAAAAAAGGAGATGAAAATCCCTGAAAGCAGTATGTTGCATGTCAATAATATAACCATGAAAACATATGCAGCTGGGATATTCCAATAATTTATTACAATCCCATACTGCACATGTTAACTCAGATCAACACTGCCAGGAACATCTATCTTGCCTCTACAATTGAACGAAACACTCTTCTATACTTTTCAAAGATCGACGGACAACTTTTAAATGCAAATTGTGCCTTTTTCCCCTATTTTTGTTACTTTCTATCATAGAGAACCTTCTGTAACAAAAATCATAATTTTAAGACCTTAATGCTTCTCTTTCCATCCCTCTCTCACATACACTTTCAGTCCCACAATCTCTCTTAGTAACTCTATTATCTAATTTACATTTGCCATTGTTGGCATTCTTTTCTCAGATGTGTGTTCTTACTTGTTTTGTTCAATCTCTCGGATTCTAGATATATGTATTTATTTTATCATGCTTGGAAAGTTATAGTGATATTTACAACTTCTCCCATCTAACTTTTTTCACATCTTTTCGTCATCAAATTTTCATGCAACAGAAAAAAAACTCTATTAGATAATCAGTGCTTGATGCAAATTTGAAAATAAACTGCTAATCAATAATAACTGAAATTAGTAATTTTTAAATTGTGATCAAGGCAGTGCATTTGGTCATCACCACGTGAGACAGAGGACAGTCATAACCCACACATGTGACTCATTTAATATCTACACTTGCTTCACCTAATGACAGACCCACATAAAAAGATATTTAAACACAACTTATCTTGCTGCCTTGAGCTACATGGACCACCAAGGAGCTTGCTAGGTGGCCAGGTTGCACATTGAGCCACTATGCATGGCAGTAAAGGGCTAGCATAGGCAATTCTCCAGGAGCCCAGCTCTTTTTCGTAGCAAAACTCAGGCCAGGAGGTGGGGAGGCAATATAAAGTTGTGATCTTATTTCAACAAGAGGCCCTTTGGTTATACTTCTGCACACTTGCCCATCTTACTAGCATATACTCCAAAGCAACAAATTCAACTTTCAGCTAGTTTAGTCTATTTAAGATTCTTTTTTTAATTTGTAATCAATGTTTCTCTAGTATCTTTCGCTTATCCATTATCATAATCTCATTAGTGGAGTCTAGAAAAGATATCGACATCTTGTCATATAATACACTACAGCTTGAATGGAAGTGCACAATAACCATGCCATATTAGGACTCCTAATTGGACTGACATGTTAGCCCATCAAGGAGATAACATAGACTGACACCTGATTATATTTAATTAGGAAGGATTAGCACTCCAGCTAGGTTATTTAATGGTTCACATAGTTAGTCCAAAGCATGCTATATAAGTGGGATGTTTTTTAGAAGAGTCAAATCATGCTTGTACACCCAATTTTGCTCAGATGCTCCTCACACCTTTATTTGTCCTCTTTCATACATTATACATCTTCTTTTCCTGGCAGGTTATTTTCTTATTTCTCTACTAGAAGTCTTCTCTCATAAATACATTTCCAAATTTTTGCTTTCATTATCTTTACTATATATTAAACTGCAAACTTCATGCCTTAGTCTATCACTTGGTTCAACCCTTATCTCTATAAATTATACCACTTTAACAAATGCAGTCCTTTAATTCAGCTATCACTTATCAGTCATTTCAAGTGTGACAAACAATACAAGAAAACCAACTAAAACTAGTGGTGTACTTGCCAAGCAACATAAATATCAGAAAATCCTCTGAATATGGCACGATCATGTGCCAAATTTAATTTATATTATCAGCAGATTTCTTTCTCTCTTTAATTGACCACATGATACTTCATTATCGAAACACACAAACACACAAAAACACACATACATATGCTAAATTTTGAACTACATTGGACCTTCAATCCGTTTAATTTACTGGAGGAAAAAAAATTTATACCACCTTTTTTGGTTATTTAATAATACTTTCATGAATCTGTTGATGTCTATTTTATCATGCACTTGATTTTCTTCATTTGGTTATAAAAAATGTGGAACCTTTAATTAAGCACCCTCCTGAATCAAACCCATGAGCAGATTTACCTTACACTCCATACACATAAATTCAAAAGTAGTCCTTCACTATCTCGCGCTTAGGATAGAAAGCAACTACCATAACCAAAACCCTAATTTAATCCAATCTAAGGGTCTTTTTTCATGTATTTGGAACCATCCCTAGGTGGTCATTCATCAAATGGCTCGATCATGTTGGAGCTTGTTCTGCAAAATGGTGTTCTTAATTTCGCACAATTATTGCATAGAATTACTGGTTTTATGATTGACATCTTCTACATGGGTGCCTATGTGACCAGCTCCCCTTGGTTTAGCATTAAGCACCCTCCTGAATCAAACCCATGAGCAGATTTACCTTACACTCCATACACATAAATTCAAAAGTAGCCCTTCACTATCTCGCGCTTAGGACAGAAAGCAACTACCATAACCAAAACTCTAATTTAATCCAATCTAAGGTCTTTTTTCATGTATTTGGAACCATCCCTAGGTGGTCATTCATCAAATGGCTCGATCATGTTGGAGCTTGTTCTGCAAAATGGTGTTCTTAATTTTGCACAATTATTGCATAGAATTACTGGCTTTATGATTGACATCTTCTACATGAGTGCCTATGTGACCAGCTCCCCTTGGTTTAGCATTAAGCACCCAACAAGATTTGTAAAGAATACTGAGAAATTTAAAGAATTCAACACCTTCACAACTGCAACCAACAAACATACGTCATACCCAAGCCCATGTAACAAACATGGACTAGAATATTTCATCACAGAGGCTAGGGACCTCAACAAAAGGCTCTCAAGTACTCTTTAAAAACAGTGATGCTCAAACATGTGCAAACAGAAGTGATTGACCAAGGGTCTTTGCACTAATCAGTTAAGAATCCTTGGATCCATTAACTGAGTTCATTCGCCTTAAATGATAGACCATCTTCTTCATTTTTCCAAACATCTCTTTATATAGGTACAAAGGGCTACAGTTATGTAAAAATACCAACACAATACCAAGAAGCACAAGACTACGCTTTATTTTTCATGCTCCATGTACAACAGTTTTAACACAGTAAGCATTTAGTCCTTGTTAAATATTTACTAATGTTCAAGTCCTATGTTCAGCGTGCTGTTCTTTTCTAGCCTTCATCAGATTCCTTTTGCCAAAGTCCTGGTCAAGCCATAAGATATTCTCCACCTAATGATCAGCATATATCACCTGTGCCAGTGTTTAGCAAAAGTTTGTGCTGTGCATTCTATGCACCACAGATGCTTGAATGTTATCAAAGGTTAAAATGTGTACAATACAAAATAGCATTAAGAGATATCATATGTACGCAATTTTGCACAATCTCATAATCATTGCATGGGTTATTGCCATCAGAATCGTATTGTGCTTTATTGATGGATGAGAAAGATTTCATTACAATTAACATTCTCAATTTGAGTGCACTACATGAATCAGGAACTAGAACAGGAGTTGATCCCAATGCAGGTGCATGGACGTGGATTCTCAAAAAATTTATGAAAGAAAGCTCTATGTAATCAAGCGCAGGAGGAAGTTTCCACTTCTCAGAGTGATCCTAAAGCAGGTGCAATATCCTAAATAGAAGTTTCAGCCACTAAGTCTATGTGTGATATTTAGCTAATAGTCCTGCCATCAGTGTTTGCACCTTTCTTATCATCACAAACCCATGAACATCATGAAAGTCTGGCACAACTCAGATCCACTAGAGTCCAATATTAGGTGATAAACAGATGATTACTTCAGATCTTATGGCTGGTACATTTGTTGCATCCATGTTTCATATAACCACCTAACTGTTGTTAGGATCAATATCCACATTAATCATAGCAATTTTCAATTCATTCAAGTATAAGAAAAGTTCTAAAGGAAAAGAAATTTTCATTATGTCAACGTGTTGGTTTAGTACAACTTACAGCAACTATGTGTAGACAATAATGCATGACATGGGCTTCCAGAGCTGCTTATAATTTAAATCTAATACATCAACTATCATATTCTCTCTATGTAGCACTTTTTGATCCTACCTATGAGGGAAAATTATGTATCCTCAGATATAATTGCTTTTAGACACTTAATAGCCTATAAAATAAAAAAGGCCCTGCTTCACATGTTGTAATTTAAGCTTCTGCCTATTCATGGAGATCATCAATTTCATTTTGGTTATACTAAAGTGCATAACTCTAGAACTCAAATAAATATTGGGACCTAATATAAAAATGTAGCATATCCACACATTCCTTCCTCTTCTCCCTTTATCTTTATCTTTTTATTGAACCAATTATCTACTTCTGCATTCTGAAAATGAGTTCCTTGGCCATAGAGCACAATCTAAGCCATTAAAGGTTAATGCATAGATTGACTAGACATTTTACATCAGTTGTCAAGCTAGCAACCACCTCTAAAATTCGGAGAAAATATATAACCAAGCTACTTCAGCCCAAGAAGGGGTCCAACTGCAAGAAGAGATGGTGGGCATATTGTCACGATTTAAGCTCATGCAACCAAGGAGCAACCCTATAGAATTCCCCTAGACTTGAAAATAACCTACTAGAAGAGGGAAGATGTAATTGAAGAAGTTTGATGTAAGGCCCTTTTTTCATATCAAAGTTAACAAGTTATAAGCCAAAGAGTCATTTAAATAAACTCTTTTAAGTGATCGTTAATTTAAAATTCAACCCTTAAAACTAGCCATAATTGGAATTTCAACAAAGAAGCCAACATGATTCACATTTTAGTTACTTAACCACTGATTTCCTTCTTCTTAGTTTTATAGTCTATGTATGTAAATCGAAGATTAGATTAATACACCATGTGGGAACACTTTTTTTTTTTTGGTTGGGGGGAGGAATAAAAGCACTTTCCTAAGTCTAGAAAGCACTTCTAGGAGATAAAGAAATGTTTGATAAAATCTTTAAATTAGTTTTCTGCCAGAAATGCTTTGCCCAGAAACTTGAATATTCAGCAAAAACTCCAGTTTTTCCTTGGCCCATCAAGAAACTGTTTCATGAGACTTGGATATCACAAGTCCAAAACATTAAAACAATCGCAGATCATAACATGATAATATTTTAACATGATTAAACTAATATAATTATAATAGATGTTGTATGAAAATATTATTATAACTATAATATAATTATGCAGTGTAAAATAAGATGATATAATGATATAATAATATATATAATACTATAATAGTATACTAATATGATATATTAAAACTCAACTCAACTCAACTCATCTAAGCCTTTTCCCAACAACATGGGGTCGGCTACATGACTAATATGATATATTAGAATAATAATTATTATACTTTCCAATAATATAATTTATTAACGAGAATGATATATTTATATACTTTGAATAATATAAATTTTCTGTTATAGTAATATTATAACAATATTATTTGTTATAATATTATATTATAATAAATGCAGTATAATAATATAATATTATAACATGATATATAGATATTATTATAATAATATAATTTAATAATAATTTATAATAACAGCTTTTGATTATATAAATAGTTAGACAGTAGAAAGTATTATGCAATATTCTTTATTAGCAGTCTCATTTTAAAAGCATTTTACTCAATTTGTTGACCAAATAGATGTTAAAGCTTCACGGCACTTTATAATGCAGTTACTATCCGCAAACAGCTTTTTAACAAAAGCTCTGCAACCGACAACTGTGTCTAATGGGGCCTAAAACTGAAAACTGAACAGATTCCTTTCCCTATTTACTCATGAGCAGAGCAACCAAACCAGCAAACCTTAATCCCTTTATACTGGGTGAAGAACATAGATCAAGGAACAATCCACCAAAGTCTGTACATGTTTTACAACCAGCACTCAACCTGACATCAACCATCAAAATTGCTGCCAAATTCCTCGTAAAGGAAACATTTGGCGAAAGAGGGGTCCATTGTGAAACCTAGATGAAGTTCAGACTTGTGCAAGTGTGGAACAGCCCTATAAATTTTCCCCATTCTTGAAAAGAGTCTGACCAAAGGTGGCACCACTATACCTCAGGAAATTTATTTATCTTTACAGCACAGATTACATGCCAAACAGCCAAACTGAAACACTAGCCTTCAAATCCATGATCATAACAAAAAGATCTAAGCTCTTACTGAAAGACTCATTTGAGATCCTTGGACAAACAAATTTGGATAGAAAGCCTTCTAAAGCCAGCAATCATTACCCTTTTCTGTACTTAAACTTGGACTTGATCAAGCATGATATTAAACATGGTATTTAGCTGGGCTTCTGAGTTATATTAAGAATGGTTTGGTTTCTTCCTATGTTGGAATAACTTAAAATAAGTTTTGATTAATGGAAGCCATATTCATTCATGTTTCTTTGGCTTAACACACATGGATCAATTTATGTAGGGCAAGATCATTCCTAAGCATATTGAGGAATTCTGGATTGAATGATTATAATTTTGGTAGACTCGAGTGTTCCCTGGAGGATCCAAGCTCTCTCTCTCTCTCTCTCTCTCTCTCTCTCTCTCTCACACACACACACACACACATGCACACGTGCACGTTTTATTCTTATCCATTCACCTGCATGATTACTTTAAGAAGGAAATCACAATACCACCACGATCCATAACCAGATTCCTGTGTCAGCAAACTGGAGTAAAACACCAAACATTTGCATGCATGACTTGGAAAGTGATTACAATAACATGTAGAGAGCAAGATAACCTAAAAAGCATGAACAGATCAATCCATCCAATCCAAAACCCAAAATATCATGCTTTAGTTATGCTCAGGAATTCCCAAACAACTTAATAACACATATTTATGAGTTAATTTAGCTCAATGATTTTACATAGATCACTTTTTTGAATACTTAGAATAATGATTCATTGCTCTTTAGGAACTTGATTCCGTGACCATTTCAACTGTGAGCATTCACACACCCTCAAGGGTTCCACTACAAACTCATCATTGTAGTCCAAAGCATCCTCTCCATTAAGATCCAGAAGATATCAAGCAGCGAAGTACTCCAAAAGAAGGCATTGAAAGACATGAATGATTGTTCTTGGTTGCACATTGAAGAGAAAGCTAATACCCTCTAATTTTTAAAATGACTATTAAAACTGCCACGCTAAGGGTTCAGTTCTCAATACGGGATTGAAGTGAAGAAAGATTTTCCAAGTCTTGCAATTGGCACAAGGTTCTCTCTTCTCTTCAAGGCAAGAGAAGGCCAACTATAGTGCATAAGTGCAATATTCTCAAAGCTGCATTAGAACTTTGAAATGATATTGCAGTCCATCAACATCCACCATCAACTATGAGGTCATTGAACAACTCAAGTCATCCTTCAATTTTATCATCCACAATCACCCACTCATAAAATTTCTCTAGCATTTCATAGACAAGTGCCAAAATCAATCACTTGAATGCAAGGTCTATAAGTTTTTATGACTTTTCGTTTCTGATACAAAAATATTAGTAGCCTATAAGAGTGTCAAAGCATCGGTGTATTCAAGCAAAGAAAACAAGGCTTGATGTATATACAGAAAATATACATGCTGTTGCATGAACTTCATCTATAATTATATTGTTATATAGTATAACACAATTATTAGTCACAAGATTCAGGAATCGCTAAAATAAGAATTAAAAACGATAATGATAAAACAAAATCTATTGCTTTCCATGGTTCATGGCATGCTTTACGGTAGTAGATACAAGACAAGCCATAAAACTATAAAAGCGATAAGAAGCAAAACCAGAGACGATAGGAAGTAGGAAGGAAAAATAAGGGTTGTCAAGAAATAGGTAATTCAATGATAATTAATCAACTGAAATATATTCCTCATACCAATAGGCTCCAAAACTCATTTTGACATGGAATTAACTGTTAGCTTCACAAAGCAAGATTGTTTTTTTTTTTTCCTTTTCACATGTATAAACGAAAAGAAGTCCTGAAAATATCAGATCGTCCACGAACATTTTAAAATGGCAACATTTTTAAGAAGCTAAAAGTGCACTGCTCTATGAAATAAAAGTTACTAAAAGAAAAGCAATAAGACGGTCCTGATGATAATGAGTTGGTTTAAGAAGTAAAATATGGAAAGTGGGAAAACAATAGCTGTTTGGAAAATATGAAATTACTTTTTCCATACTGAGACGACTAAAAAACTTTCCAAACATCACAAAAAAGTTTCCTTCACTTGTTTCAAATGTCATATATAATTATTTGCATGTATGTAATTATATGGATTTCAGATTTTCAATAGTTGCTATTCACTTTCTAATATAACAATGTAAACTCATAGCTTTAATTAACTCCAGTAATGAAAGATGGTTAATAGGATGAACATGCAGGTTTCATCAGGTGGTGGAAAAAATCGAATACGAGTGACAAGCAATGGTACAAAGTTACCAATGGCAACATTAAACATATAAATGATTTATTCGAACAGAAAGAAATAAAAACATTAAAACATCCACATAGTTAAGTAATATTTTTGGAAAACCACTACACCAGCATAAGAGCAGAGCGATTTTCACAGAATGTCCACAAAGGAAAACTATATCAATCAAGGTTGATGTACACAACCAACAAACCTTGCATAAATGATTCACGGTCAGATTGAAAATCTCCATCTCTATCACTCGACCCAGAGGAACGAGTGTCCCACCTCCCTGAGCTTCCTCGAGAATAACTACCTGAACCATCCAACTTATTTAATGGTAGCGAGCCATAGTCATTGCGCTTTGAACCCTGCAAAGATAATCCTCCTAGACCTCTTTGCCGCTCGATTATGTTGTTAGAAGCATCTTCAAGTTCACTGCTTTAAACGAACATTGAGGAGTTAAGCCTAAAACATTTTATGAGTGTGATCAAAGATCAAGAACTTAACATGGATAAATTCAAACTATACCTCAGAATTGAAGCATCAAATCCGCTGGGCAATTTCTTGCAAATATCCAAGTCACTGAGTGACAAAAGAAAATCTTTGGTGTAGGATATTTTTGCCTGCCTGAGCCCCATTACAAGAAAGCGAAAAAACAAAGATTTAGCAACAATATCAGTGCATAAAGACAAGCTAACAAGATTTCTAAGTCAAAAATGCTTACTTCCGAGATTCAGGTTTACTCTCAAGCGGACATTCTAGCACCAACTGCTCCTCATTCTCAAGACTCATTCCCAATGCCAAAATGCACAAAAAATTATCAACCAGAAAGGCACAACAACCCTCTATTCAGTGCGTGCCCAAGCACCAACTTGCACAATTTCCCTAAACAAATCAAACAATCTCAACATGAAAACCTGAAATTCCTACGACAACCTTCAACTCCAGGGACTCGTTAATGCCAACTAAAAAAAAAAAAAAACAACTAAACAAAGCATGCCCTTTTTACCCAAGCCTAGGAAGTGAAATTCACTGTTCTTTACACTTCCCCAAAAAATTGCACCTAAAAACCATCCATAGATATCACGATTAATCACCAATGAATCATAAGAAACCTCTTAAACAACACGCATAGCCATAAATCCTCCCGCAAAGAGAGATCAACGCAGAAATCCAGAGATTTATGCATAGAATCCAAGAATAAGGGCTTAAATTCTTGGAATGGGGGTTCAAATGCAATCAGTCATTCTGGTCTCAAAACCCTAAAGATTTAGGGTCAAGAAGGAGACCAGAGAGGGGGGAAAACGAGCTACCTAAACCAGAGGGCAAGAGGGATTCCAAGGGCGACTACGATCGGAGAAGTGGGGTGGGGGGAGAGGAAGGTCTTGGCCTCGAAGCGACCAATTTCAGCGTCCCGACGAAGAAGATGGAAGAAAAGAAAAGAGGAGGAGAGAGGGGTGAAGAGAGGAAGAGGGTGATGGTCTCCCTCGTCCCGTCCCGTCCCGTCCCGTCCCGTCTGCTATAAAAGAGAGAGCTCAGAGAGGGAGGAGGTGGGGCGACCCAGATTAGAACGTGTAGCAATAGAAAGGTATGGGAGCTTCTATGTGCACCGCCAAAATTACTCGGTACACTCTCCTTTTTTAAAAAAAAAATTAGTTACCTTTGCAGCCGACAAATTACTCTATGCATCATCCCTTAAAAATAAAAATAAAAATTTAAACTACCCCTCTAACCCCTTCCTTACACCAGTCCGTCCTGGGTCGTAACTGAGAAGCCTTTCATGCCATTTTAAAAAAATATTATAATTATTTTTTAAATTTTTAGATCAAAATAATTTTTCTTATTCAACAGCCCCCTCTTTTTTCTACTTTTTTTTTCATTAGTGCGTTCCCACTCCCTTCGTCAGCCCCTTTCCCCTTTCATCGTCTTCTTCTTTTTTTTTTTTTTTTTTTTCTGTTTTTTTCGATGCATTGTTGCCAGTCCCTTCCTTCTTTTCGTCATTTGTTTTTTAATTTATGTATTATTCGGCCCTATGTGGCCGAATATGTAAATTCTATTTGGTCACACAGGACCGAACAACCTCAAATGTTTGGCTCTAGTTGGCCAAACAGTTTTCTTCTATTCAGCCACAAGGGACCGAACAGAAGAAAATTATTTTGTTCGTCCAGAAAAGCAGAACAGAATTCCGCTGTTTGACCCTGATTGGTCGAACAGAGAACGAAAGCTAAAAAAAAATAATAAAGGGACAAAGGAGGAGATGTGGCGGAGAGGGGACGAAGCCGTCGGACACATATAGACACCGAGGAGGGAGGGATCTTGGGATCTTGGCAAAAAAAAAAACATCTTGGGACATATCGATGAAAGAAGGGAGGGAGGAAGGGAGGAAGGGAGAGGAAGAAAGGGAAGAAGGAAGGAGGAAGGAGAAAGATTTACCTTACCTTCCGGAGAGAGCGATCCGCTGCCGGGAAAGCCGCCGCCGGGGAGCCGTGAGCGAGAGAGGTGAGCGCGAGCAACACGGAAAGGATCGGATGCGGGAAAGGGGGGTCAAATAGCAATCTTAGGGAGGCTACTGAAAGGAGGGGTAGTTTAGAATTTTTATAAAAATAAAGGGGCTTCTCAGCAATATTGAAGGGCTGTAGAGTAAAAAAAAAAAATTTGAGGGGCTCCTCAGCAGAAAACGCGGGCCAAATAGCCGCTCCCGTCCGCCCCATCCCTCGGCCGCTCAAACCCCTCCTTCCTCTTTTCTTCTCTTCCTTCTCCTTTTTCATTATCGACGATAGCCATGCAACATCTTCGATAAATCCTTCTTCGATGTTGATAGACAACGACAACCATTATTTTGGATAGAATGAATTCTTTCTTCGTCGTCGTTCGCGTTCTTTCACCTTTTTTCTTATCGTTCGCTTCCACTTCACCTTCCTTCTTTATCTTTTTTTTTGTTATCGTCCGTCTTCCTTCTTAATCAGATGTTTTTCATCTTCTCTTTATCACCTTTTATCTTTAAAAATAATCTATTTCGGTTCAATAAAGTCGAACAAAAAGGCAATCTCAGTTCCGTTGGACCGAAGTTAAAAAATGAACTTTGCATTCGTATAACCTTTGCTGATTTAGTTGCTTATTCATTGTTTAATTAAAGATTAAACCCTTTTCTTCAAATAAAAGTAAAAATGAATTAAGATTTTTTTTTTTCACGTGAACATGAAAGGAAGAAGGGGTGAGAGGGATGGGAGGTATTTTGGTAAAATTATTTTAGAAATAAAATTATTATTATTATTATTATTTTTGTTAAACGAGGTGTGTACTAAGTAATTTTGGCTGTTCAAATAGAACCCGAAAGTACTCGGCCTATTTCGGTTAATGTCGAATTTTCTCGTTGGAAACGCCACTTTCTTGCAGCGAATTTACAACTTTGCCCTAGTATCCTTTTTAAGGAGCGTCGCCTCTTTGAACGACCGATCATTTATTAAATAACCAGCTTACGTAAACAAAGATTAATTTTGCCCGCCGTCCCCTGATCGATAGATCCATTGAAAACATCAATCATTAACTTATAAACTCAAAGATTAATTTTTCCTAAAAAAAAAATTGACGGCTCAATAAAATAACACTAATATCTCAAATGTAGGCGTCTTTGTTATAATTTTTATAATGTTACGGAAGCTTTTCTTAATGTTGCAAAAGCCTTTACTACCGTGTGATAGCAATAGACTCCTTGCACAGGGGCTTAACTTTTATGACATTATATATAATTAAACTATTTTAATATTTAACCATTTAATTTTAAAAAATCATTATAATTATTCATCATTTTTAGTTTTTCACCTCATCTAAGCTCGTATTAAAATAAAAATTTTAAACTTTTTTAAGATAATTGATAGGTAATTGATAGTACTATTAGTGAGTGCCCTAGATCCAATTGGATAAAATGCTAGTTTGTACACATTTCTTTATGAATGCAAATCAAATTTATTGGTTTCTTTATCTATCCAGGTATTTTTCATATATATATTAGATATATTTTACCTGTGAGATAAAGTCTAAAAGAATGCGAACGGTGCATAGAATTTGTAATAGAGATTACAAATTGTGAGATCCAAAATTGCACATTATGGTTCGATTCTTTAAACTTCCCTAGTCGATGCGTAGACAGGATTGGACACTGTCGAACGCCGTTGAGACTAGCACACATTGCATATCTTCACCCTTGTGGTGTGCAGCTGATCTTGCAAGCTGAAGTATGAAGATACTTGGATATGGTGTATGGATGTTCGTTATTGTAACGATACATTGGATGACCCGCACAGAGATCCCATATGGATATTCTATATAGTGTCGATGGTTGATTTTTGATGACGGTGGTGCGAGTGATCCTTTGACTTGAGATCTTCATTGCACCTTATGTGTGGAATATCATGCTTTGACGACATGCAAACGTCGCTCTAGCCACGGGTGGCAAATATGGTGTCGATTGAGTATGATATGAAGCACATGAAGATGGTGTTTGATCAAGACATGATTCGTCTCCCTTGATAGAAAGGGTTATATCCCACGGCCACTTGATGGATTAAATTAACTGTTAAATCTTGCAAGGTTGAGTTGGAATTCGAAATGGTTTCGAAGTTCTAATGAGTCAATTTTTCTGAGATCAAGTAAACAAAGATCAATTATATGGTTGACACATTCCATACCACTGATTGATATGGGATATGTGACGAAGGGATTGAATCGTACGGTAACTGTTCATGGACATGTGTTGATGACCACGTCAACAAACCCTTAACACTTAGGTGGTCGTGATGCTTTGCTAGAGGCCGCTCATGATCTATAATCATGGGTTCTTTGACTTAATCAAAGAGTTGATTTGGTTAAAGAATTGACTTGGACAAGGTGTTGATCAAGTCATCCTTAGGGTCAATATTAGGGACATGATTATTACCAACGTGTCAACGGACCTAATGGGTCACACGCATTAAGAAGATTTTGGATAAAGTTAAAATGGGAATTAAGTTGGACTTAATTCAAATTAGATAACCAATAAATTAGGATTGGGTTTGACTCAATCTTAATGAGAGAACATGAAATTGATGAATATGATTCATTATAGAGAAAAGAATTTTTTGTGTTCAAAAGAGAACCTTTTGTACATGAGATGTACATATGAAATCCATTAATTAGGCTTGATCCATGTGATGGATGGCTTAGATTACTTGAGATTAATAATATGATATTTAATTGGTCCATATGATGGCATGATTTGATTCATGGAAACCCAATTAAACCGAAGGCTGAGATCGTGCCACGTGGAGGATGGATCCATGCCCATGTGATGGACATGACCCATCTCCACGTCATGGAGGAGTGAACCCCATGATTTGGGGCGTTCTCATGAAGCCAAATTCAAGGTTGTGACGTTGGTTTTATGGGATAACCAATTTCCTAATTTTTAGGGATATGGTTTGGTGGTTGTAATCTTAACATTATCATGATAGCAAATATCCTAAATTTGTTAGGATAATTGTTATCAACTTGATAAGTTGAATGGTTAGGTGGTTGTGATAAAATCCCTTTTTTTTATGGAACCACACAACCTCCTTTTTCATGTATAAAAGGGAGAGAAATACCCCTTCGAGAGATACACCGAACTCCTCTCTTCTCTCTCTTGGATTCCTAACACCTCCTTTCTCTCTCTAAAACATCCTTTCTCTCTCTAGGACGTCCCTTTCTCTCTCTTGATTGATCAAGAAATCCTTTTTGATTTGAAAAAATCAATTGAAAAGAAAAGAGGCGCTAGCACCCCTCGCAAGAAGGTTATCATCCAATCCTAAGAGGACATCATCCAAAGATCTTTGCGTGGATCACCATTAGAGGCTGGACGCATGGACGGCTAGTGGTAAATCATTTATCGGCTTCATCGGGCATCATCCCCAATAAAGAATATAGGTATGATCTATTATTATAATATATGTTAAATCTGTTCCCTGAGGATCTTGGGCTTTAGAAATTAAATTCATATTTATTTTATTTTCCGCTATGTGTTATATGAATTTGATTCATATAAAACATACGAAATTCCCAACAGTGGTATCAGAGCCTCCTCAGGCTTCAAATTCAGTTAATTTGATAGATTACCTGAGTTATAGTTTTTATAAACAAAGATCTAAATTTTACATGCGATGTACAATATAAATATTGCCATATGATGAAGATTAAATATTTAATAAGTTTATTATATGATAATAAACGTGAATTATTTAGATTTGATCATGTTAAAAATTAAAAATTATGATTTATGTATGACATAATCATAAAGGCTGAAATTTAACATATCATGTTTAGAATTTAATTTTAACATGATAAATAATATGATTAAAATCTAAAATAATTATATTGATGAATATTAAATATTTAATAAGTTTATTATATGATAATAAATATGAATTATTTAGATTTGATCATGTTAAAAAAATAAAAATTATGATTTATGTGTGACATAATCATAAAGGCTGAAATTTAACATATCATGTTTAGAATTAATTTTGACATGATAAATAACATGATTAAAATCTGAAATAATTATATTGATGAAAATTAAATATTTAATAAGTTTATTATATGATAATAAATGTGAATTATTTAGATTTGATCATGTTAAAAATTAAAAATTATGATTTATGTATGATATAATCATAAAGGCTGAAATTTAACATATCATGTTTAGAATTTAATTTTGACATGATAAATAACATGATTAAAGTCTAAAATAATTATATCATGATAACATGATAATCAAGATTAAAATTAAAATTTTAAATTTTGACATGTTATATTAGGGATGTTATGATAGAGACCAATTAGGATTTTCATGCGATGAAAACAAATTTATCATAACAGATAATGATAAGACAAATATAAAATAAATTGTTATAAAATATTTGACACTTATCATAAATCCCTAAAGATTACTATCTTATCTTATCATAATGTGTAATAGATGATAAGGTTTAAGAAAAATTAGATTTAACCATATCATTGTTTGATCCTATGATTCTATAATTGATCAAATCAATTGGGCTTAACTACAATGGTGTCTAGAAAGGTGCGATCATGGTTTTTAATTGCTCCGTTCGCTGCCTGGGAAAACTCATTCAATGGGATCGAAGGTATGCTAAATAGGACCCCATTGATCAACTGATCTGGCCATTGTTAAGGAAAGCTCTTAATTGATTAGATCAATTAAGGTTAATCAGGATGGTAGCAATTGATTTGGTCACATGATTAGGGTTCCCATATTAGATAGTGATCGGGATCCTAATTTGATTAGGAGTCCCAATCATAATATTGGATCTTATAAAATTTAGGTTAATTGAAATTAATCTAAAATTCACATATAGATATGTAACCTAGCATGATACAAATGTTGTACATGCATGATGGGACCTAAATGCGCTAAATCCCTCCACGAATATTAAGTCATTAGCCTTCCATTGTTCACATGATACAAAATCATTAGGGCATGAGATTTGTTGTGCCATAGCCAAGATCAAGTGAACCTATGAGGAGTTGATTGGGGAACAATGGGTTGACTTAACTAGGTTAGCTGGCATAATTGGCCATAGTCAGGGTCAGTCTAATCTAGAGGCAATGTTTAGGGTGATCACATCAGATGTGATTGACAAGGCAATGTCCCCTAAATGATCTAGGAGTCACATTTGATGTGATTGATACAAATCTACCTAATTTGGCTTACTAAGATTTGTTGTGCCATAGCCAAGGTCAAGGTAAGTCAATTTGAGGGTCCTAGCCCACTAGAAAATTATTTGATAATTTTTGAGATTAATAGAGAGGGCTATTGAGCTCGATAAAATAGTGGGAGAAATTGATTTAATTAAAATATTAACATTTCCATATTAAATCGATGATTTGCATTCATAATAATTGACTCGTTCTATTTTTCTTTTTTTTTTCAGTTATTAGAGACACCATGAGTGTGAACATCAATCTCAGAGGTATCCTAGAATCCAACAAGCTAACCGGACCTAATTTTCCTGATTGGCTAAGGAATATCAAGATCGTTCTACGATCTGAGAAAATCCTATATGTCCTTGATGAGGCAGCACCAGAGGTCCCACCTGCGGATGCTTCAAATGAAGTTCTTCTGGCATACAATCGGCATAGAGATGCTGAAGAGATGGCCACATGCTTGATGTTGGCATCTATGTCACCAGATCTTCAAAAACAGCATGAGCATTTAAATGCTCATGAGATTTTGATGCACCTGCAAGAGTTGTTTGGTGCACAATCTTGCTATGAGAGGTTTCAAACTCCAAAGAGCTGTTTTAGTGCAAAATGACTGAGGGTTCATCAGTGGGTGAACACGTGCTGAAAATGATCAATTTGATTGAGAAGTTAGCGCAATTGGGTTTCGTAATGGACCATGAACTGAGTATCGACTTGGTTTTACAGTCATTGCCTCCTAGCTATTCGCATTTTGTGTTGAATTTCAACATGAACAGACTTGAGGCTACATTGCCAGAGCTTGCAAATATGCTGACTAATGCTGAGCCTAGCATCAAAAAGGATAAAGGGCAATTGATGGTTGTAGAATCTTCAGGCACTCAGAAGAAGCGTCTGAAGAAGAATAAGGCCCAAAAGGCCAAGACAACCAAGCGAACAAAAGGCATTAAGAAGAATATAGCCAAGAAGGATGCAGCCAAAGGAAAATGTCACTTCTGTAACAAGGATGGGCACTGGAAGCGTAACTGCAGGGCTTATTTGGCAAGTCTAAAAGAAAAGAAGCATACTGATGCTTCAACATCAGGTACATTCATAATTGAGATGTATTCTTCTATTACTTCTTATTCCACTTGGGTATTGGATACCGGTTGTGGGTCATATTTGTACTAATATGCAGATGATAAGAAACAGTAGAAGACTGGGAAAGGATGAAGTGATTCTGCGCATGGGAAATGGAGCAAAGGTTGCTGCATTAGCTGTAGGAATTTGCTTTTTATCTTTGCCCACAGGGCTTGAAATAGAACTTAGTAATTGTTACTTTGTGCCGAACATAACAAAGAATATCATATCCGTTTCATGTTTAGTAATGAATGGGTATTCTTTTGAAATTGAAATAATGGTATTTCTATTTTTGGAACAAAATGTTCTTTGGTTCTGCTGAATTGTTCAACGGAATTTATGTTCTTAATCTTCAAGCCCCTATTCTCAATATTGAATCAAAAAGATTAAAATCAAATAATTCTAGGGATTCATACCTATGGCATTGTCGTTTAGGCCATATAAATGAAACTCGTTTAACGAAGTTACATAAAGATGGATACTTGGGCTCATTCGATTGGGAATCGTTTGAGGAATGCGAGTCATGCTTACTTGGCAAGATGACCAAGTCACCTTTTACCGGAAAAGGCGAGCGAGCAACTGAATGTTTGGGTTTAGTACATTCGGATGTATGTGGACCCATCAACATTCAAGCCATAGGAGGTTTTT
>UESW01003949.1:815179-1050555 GCA_900491605.1 Calamus simplicifolius
AATTTGCTTTATATTGATTTATGTGATAAGTTCAAGACGCCTTGCATGCCGGCATGCGGCGGGTTATCACCCTAGCTCAAATTTTTGGGTCTGTTAAGGGGGATAGATTGTGATGCCCCTCCCAATTGTCCCACATCGGATAATTGGGAGTTGGTTAAGTGGTTTATAATGGTTAAGCAAGAAGGACAAGGCACCAATTGGATCCTTTTTGGGCTGTGGTGGCCCAAGTTGGTGTGGACCTTGTCCGTCTTGCTTTCTTGTAACGAAACGGGCCCGAGGGCCCGGGTCGTTACAATATGGTATCAGAGCCTCGCACCAGTCGGAAGTGCAGGAGCTAAGTGCCACACAGGATAAAGTGCTAGATCCATGGGGGATGGGAGCTACCTCTTGAACCTATGGGGGCCACCTCTAGAATCCTGCCTGCCTGGTGGTTGTGATGAATTACCCATGGCGACGAGGACGTCGCCTTTGTTAAGGGGGGTAGATTGTGATGCCCCTCCCAATTGTCCCACATCGGATAATTGGGAAGTTGGTTAAGTGGTTTATAACTGGTTAAGCAAGAAGGACAAGGCACCAATTGGATCCCTTTTTGGGCTGTGGTGGCCCAAGTTAGTGTGAACCTTGTCCGTCTTGCTTTCTTGTAACGAAACGGGCCCGTGGGCCCGGGTCGTTACACAACCCCTACTAACACAGCCCCTACTAGCTAAACCCAAGCTTTTCTTAGGTTGGCTCTAATGTTTTTTTCCTCTAATCTTGCTATAGATCCAAGAACTTGGATGGCCACCTTCTTAGATTTAAACATGAGATGGTTGAGAGCCAATTCTTTTAGAAAAAGAGCATCTCAAAAACAGGTGGTTAGCAGTTTCGTGGGCTGCACCGTATGATGGGAAACCATTGCTACTAGGCCATTCTCACTGAGATAACGTTTGGAAAATGTGCGGATGAAAAAGACGGTTCAGTTGGTGTAAAAAATAAAGAGGCTTGATTGGTTGTTAATGGAAGCAATTCATAGGAAGGCCTTCTACAATGGATCCTTGTTATTGTGGTCCTTTTCAAGATCAATGGTACTTACAATGGCAGCCTCCCACAAAATAGAGGCCCAATGTTACGTTGATTGGCTTGAACATATAGACAATGAAGATCATATCTATCATCTCCAGCAGCTGAGAACACAACTATAATCAAGGTACATCTGTGGAAAGTCCAGAAGAATCTGACTTATTGTCTAGATAGATAAATTAATTTTAGCACAGAGAGTTTACCCATCAAAGAGCACTATATCTGACATCAATTCCAAATTGATTAGTCTTTCTGGCGGGGGCCATTCTTTTGTGTGCAAGAATATTGCTCCACCCTCAGATACTTATGCTTCTGAGTTATGACTTATTCAAATGGCTTGAACATGCAAACCGATCAAGATTACATCTATCATCTCCTGCAGCTAAGAATTCAACTTTTTACCAAGGAGCCTATATGGGCGAATCCAGAAGAATCTGACTTACCATCTAGGTAGCTTTCTTTTTTCTTTTCTTTCCTTTTTCTTTTTTGGAGATGCAGGTAGCCATGTTAGTTTTACAGCAAAAAGTTTTCCTATCAAAACAGATTTCTTACAGCAAGCAGCCGTATTTATTCCAATTTTGTTCAATTTCTCTAGTAAGGGCTAATCTTTTAAGTGTAATAATGCTGTTCCACCATCAAATACTTACTCATTCTGATTCAGTTCCAACAAAGACATGGGTGGATGTTTTGTTGGTTATTGGAGTAATGGGTGATGGGATTACAGGAGAAGGATTGGAAGTGGACCACAAACAGTTCACCATCTAAGACAAGGAAAGGTTCTGATGAGAAGTAAGAAAGGTGTGTGAGAAAATGTGATGTAGGAATCATGGAATTGACTACTGATGCTGCGTGGGGAGGTTGAGAAAGACAAGGTGAGCTATGGCTGAGGTTATTGTGACAAAGGAAAAATGTCTGAAAGAGCGGGTTATGCATTAAAAATTTGGGGAAGAGACTGCTACAGTTTACTTGGAAGGAATAAAAAGTTGAAGGGACATTAATCTGTTGTGAGGTGTAAAATTTACTTAATCTACAAATTTTTAAATCTTTGATGTGATAGTGTTGGTTGGTGTTTGGAAGATGGTGGCTACCTAATAAATTAGACTGAGGCTAGAGTTTCACTCTATGTCCTTAAGACAATTTCGTTCCGTAATGATGCTTACGGTCAGTATGACGATTGTCTCCCAGGATACAAAAGTCTCCTTTTGATGAAAGCAGCACTACAATTCACCAAAACTTTCGAACCAAGAATGCTACTCTCTTTTCAATGCATTATTGCTATACTATCCTTAGAAAGTATGCAAATGCCTAAGAGAGAAGAAGACTAGAATTGATTCAAATTAAACTCAATTCGGAATGGCTTGGGATGAATGAAATGCTTAGGTCTAGGGTCCTATTTATAGGTTTTTAGGTACCCTTTGGAAGCAACCCTACGAATTTAATTTAATTTAAATTCTAAAATCAAAGGATGTGAGGGTTAAGGGCTTATCACCCTTGATATGCCCTTTAGACATCATGATCTTCAGATCAGGCGATCGGATAAGCCTTTTCATAGCTGTGATCTGAAGATCAGCCGATCAGATAAGCCTATCCATATCCTAATAAGCCTTTTCATCATCGCGATCTGATGATCATGTTATCAGATAGGCGGTTGCATGTCTTTGATATGCCTTTTCATGATCGGACCATTGACTTATCTCCAACCGATGATCGAACGGGTGCCTTATCACCAACCGACGATCGGACGGATGCCTTATCACCAACCGTCCTGTTGACTGGTCAACCAACCATCATGTTATCAACCAACAGTCCTTTTGACTGGTCAACCAACAGGTGTCAGCCGTTGGATCGCGATCGCGATCATGATTTGATCACTACATCTCGACCCTTCATCCGATCGATCAACGATCAATTGATCTCAGCCCCTTATCTTGATCCGATCAGTCTCCACTGTCGGATCATCATGATCTAAAAAAAATTTAAAGCCCCTCAAGCTCCTCGCGACGATGCGCATGTGCGCCTACAAAGCGCCCATTGCACGTGCGCGAGGAACTTAAGCTTCAAGGAAGTGGTTTCCATATAAGTGAACCTTCCTTTCTTGTTCTTTCCGATATGGGACTAAATGTCCCCGCAATTTCTCATTCACACACTAAAGGGCGGTGATGGGCTTTCAAGGCCCATTAGGGTATTTGGTGTATTTTGGCCCATTACCCAACAATCCCCCACATGAATGGAAATTGGACTTAGATCAATGATCATCAAAGATCAGCAAAGGCAAACCCCCACATAAAAGGATTTTAATGCAAATGAATATGCAGACACACTAAAGAGAGTATAATGGGATGAAGTTGTATCGGGATAGGTAGCTTGTGGCTTTGAACCTTCCTTAGTGAGTTGTTATCGAGTTTACTTGCTAAAAGGTGAACATGAAGTCTTGAACCTTTCAGTTTTTGTGTAAACTAAGACAATAACAATCACGCAACTTCTTCCCGAGCATTCTTTTGGTTCTCATGGTTGTGTTCATTTTGGCCCCGAACAACTCCTGGTCTCATGAGTGCTTCAGAGAATTAAACCTTAAAATTCTCATAGAATTGGCCCAGTTCACACTCACATAGGTGATTCTTATTAAGAGTATCCTATACCCCATGATGTTCATGTCATAAGAATCATTAAAAGCAATGCTTATCCTAGTACCTTTAGCAGTAGCACCAATTATCATAGGAATGAGTAGGATTGACATCCTTAGTGCTATCAAGCCTCTTCATAATTTAGTTGTCCCTTTTGAACCTAGATCTTGGGATCTCCAATCAGCTAGGTTGGGTATCCACTATGAAGATTTTTCAGTTATAGGTTTTAAACCCATTCCCCTCGATAAACAGTTTACTTGATCTCTTGGTAACCCCTTTGTTAATGGATCCGCTAGGTTTTTCTTTGACTGAACATAGTCAATAGAAATTACACCAATTTCAAGTAACTGCTTAATGGTATTATGTCTGCGATGTATATGTCTAGACTTACCATTATACATCTTATTCTGTGCTCTGCATATTGCCGATTGACTATCACAATGTATGCATATTGCAGACACAGGCTTTGGCCAACATGGAATCTCTTCTAAAAGGTTTCGAAGCCATTCTGCTTCTTCAGCCACCTTTTCTAAGGCAATAAACTCAGATTCCATAGTGGATCGAGCTATACATGTTTGCTTAGAAGATTTTCATGACACAGCACCTCCTCCTAAGGTGAATACATATCCACTTGTGGATTTTGTATCTTCTGTGTTAGATATCCAATTTGCATCACTGTATCCTTCTAGTACAGCTGGATATCTTGAATAATGTAATCCATAACTTAGGGTATATCGCAGATATCTTAATACCCTTATTAGAGCTGTCCAATGATTTGGACCTGGATTACTTGTAAATCTACTCAACTTATTGACAGCATATGCTATGTCAGGACGAGTGCAATTCATGACATACATTAAGCTGCCAATTATACGTGAGTATTCCAATTGAGATATGGGTTCTCCAGTATACTTAGCCAAATGTAGATTAACATCTACTGGTGTTTTCACCGGGCTAGTATCATACTTTTATACTTATTTAATATTTTCTCAATATAATGAGATTGGGATAATATTATTTCTTCAGATGTTCTAGTGATTCGAATCCCTAGTATAACATCTGCAACACCCATATTTTTCATATCAAAATGTTTGATCAACATTTTCTTTGTCTGTTTAATCATTTCAGTATTACTACCAATGATTAACAGGTCATCTACATATAAGCAAATAATCACATACCCTTCAGGTAGGGTTTTGGCATATATGCATTTGTCACATTCATTTATTTTGAATCCATTTGATAACATAACATTATCAAATTTTATATGCCATTGCTTAGGTGCTTGCTTTAATCCATATAAGGATTTAACAAGTCTACACACCTTTTTTTCTTGTCCTGGAATAATAAATCCCTCAGGTTGTTCCATGTATATTTCTTCATCTAATTCACCATTCAGAAAAGCAGTTTTAACATCCATTTGATGAATTTCAAGATTGTTAATGGCTGCAAAAGCGATTAACATTCTTATAGATGTTATTCTACTTACTGGTGAATAGGTATCAAAGAAGTCTATACCTTTTTTTTGTTTGAAGCCCTTAGCCACTAATCTGGCTTTATACTTGTCAATTGATCCATCAGCCTTTAGCTTTTTCTTAAAAATTCACTTGCACCCTAAAGGTTTCATACCAGATGGTAAGTCTACCAACTCCCAGGTATGATTATGCATGATGGACTCAATTTCACTATTGACAGCTTCTTTCCAAAAGGGTGCTTCTGGATTAGACATTGCCTCCTTGAATGTTCGAGGTTCATCTTGTAACATATAAGTTACATAATCAGGACCAAAAGACTTTGCAACTCTTGGTCTCTTACTGCGTCTGGGTTCATCTTTAGGATATTCTTCCTGATGACTACTACTAGCAGTATTATCATAAGTTCTTTTATTTGAACTTATTTCTAATTTCCTTTTACTTGGAAATATATCTTCAAAGAATGTTGCATTCCTTGATTCCATGATTGTATTTATCTGTATATCAGATATATCTGATTTATACACAAGAAAGCGATATGCACTACTATTATGTGCATAACCGATAAATATATAATCAACAGTTTTAGGTCCTATTTTGACCTTTTTGGGGTCCGGAATAGCTACTTTAGCTAGACACCCCCACACTCTTAAGTAATTGTAAGAAGGCTTCTTTCCTTTCTATAACTCATATGGAGTAACATCCTTCTTCTTAAGAGGTATTTTATTAAGAATATGATTTGCTGAGAGAATTGCTTCTCCCCATAAATTCTGTGGTGTACCAGAATTTATTAACATAGCATTCATCATTTCTTTTAATGTGCGATTTTTACGTTCCGCAATTCCATTAGATTGAGGCGAGTAAGGAGCAGTAGTTTGATGAATAATGCCATGCTCTTGACAGAATTCGTCAAAAGGTGCATCATATTCACCACCTCTATCACTCCTTATGGCCTTAATCTTTTTGCCAAGTTGATTTTCAACTTCATTCTTATAACATTTAAACATTTCTAAAGCCTCATCTTTAGACTTTAGTAGATACACATAGCAGTATCTTGTTGAATCATCAATAAATGTTATAAAATACTTTTTACCTCCTCTAGTTTGAATTGACTTTAAGTCACATAGATCACTGTGAATTAAGTCAAGAGGTTCAGTATTTCTTTCAACTGATGGAAATGGTGTTTTTGCTAATTTAGCTTCAACACACACTTCACACTTGTAATGTGGATCGATTTCATGATTAGGTAATAATTCTAATTTCATTAATTTTTGTAATGAATTAAAATTTACATGTCCTAATCTATCATGCCATAGACAAGAGGAGTCAACCATATAAGCAGAAGAAGAAGCTTTATTTATTTCAAGGTTTCTGTGTACAGTCATTACATTTACCTTGAATAATCCATTATTCAAGTAACCCCTTCCAATAAATATCCCCCCTTAGTGAGTACAAATTTATCAGACTCAAAGACCATCCTAAAGCCATGTTTGCTTAGGAGGGAGCCTGATATAATTTCTTCGGATGTCTGGGACATGTAGCACATCATTCAGTAGAAGCTCCTTGCCAGATGTCATCTTCATAACGATGCGGGAAGTCCTTCTATCTTGGATGTAGCGGAGTTACCCATGACCAAATTTCTACCATTGATAGGAGTATATGATGAGAACATACTCTTATCAGAGCAGACATGTCTGGTAGCTCCAGTGTCGATGTACCACTCATTTGCTTTGTCAACCATGTTTGCTTCAAATACAACAGCTGACAGCATCATCTCGGATACCTCTTTGGATAGGGTTTCAGCAACATTGACTTCTTTCTTTTCTTTATCCTTGAAATGACAGTCCTTGGATTTGTGTCCTTGCTTTCCACAAACAAAGCACTTTCCCTTGAATTTATATTTCTTAGGATTGCCCTTCTTCTGTTTAAAGCCTTCGCCTGGAAACTTGCGTTTCTTCTTCCTTCTATGAGGTTGGCCTTTGGCTCAGCAGGTTGTCCTCCTGTCTTCTTGTCTTGGCTCTTATTGTCCTCCTCGATCCTCAGGCGGACAATTAGGTCTTCAAGTCCCATCTCCTTCCGCTTGTGCTTCAGGTAGTTCTTGAAGTCCTTCCATAGTGGTGGTAGCTTCTCTATGATGGCAGCTACCTGGAATGACTCGCTGAGAGACATTCTCTCTGCATGTATCTCATGCAGGATGATCTGGAGCTCTTGGACTTGCTCCATAACTATTTTGTGGTCGACCATCTTGTAGTCTAAGAACCTTCCAACCACAAACTTCTTGTGTCCAGCATCCTCTGTCTTGTACTTTTTATCCAGGGATGCCCATAACTCCTTGGCAGTAGCAATACTACTGTACACATTGTACAGGTATTGTCCAGACCATTCAGGATGTAGTTCTTGCAAAGGAAGTCTGAGTGCTTCCATGCTTCCACCGCAGCAATGACTTGCTTGTCGGTCTCTCCTTCCTTCAGGACAGGCGGATCTTCATTCAGCACTCTGACCAGGTTCAGAGTTGTGAGGTAGAACAGCATCTTCTGTTGCCACCTCTTGAAGTCTGCCAGAGAATTTCTCCGGTCTCTCGGCTTGAATGGATGTCGTCATAGTAGCCATCTGCAGCAGCACTTCCGTGTAGCAAGGAATTGTCTTAAGATTGTTGGTTGGTGTTTGGCAGATGGTGGCTACCTAATAATTAGACTGAGGCTAGAGTTTCACTCTATGTCCTTAAGACAATTTCGTCCCGCAATGGTGCTTACGGTCAGTATGACGATTGTCTCCCAGGATACAACAGTCTTCTTTTATGAAAGCAGCACTACAATTCACAAAACTTTCGAACCAAGAATGCTACTCTCTTTTGAATGCACTATTGCTATACTATCCTTAGGAAAGTATGCAAATGCCTAAGAGAGAAGAAGACTAGAATTGATTCAAATTGAACTCAATTCGGAATGGCTTGGGATGAATGAAATGCTTAGGTCTAGGGTCCTATTTATAGGTTTTTAGGTACCCTTTGGAAGCAACCCTATGAATTTAATTTAATTTAAATTCTAAAATCAAAGATGTGAGGGTTAAGGGCTTATCACCCTTGATATGCCCTTTAGACATCATGATCTTCAGATCAGGCGATCGGATAAGCCTTTTCATGGCTGTGATATGAAGATCAGCCATCAGATAAGCCTATCCATATCCTGATAAGCCTTTTCATCATCGCGATCTGATGATCATGTTATCAGATAGGCGTTGCATGTCTTTGATATGCCTTTTCATGATCGCACGTTGACTTATCTCCAACCGACGATCGAACGGTGCCTTATCACCAACCGACGATCGGACGGATGCACACCAACCGTCCTGTTGACTGTCAACCAACCGTCCTGTTGACTGTCAACCAACAGTCTTTTGATTGGTCAACCGACAGGTGTAGCCGTTGGATCGCGATCGCGATCATGATTTGATCACCACATCTCGACCCTTCATCCGATCGATCAACGATCAATTGATCTCAACCCCTTATCTTGATCCGATCAGTCTCCATCGTCGGATCATCATGATCTAGAAAAAATTTAAAGCCCCTCAAGCTCCTCGCGACGATGCACACTTGCGAAGTGCGCCTACAAAGCACCCATTGCACCCTTCGCACACGTGCATGCGCGAGGGACACATCACCCTCAAGCTCTCCACTTATGGTGAGCCTAAGGAACTTAAGCTTTAAGGAAGTGATTTCCATATAAGTGAACCTTCCTTTCTTGTTCTTTCCGATATGAGACTAAATGTCCGCAATTTCTCATTCATACACTAAAGGGCGGTGATGGACTTTCAAGGCCATTAGGGTATTTTGGCGTATTTTGGCCCATTACCCACAGATAGCATGCATTGTATTTCAAGAACAAGAAAACAAAATATCGTTTGCAGTTTTCATGATGCACATGCCCATGGGATGCTTTGATTGTAGAGAGTAGAAATGGTAGATGGCCAAGTATCATAGGCTCAGGCAAAAAGGTCTGAAAATAGTGTTCATTTCTATGTACGGCAATCTATCAGGTAAAGTTCTTAAGCACATTTTCCTGAAGAATTTTCATGGATTCATGATCATTTATTTACATGCAGTTGGATTTTGTGTGTGTGTGTGTTAACAGTTCCATGTCAGTTATGATTTGTGACAATTTTTTGTTCTCTTGCTAATTTTTTTGCTAGCAGGTGAGAAATAAGGGATAAAAAATTGAGTATGACTCATCTTTTCTCATTTCAAGTAAGGTATTCCAGATTACAGCAAATATTCAATAAGCTGATCTTAATTCACCTTGGTGAGGAGGGAAATCAGTAATATTCCTCATCATCAAACTTGAGAAATGTTGAGGTTGTTTAACTTACAGCTCTTAGTATGGAGTACCTTATAGCTAGTGGGAAGATGATTGCTACTGGTCGTGGAGCCTCGTTGCACCGAGTTTGGAAAAAAAGGGCTCAATATTTGAGAAGAACTAGATTAGCAGCCATGAATTTAGGCTTTTCTTTTTCTTATGAAAGTTTGTAATTAAGTGGATGCTTCAATAGCAAGGTAAGATGTCACAGTAACAGTTATCCCTTTATGAAATTTAGTTATGCTTAAGAGCTTTGAGGCTTGTTTGAACTGTCATCTATTCTCACAATTCTGTCTACTAGTTTCTTTTTGGATAAGGGCCCTATATGTTTTCCTTTGCAGTAGCATATGGGGTCCTTCTCTGTTACTATCTTGTGAAGCCTTATGGAAGAGAAGAATCATTGGTTCTTACATAATGGTTGATTGAAGGTTCTTTTTAAGCTTTTGGGAGGAGATGGAACACATGGTGTCTAAACCGGACAGAAAACATTGTATGAAGGTTTTCTGTTACTATAGTTAGCTTTTATTCTAATCTTCATTGCTAAAAGATCATAAATTATTACTTATATTGTGATATTGACATATCATTATGTTGTCTCTTTAAGGTGATTCCTCCATTTAGTGCTTGAGAATCTCCATTGTATCTTCCCTGTCATATGAACTTTGTTTCACTTTGTTGCATCCTTTGTCATATGCACATGGTGCAGCTCTTAATTTCTTTTATGGATGAACAGGAGTTGAAATGTGATCATGATGTGAAGTTAGGTATTGTCCTTAAAGATCAGAAGGATGAGTTTTCTGGTATACATGGAATGATCCTTCATAATTCCAAGCACAAAATGTATATTTTGACATGCTAACAGAGACAGACCACCTAAATGTTAGGAAAGGCGCATTTATACTTCCTTGACCTCGTCTTCTTTGTAGCTAATAACTTTTGCTTTTCGAACTTTTATCAAGTATCCAGCCAAAAGTATGCATTACTCAAGTATTTTACTGGAAGTGGATGCCTCTCTGTAGGCAGGTATTTAGTCGTTTGGCAAATCAAGTGTAGGCTATGATTTCATGTTACAAAATGAATATCGTCATAAATCGTCGTCCTTAAGTAAATACAATATTATGCCTGTATATCTTGGTTAGTCCTTGTATTAGGAGCATTCATCATTATATCCTATGTTTATGCAGTCCTTCCTATATTGTATTGGATTTGTAAAATGATGTGTAACTTGCTGTATGACACCTAAAATGATGTAGATGCTTAAAGTAGAGGCGATCATAAAAGCATGCACAGTAGGTGCTAATAGTGTCAGACTTGGTAACTTAATCTATGGTGCTTTAGCCCATACTCTCAAATCATACAACTCCGGTGTTCTTCATGTGTTAGATATTCTAAACAGCATGGAGCATACTCACCTTATGTGGTCATAGCTTAGGTAGTTGAGCCCCTCACAGAACTGAATGTTGCTGGCTTTTTAATCATAGTTCTTGATTCTTTCCGTGCACATCTGAAAGCACATAACGAGCCAGCCAGCCAGCTAGCCAAGTCATGTGAGAAGGGTTGTGGATACCTGATCCAGACTATTATCTTGCTAGGCTCAGCTGTGCAATCGAATCTTCTAGTCCATGATTATCCTGTCTTTTTTCCTTAAAAAAGAAGGATCATGTTGTCTTTAACCATACTTTCCTTGCAATATGAGTCAAAAACATTGATAACATGGTGAAGAAAGGTGGTACAGCCCATCAACAAAATCCCGTCTCAACATTCAATACCATTGCACAAATGTGAAATCATGCTCACATAATATTCTAAGTTTTCTGTGTAGCCACCATGCAATTCCAATGGTATATATGAAATTCTTTAAGTGGGTATATTGCAGGTTCCTTTCTTGATTCCTTGGGCCATATTCTCACCTCCCTTGCATGCTTTTGGATTTAGATGATCGACTTTGATGAGCTCTTTAGGAATTATTGATGGGCACCTTTGCCAAATGACTTATGATAGACTCACCTACTGCCTACTGACCATGGGTCTCTCAGCATCATCCCAGAATCTGCTTTTCTTGTCCTGGAATATATTAAAGCAAGAAAGCATTCCCAAGTACGGCAGCTGGTTAAAAGAAAAGGTACCTCAATTTCTCGCATCTCTGCTATACTTTAAATGTTTTGTTATATGTGTGGACACTTCTCTTTGCTGTGTTTGAGGTAAATTACAAGAGTTAGAAAAAAGAAAGCCATGGTATATGCATGATCATATTTTTCTCCAATACTCTGACATGGAGATATAACTATTGATGAGAGGGTTTGGTAATATAGCTTAGCATTACTATATTTTACACATGGGTTTATTTTATTAACTGATGGAATGAGAAGATAATGCAAAATGCTTTCGGAAGGTGAAAGTGATTCTAAGAGACATGACTAGAAATCATGCACAAGAAGACCTGGTATGGTAAACAGAAATACGACTTAGTTTTGGCTATAGGGACAATTCCCAGAGGTCAAATGGATGGGCAAAATCTTTGAACTATTGCCATAAATCCAATATCCCAGCATGACATCTTAATGACTCACCAAAGGAGTCGTAGCAACTAGGGCCAATTCAGGATGGAGCTGCAAAAAAATCAAAGCAACTTTTCATCCTAATGGAAGCAGGTGCTGAATTTGCAACATGAAAATGGGGGCTTTTTTTAGAGTAAATGACATTAAGGGCTAGAAGTAGTGATGTCGAGTGGGAGGGTGCTTTATCAGATACTTTTATTATTGGTTTGATTGCATGCTGTTCCACTGACACAAGGTTAGAGTATAATATTGTACTAAAACAACCTCTACCTTCAATACTTTATTAGTGTCTAAACTTTGCGGCTTTGAATGATTAACAGACCATGAGAATGTTTGATAATGACATGGCAGCACTTCGAAGATCAATCATCAAATTCTGACTACAATCTGCATCTCAAGAAATGTAAGTAATCCGTGTCTTTTCAGATTTGTTCGTGGACTTATCTCTTCCATCTCTTCTATGTTAAGCAATTGCCTGCAACAACAAAAATTACAATTCCTCTTGAAATATATGTGTTCTTGCTAACAGAAGTACAATTGGAAACAATTTTGGTGCAAAAATGTCATTTTGCAAGAGAAGGCTTTCATGTTCCAAGTGATATAGGGAACGGTGTAAAGTATCCAAAATGCCCACTAAAAAATTACCTGTCCTTTTTCTCGAACATTTTAATGATGAGCCATAATTGCAAGAGCTTCAGACTACCATCATGCCCAGATTCGGAGTGGGAAAATGGCCTTGGTGCAACATGTGGAACGCTTTTTTTATTTGTATTTCAGAGTCTGAAGCGCTGGCACGACAGAGATTTCCTTCCCATACCAAAGTATTCCAGGTATCCATTTTTATTGCCAGAAAGATATGAGAACTTGTGCCAGTAAGAGGTGCTGCTTTTCTTGGATTGTATGTTTATGTACTACTGCTAATTGCCTTCAAGAATTGCAGTGTAAAGCATGTGAAGTCACCATCTAAACGCAGTGAGTGGGCTGCATTTTAACTACTTTTCCAAACAGCCCTAGCTTGAAGAGATTGGTTCCAGTAAGGATGTCATCTTTCTTCTTTTGTAATCTTGTTATCATTATTACCCTTTGGAGTAGTATGCTTATGATCAAACTTTTGTTTTTTTGCATGGACTTATTGAGCAAGATAGGTTCCAAATTTTTCTGTTCTGAGATCTAGATTAGATTCTTTTATTCTCCTACCAGCAGAAAAGCCAAAAACAATCTTCCATTTCTATTGGAAAAATATTGTTGCCTTCTGAAATAAGAATTTTCTTTTGGACAATCTGATGACTTTTGCTGGTGCTGAGGAGAGAAACACATGATAAAGAGCAGTCAGTTATATTTTTCATTCAAGCTACATGCTGCGGGTGAAAGTTGCGACCTCATTATTCAATATGGTGGGGAAGAGAATCCAGCAAAGGGAAGAAAGATGTGGGAGAGCAGCAAAAAAATAATAGCTGCTCTTTTCCTTTTTTTTTTTCTATCCTTTTGAGACCCAAATATGAACTGTTTTGCTTTTCTCTGTTTACTGCACCAAAGATTCTCTCCCTTTCAAGTCAAACAAGTGAAAATAATAAAGAGAAAACTTATCAAAGAAAAGATGACATGGAGTGGAGAAAAGATGAACCACAGCTCATGCATATATTCTTCCACAGGGCCCACTCATGTATTCATACACGAGAAGGCTGAGGGAAGCCCAGAGACAGCAGGAAAGAATCTCCTGCAATAGATATATGGTGGAAGAGAGGTAAGGACCCAGGCCCCATACATGACTCCAAGGGTGTTATATACCTTCTTCAAGTTTCCATGCCTTTAGTTCTTGATGGGTTCACAAGAAATTCCCAACCAAGGTGACAACCGAGGATTGGCCCTATCAGTTGATGCGAAGCCACGGCTTAAATGGACTCGACAGCTCCATGAGTGCTTCATTGATGCAGTCGCTCAGCTTGGTGGGGCAGATAGTGAGTAACAATCTCTTGTTACATTAGAACTGCTAATTTGCTATCTATTCTGAATTTCTTTTTTCTGTGATCCAATCATTTTATCTGATCCAATCACAGAAGCAACACCAAAATCTTTGATGCGATTAATGGGAGTTCCGGAGCTCACTCTGTACCATCTGAAGAGTCATCTTCAGGAATGCTTTCTCTCTGACTAGCCTAATAACTTGAGAATCTTCTTCAAAGGAGAATTGTTTGATGTATGGATACTAAATCCATTCTTATTTTTGCAGAAATATAGGCTAGCAAAGAATCGAGATATGAACACGACAAATGATGATAGAGAAAAAGGTGAGGTACTCTCTTTTTGAATTGTTTGAACTTTAAACTACTTTTCCTGCTGGGCTGTAATAGTCTTCTGCAGCAGATTGTGAGGCAGCTGATGACATGATGGTAGAGGATGAAGCTGCCCATATTGAACAGGGGAAATCACCAGCTCAGTTCAATGAGTATGATCAATGAAATCACAACTAATTTGTTTTCTCAATGTATGCTCGCATTATTGGTGCTGCTTATACAATAAAAAAATTCTCTCTTTTAGGACCATGATGCAGATGCAAATCGAGGTGCAGAGAAAATTGCAGGAACAAATTGAGGTGAGATCAGATGGTACTTAACAGTCATCTCATTAAACCAAAGTTTTTGCTAATGGAGGTCTCTGAATGGTTCTCTCAGGTGCAGAGGCACTTGCAGCTCCGAATAGAAGCGCAAGGGAAGTACCTGCAATCGGTCTTAAGAAAAGCACAAGAAACACTTGCTGGTTACAGTTCAAATTCACTGGGAGTGGAAGCTGCCAAGGCCGAGCTCTCGGAGCTGGTCTCTGCGGTGGAGACAGAGTGCTTGAGTTCTTCCATTTCACAAGGTAGCTTGATTCCCAAACGAGCTGAACATGCTGATTGCTCCACAGACAGCTGCTTAACTTCATCTTTAGAGAGACAGGAGGCAAAGGTTCAAAAGCAATGTAAACTGGAGTGCAGCTCCTCTCTTGACAACTGGAGTGAAGGGTCTGATGAGATCAATCCCAATGGCAGGAAAGCAATTAGGACTCAGGCGAGCAACAAGCTCAGCAACACCAAGAGATGCTGCAGCAGTGCATTTGGGGAAGCCAGTACTGAACCTCCAGCAAGTGGGAAGCAGGAGACCAATACTTTTGGTGTCCCACAAGGCCTTGATCTGAACAGATAGTTGAGCAGTAAAAGCTGGGAGTGAGCAGTACCATTTGCCTGTGAGGCTCTTGTAAGAATTTTCTCTTATTTTATTTTTATGGACTGCAGCATCTGAGATTTGAGTTTGTTTGTTACTGTTGATGTGTGTGTATGAATGGTGACCCAAACCAGACCCTTCTAAAGCTTGGTCCTCCATTATTGTTGGCATCCACTGCGGGCTTATTCGTATACTGGGGAACAGGGAGATGACAAGTGGCATTTAAATAAGTATTGTTGGGTGAGCCTCTGAGGTCAACATGCTGAAGAAGCTCCATGGGATCCTGGACCCTACTCACAAGGCTTTTCCAGGATGCCAACTGGCCCTTGGCCGGCCTTCAGCACCAAGCTGGTCGGCAGTTGCATGCAATTATTTTGCAGTGAGAAAGAAAAAAAAAAAAAAAAAAACAACATAATTTAAAGAGAGATGGGGGGGATGGATTATGCTTCACTTGAGGAGGGAGCGTTTACTACTGTGAAATTTAAAATTAATAACAAGTTATTTAATTTAAAGATCTACACTGACAATTATGAGTTATACCACTGTAAATGTCTAAAAATTAAATGTCATATTGTCATGCCCTAGACCCTATATTAGATCTAGGGGTGGCAACCTGCCGCATGCCGGGCATGCAAGGCATCCCGAAATATAGTATTTAATACAAGAAGGGGTAATAATTATATTTCGTCCAATTTAGATGGTTCTTGATACAAACCATAATCATATTTTAGGCTACATGCCAAAATACATAATTCAATGGGGTTACAACAAAGTACTGGATCTAAGTCACTCTGATAGCTGCTCCAATTACCCCATATCCCATCTTCAGTTCTGTGGCTCTGAAAAATATTGTGAGATTTAAATGAGCTCACACTCAATAAGTAAGCCAACTATAATATAATATAATCACTTCATGCTTTATCAACTAAATTTTCATAATAAACATCTGTCAAGCTTTCATATTTCAAATACATTTATCATGTTATCAAAACATGCATCATATACTCAAAATAAATTTTGGAAGCAATTGTCATATATAGTATATCAAGAATATACAATTTCAGGATAAAACCACTGTACCACTATAAATAGCATGTAAAAAATGCATTTTTATACCAATGTCCCACGGCCACATACTATGTACACAGAACACCCCCCTCGGGTGTAACACCCCTCTCGGGTGTATCCTCCATAAATATCCCCTAGGAGTCAGGGTCCTGAAACCAATGTCATGCACTCACATCCTGCCATATCCGGCTACAACACACCCCAAGAGTATGCTCTCCATATACCCCTCTATGGAGATGGGTCCCGATGCCATGTGGCATAATATTACCATATCCTGTCACAGCACACCTCCTGGGTGTATGTTCTCCATATACCCCCTTATGGAGTTGGGTCCCGGTGCCAAGTGAGTCATGCAACATATCACATCATATCATATCATAGCGGACCATGATGGGACATATTATTATAGACACAAAGTATCATTTTTATGTCACATTTGCCAAATAGCATGTATATTTATAAAACCTTAACAATTTCAAAGCTCATGCCAATTGATCAGTTATCCATATAGATACCCAATATTTGTAAAATATAATAAATAATAACTAATCATAGTAAATGCTCATTTGCAAATATTAATACCAGTCCATTTTCTCGTTTTTCAAATAATGCAATATATAACAATATAGCCTTTAAATACATAATTTTTATATTTTAATAATTTATAAAAATTATGATAAATGACTTACTTACCTCAGTATGCAAATCCCAAACCGTAAACTAGCTATTTGAATATCTGGGTACCTACAGCATCATTTTTTCCAATTTTTAGTCCCCAAAAATAGCATATCAAAATAGTTTTTAACCCTTCCCAGTTTAATCCCGGAGTCAACTTGGGGCTTGAATATCTCCCAATACATAAGCCCAAATAGGAAAATAAAAATACCCCCAGAAACTAGAATCAACACTAATCTGGGACATATTTTTATTTTTTCATTTTTGAGTCAATACAGTGTTCAAATCGCGGTCCAAAAGTGTCTCGCGAGATAGCCCAACAGGACCCAAAAGGGGGGGAACGGCCCAGCCGGCCCGCTGAGCCGTTTCCTCCCCGCCTCCCCTATTTCGATCGAAACAGGGGAAGGATTGTGCTGGCGGCCAGGACCGCCGCCGGCCACTTCCCGGAGGGGCCCGGCCGTCGTCGACCAGCCCGGAGCTAGCCACCGCCACGGCCGAGCTCCTCCCCCTCTCTTTCTCCTTCTATTTCTCTCTTTCTCCCGTTGCCCGCCGTGGCCTTTACCCATGCCGGTGGCACGGCCGGCCGGACCTCCATCGGACGCTGCCCCGGCGCCGGTGGAGGCCGCCGACCGCAGCCCGGGCCCGGCGAGCCGGCGGGCACTCCGCCGGGCCCGAACCAAGCCACGGAGCGGCTTGGTTCCGCGATGAAGGGAGGACCGCCCGGCGGCCCTCCGCTGCCCCACTCCAGCCGGAGCCTCCTCCTCCTCCCTCCTCCGGCCGCCTCGAGCGGCCGGGCATGGGAACGGGAGGAATCCCTCCCGATTTCCTCTCTCTGTCACTCATCTCTCTGCCGAAACAGTGGATGAAGGGGGAAAACATTACCTGAATGGTGGTGCGTGAAGGGGAAGGCTCCCTCCTCCCTCCTCATTTATAGTAGCGCGGGGAGGGCCTCCTCAGCGCTTGTGAGAAGAGGAGTGCCGTCCTCTTTGATCGGCGGAGCTGGGGAGCCGCCCGCGTGCGGTACGACTGCGGCGCCTCCCCCTCCTTCGGTCCAAGAAAACGGATCCTCATATGGTTAGGATTCGGGGCTCATACATATTGTCATGTATCCTGATAGCCTCTAATTCATGGATCATGTGAATGTATTTATTAAATATTAGAAAGTTAAAATATGTGATACATTATTTAAATTAAAGATCATGAAACATGCTATATAACACACACACACACACACACACACACACACACACACACACACACCCTATATATATAAGTTGATTTTTTTTTTTTTTTTTGACGTGAAAAGGGGAGGAGAAGCACTCCTGGCTTTATTAGAACAGAACAATTACAATAGACATATGGAGAAAATAATATACAAGATTGAGGGCTAAAATTGGAGAAGGTCATCAAGCTTTTGATGTGCCACTATACTAAAATTTTTGCTAGGTAAGATTACTCATGATTGGAAAGAGAAAAGGATTTAATCTGTAATAGTCTAATAGATTGAAATGAGGCGGTGGAAGAAGTAGAGTTAATGAAAATACTTGCAAATTTTTTTTTTTCAGATTTATCATCAGAATGTAAGATCCAATTGATCCCATGCCGGCCTAATGGAGGGATGGATGAATCTTTTCCTCCATGAGGACCGCATAAGATGCAAATCTAGAGGTAGGGAGAGGATCTTGAGGCAAGGAATATGGACCTTATCAGTAATAAAAAAATAAATAACTAATTATCTTAGCAGATAATATATTCAGATTACTGGTAATTTAATGGTAATCTATCCTACAGTGATAATCTAGATTACCACTCAAGAGATAATTTTTATTTTTTAAAAAATAATTTTTTTAATTTTATTTTTTTAAAATATTAAATTAAATTAAAAATTAATTATTTTTTATTTTTAATTAATTTAATTTTTTTAAAAATTAATTTTTAAATTAATTTTTAAATTTTTAAAATTAATTTTAAAATTTTAAAATTAATTTTAAAATTAATTTTATTTTTTATTTTTTAAATATTAAATTAATTAAAAATTTAATTTTAAAAAAATATATTTTTATTTTTTATTTTTTTTAAATAATTTTTTTTAAAATAATTTTTTTAATTTTATTTTTTTAAAATATTAAATTAAATTAATTAAAAATTAGTTAAATTTTTTATTTTTAAATTAATTTAATTTTTAAAAAATTTAATTTTTTAATTAATTTAATATTTAAAAATAAAATTAAAAAAATAATCTATCAATTAATCAATTAATCTTAATTAATTTTATATAACAAAATATTAAAAAATAAATTATTTTTAAAATATAATAAATAAATTATGATAATTGAAAGTTTAAGAATAAAAAAATTTAAATAAATGTTTAAAGATTAAAAATATATTTTAATCTTAAAAAAATTAAATCTAGTATATTATACTTATATATAAATACTTTGATTTAGGGATATTTTGATGTATTTTAAAAATTTTAATAGATTTAATTTATATGAATTTGATTTAGGGGTATTTTAGAAATTTGATGTTATATGACTGGTAATCTATTTGTCATGCCAAACACAGTAATCAATATTATTGTAACATTATCTATGCATACCAAACACAGTAATCAACATTACTGGCAATCCATCCAGTGATAATCTATGTATAATCTACATTACCATTCAGAATTGCTGGCAATGCCCCAAATGCAACCTAAGTGCCTATTACAGTCAACAAGGCGAATAGATTTCAGTGGCGATCCACAGAGAACACACCCAATGTTAACGCTCCAATCTTTTTTTTTTTTTTTGCTAATATGTCAAAATGATCTCTTAGAGCAAACCAAGCAAAATTTTATTTTATTTTTTCAGAACAGTAGCTTTCAAAATCCCTTTGTAGAAATGCTAATAAATAACTCCAAAATTTGTAAAAGAAGGATACAATGTAAATACCATTCTTGAAAGATCATCAGGTTGATAAGTCTTTTTGATCCGTCGGTCGGATAAAAAAATAAAAGAGATTGCAACTCGTCCTATTAAGACTCTTGAAGGAATGGGAAAAGTTCCAAGAGGCTTGACATACCATAATTGCCTCTATTTAACATATTGAAAATCAATTGATTTTGATACCTATATCATAGTAAAACATATTTATGTATCATTTTAATTATTCAATACCTACTTAATGTGTATAAGCTAAAATTTATCAAAAATATGATTCTAGTCTTTAGTGGCATAGATTATGATCAATATCTTATTATCAATATTGAAAACAAAGTCATGAATACCCTTTTCATGTATATATGTGTGCATGCGTGTATATATATATATATATATATATATATAAAAGAAAGATGCCAATTAGCTGGTCTAGTTGCATCAGGCAAATTATTAGATGTATCTAACAGTAACATGTTAAATTTTTAAGATGCCAAATATTAACATGTTTAATCCTTTTAATGCGAATGCCATGGTTCAGATATTGAAATTAGGATTTGACCCATTAGTAGTATAATACCTTAATTGGAGAAAAATCACGTAGCAACAAACAAGATTAATAATGAAATATTCACAGAAGGCATGTTATAAATCAAGGTGACCATTATCACGAGTAACAGGACACTCTAAATGGTTGTAAGTGGGAACCACAAAAGGATTCCTTGCGGTAGGCACTCTAATTTTATCATATATATTCCTAGGCCTAGCTGCTTGCCCCTCACCTTTTTTTTTTTCCAACAAAAAAATCTTTAAGATTATAAATTTGCACTTTTTCTTTTCTTTATTAAATATACTGTAATATATTCAACCAAATAACTTTTATTTCTCAGTTCTCCCTTTTTCTTTCATCCATTGTTTCTTAACACGGACATCATCTTTCTCGACAAGAAATAACAAAAAAATATTTTGTAAATCATATCTAATGTATTGAAATAATAAATTTTAAAATAGTATAGACACCTCAAATTCAAATCATTAGAATTGTTAGCTACCACATCTCAATTGCTTCATCACCAAGTAAACTTCCCACCTACTCTTAATGTCCATAATACATTTTGAGTTGTATTTGGATAGAAGTAAGGCCTAACACGCCATAGACTAGTCCATGGAACATTTGTCTTCATATTACTACGGTGCCTTTAAATCGCATCACGTATACTATCTTGCTTGCAAATTGCATCCAATATTACATTTATCTATTCTACATACGATAAAAAAGAGTGGTGGGTCTTGCAGGTGAGTGGACTCTTGCGTCCTTCCAACTTTATGGATGGTCCCTCCATATATAGAGTGACTTCAAAGCTTCAAAATCCTTATTAGCCTACTATCCTTGCACCTGGTATTGGCTGATGGTTATGTTTTGATTGTGAGGACGTCTGTGTGTAATGGTGCTAAGGTGAGTGGTAGAGGACTGCTGTCTAATATTCCAATAATAAGTTAGGGCTTATTTGGTATGGTTTAGGAGCCAATAGCTGGCATGGGTAGCTAATCCCTAACATTTTTACTGTTGAAGTGCCATTGTTGTATCAAATAGAGTTTTAATTTACTTGAGTTTTTAATTAAATTTAATATAAGAAAGTGCCCAATAAAGGCCTGCCTAAATATAGCACAAGGAGGAAGCCTAAGCACCTTAGTGCAACTCGCTCATTTAGAAGGTGCATAATTGGAATGGAGGGCTACGTAATTGTTTATGAGGGGCAGGATTATGCTCATTGAATTAGCGTCATGTGCCTTGGCTAAGTGTATGATGATCAACACCCTTAATATTGATAATTTATAAGCTTGATTAGCAATTTCTAGTTAGGCTCATCAAACATCACTTGAAGAGTGCATCTACTAACATTCACAAAGCCATAATATTTTTCTTGGAAGGTCATAAAAAAATATATATATATATACACACACTGAAACTTATTAGATTATATCTAATAGAAAACCTATAAGACTATCTAATTTTAGGAGGATCATGACCTTGTAGCCTTAATCAGGCTCCGCCCTTGTCCCCTAAGCCTAGGAACTAGTTTGTCAACCTATGCAAATTGTGACCTCATTATCCCATCTATTATGCTATAATAGAATACTTTGATGAATAAGTATGCAATGAGATTCTTATTAGAGCCAAACAATTTCAAGTGTGCACGGATAAAAACCAGGTAGGGCAGTTGGAGGCTTTTTATATACCTAACCATCCCCTCCAAAAAGTGGCTCATTCCATTGAAAAGCAATATATTCGTATGCACCAATACTATAGCATCTAGAATCAGATGGATGATTGGAGATGATAAATTTATTAATATGCTTAATAATCGCTAGATATCCCCAGTTCCCTTTATGCACTCTCCTATTGTTAATTGTGAGACATTGAAGAATTTAGTAGAAATGATCTACTTATTTATAGAGAGAGAAAAATGGAACAATAGCTTCATTACCTGAGTTTTTGAGGATTAAGCCATATAAATTCTCTCTATGCCACCATTAGCTTTCAACTCTCCTGATAAACAATGTGAGAAGGCTCTACTACTCGAATAATCAAATTTAGAAATTCATGCATTCTCTTCTAGGTTAACCCTATAAGGATAATGGATGTTATAGCATGTGTAGAAGATAGGAATCTATCTATGAGTAGCCCTATGAATAGTGGTGCAGAGCTGCCTAACTTGTCGAAGCATGTTGCAGTACAGAGGTATCCATATAATCCTTTATTATGAACATTATTATGAACTTGAAACCCTTGGGCCCATATTCATTCTTGTAGCAAATTAAGAGAGGAAGGCATAGAGCTAAATCATAAGTTGATCCTTGTTTGTCATGCGTTGCCTATCAAATTCAATTGGCTAGAAATTGTAGAATTTGGGAAGCATCAATCTAAGCTTTAATTAAAGTGACCATCATGAAAATATTTCTCTAAACCTTTGAATTCAACCAGGGGAACATACCGAGCTAGGATAATTCAAAAACAAATAACAATTTAATAGGACCAATTTGGGGTCCAAAATTTTAGAACCAATGCCCTTTACATTAATTCCCAATTTGAAAGATTGATTCCTTATATATATATATATATATATATATATGTATGTCACGAGTTGTTTATTATTCCTATTAAGATTGATTTCTTATATGTACCTCATGAGTTATTTATTATTACTAATATGAGACTTTTATTGTTAAATTAATTAACAAATATTGATGGGAAAGAATTCATGTACGAGCAAATACTAGCAGACCGTAATATGCAGCGGAATAATAAATAAAAATGCGCAAACCATACAATCACAGAATCACCAAGATTTACGTGGAAAATCCCTTCAAGATAAAGGAAAAAAAAACCATGGGCAAGCCAGAAAAGAAGATCCACTATAAAATAATAAATATCCAAGTCTCAAAGTCCCTTGCCAGAACTTGTGAAATAATCACAAGAGAATAATAGGGATATAAGGATTACGTCACCGAAAAATACGGTCTCATGCGTTACCTCCTTATTTTCTTCCCTTCTCTTCTTCTTCTTCTCTTTTTTTCTTCTGCAGCACCTTCACGTGATTCCTGGAGTGGAAGTCCTCCCACGTAGTCAAGCACCAAGCAGCAGCCCTTCCTTCTCTTACCCTAGCAAACGCTCCTAGAAAAAAAGAAATACCTGCTACCTGCTTTCCCTCTTTTTCTAGACGGCTGCTCCTTGAAAAAAAGAAAACTAAAAAATGAAGGCGGCTGCTCCTTTTATAAAAGAGAGAGAACAAATCCTGGTAGAAACAGGAGTAGCGCTCCCTTTTGCCCTAATGGGTTGAATAAGTGGGCCATGGGCCCAACAACCTCCCCCTTCAGCCCATAAGGGAGGCTGTCTCATGCTTCCTTAGTGTGAAATCATGCCGACCAGCTATCGGCATATCTCTTGCCTTTCTTTTGATAAGGTCTTTGTCAACATGTCTGCCCCATTTTCATCTGTGTGAATTTTCTCTCTCTTTTATAAAGGAGCAGCCGTCTTTCTTTTTTGATTTTCTCTTTTTCAAGGAGCAGCCGTCTGAAAAAAGAGGGAAAGCAGGTAGCAGGTATTTCTTTTTTCTAGGAGCGTGGATTGCTAGGGGAAGAGAAGGAAGGGCTGCTGCTTGATGCTTGACTACGTGGGAAGACTTCCACTCCAGGAATCACGTGAAGGTGCTGCAGAAGAAAAAAAGAAGAAGAAGAGAAGGGAAGAAAATAAGGAGGTAACGCAGGAGACCATATTTTTCGGTGACGTAATCCTTATATCCCTATTATTCTCTTGTGATTGTTTCTCAAGTTCTGGCAAGGGACTTTGAGACTTGGATATTTATTATTTTATAGTGGATCTTCTTCTCTGGCTTGCCCATGATTTTTTTCCCTTTATCTTGAAGATTTTCATGTAAATCTTGGTATTTCTGTGATTGTGTGGTTTGTGTATTTTTATTTATTATTCCGCTGCGTATTACGGTCTGCTAGTATTTGCTCGTACACTGATTCTTTCCCATCAATTGGTATCAGAGCCTGTGAATTTTTTTGTGTGCGAGCATGGAGGCCGGTAATGTTTCCCGCATGATCCGTCTGAACGGAAACAATTGGATGATATGGAAACCAAGGATGGAGGACCTCTTATATTGCAAGGATCTATATGGACCTTTAGAAGGGGTAAAAGCAAAGCCCGTTACAGTGATAGATGATGCTTGGATCATGTTAGATCGGAAAGCAGTCGTTTTATTCGGCAATGGTTGGATGATAGTGTCTTTCACCATATTTCCACTGAGACTTCTGCAAACTCTCTTTGGAAAAAGTTAGAAAGTCTATATGAGAGAAAAACAGCTGCAACAAGGCTTTCTTGATCAGAAAACTAGTGAATCTGAAATATAAAGAGGGTGCTTCTATTGTTGAGCATTTGAATGAAATGCAGATATTAATAACCAGTTATCCTCTATGAAAATGTCTCTTGATGATGAGTTGCAGGCATTATTACTTCTCAGTTCATTGTCAGAAAGTTAGGAGACACTGGTAGTTTCCCTCAGTAATTCTGCATCAGACGGTGTTATCACCATGAGTCAAGTAACAGGCAGTTTGTTGAATGAGGAGTTAAGAAGAAAGAATTCAGCAACTTCTCAGATTGATTCACAGGCACTTGTCTCAGAGAATAGAGGACGGTCAAAGTCTAGAAATAGAGATAATTCATACAAGGTAGAAGCAAATCAAGGTCAAGAAAAGATATTACTTGCTATAACTGTGGTGAGAAAGGGCACTACAAGAATCAGTGTAAGAAGCCTAAGAAGAGTAAGAAAAAGGGAAAAGAAGTGAAGGATACAGAGTTAAAGGAGAATATCACAGCTACTGTGCAGAGTGATGATTATTTGATTTTGTCTACTTCTGATGGTATCTTCTTATGTGAGTGTCAGAATCATGAGTGGGTGATTGACACAGGTGCTTCTTATCATGCTACACCACGGAGGGAGTTTTTTTCTACATATAAGACTGGAAATTTTGGTGTTGTCAAGATGAAAATCAAGGCACAGCAGACATCATTGGCATGGGTGACATCCACATGAAGACCAATCTTGGCTGTAAGTTGGTGCTCAAGGATGTAAGGCATGTAGCTGACTTGAGGCTAAATTTAATCTCAGTTGGAAGACTTGATGATGAAGACTTTGATAGCAGATTTCATAAAGGGCAATGGAAGCTCAGTAAAGGTTCACTTGTTGTAGCCAGTGGAAAGAAATGTCACACTTTATACAAGTTGCAGGCTAAAGCTTATGGTGAACAGTTGAATGTTACAGAGAACGACTTCAGCATGGAGTTGTGGCATAAACGACTGGGACACATGAGTGAGAAGGGCTGCAAGTTCTTTCCAAGGGAGAAGTTCTACCGGACTTCAAAGGTGTACATCTGAACCCATGTGTTGATTGTTTGGTTGGCAAGCAACATAGAGTTTCTTTTGCTAGTCCTGCTTTATCTAGAAAAATGCATGTTTTGGATCATATCTATACAGATGTTTGTGGTCCTCTGAGGATAAAAACTCCTAGTGGATAGTTAATGTTCCAGGTATCAGTGGTGCACTTTATTTTATCACTTTTATAGATGATTTTTCCAGAAAAGTTTGGGTCTATGGTTTGAAGACCAAAGATCAGGTTATTAATGTCTTCAAAGAGTTTCATGCTAGAGTTGAAAGAGAGACAGGAAAGAAACTGAAATGTATAAGGTCAGATAATGGTGGTGAGTACATAGGGTTATTTGATAATTATTGCAGATCACATGGCATTCAACATGAGATGACAGTTCCTGGTACTCCTCAGCATAATGCAATTGCAGAGAGAATGAACCGCACCATCATGGAAAAGATCAGATGTATGCTTTCACAGTCCAAGTTACCTAAAAGATTTTGGGATGAGGCATTGAAGACAGCGGTTGATGTAATAAACTTGTCACTATGTACAGCTCTAGATGGTGATGTTGCAGAGCGTGTATGGTCAGGAAAAGATGTCTCTTATAAGTACTTGAGAGTGTTTGGTTGTCGTGCATTTGCACATGTTCCAGACATTGAGAGGTCCAAGCTGGATGGTAAGACAAAAGAATGTGCTTTGCTTGGTTACTCACATGATGAGTTTGGTTATAGACTTTGGATCCAGAAAAGCAGAAGGTATTCAGAAGCAGAGATGTGGTATTTTTTGAAGATCAAACCCTTCAAGACTTCAAGAATGAGGTGTCAGTCAAGTCTTCTGCAGGAGGATTAACAGACTGTGATCCAGTTACTCCTCAGTAAATCAGGGTGATAGGGGAGATGTGCAAGAAAATAGTGCAGGAGCAGATATTAACTCACCTGTGGATATGTTGAGCAGGAAGGAGATCAGGAGCAACCTCCTATAGAGCCTCAGCTGAGAAGATCTATCAGACAACGTCAACCTTCCAAAAGGTATTCTACAGATGAATATATAATGCTTACTGATGCAGGTGAACCAGAATGTTACCAGGAGGCAGTTGAAAGTGAGCAGAAAAAGGAGTGGTTAGTAGGTATGCTGGAAGAAATGGATGCCTTACAAAGAACCACACATATGATTTAGTGGAACTACCAAGAGGAAGGAAGGCTTTAAGAACAAGTGGGTTTTCAGGTTAAAGACTCAACAATATTGTTCTCAACCAAAGTACAAGGCCAGATTGGTTGTGAAAGGCTTTGGTCAAAAGAAAGGTATTGACTTTGAAGAGATTTTTTCTCCTGTTGTTAAAATGTCTTCAATTCGTGTTGCTCTAGGTATTGCTGCTAGTCTAGACTTGGAGGTTGAGCAGTTAGATGTGAAGACAGTTTTTCTTCATGTGATTTGGAGGAGGAAATCTATATGGAGCAACCAGAAGGCTTCAAAGTCAAAGGTAAACAAGGCAGTGGTACAAGAAATTTGATTCATTTATGGCTGAAAATGGATACAAAAAATGGCTTCAGATCATTGTGTGTATATCAAATGGTTTAGTGAGGATTTTGTCATACTCCTACTTTATGTTGATGACATGCTTATCCTTGGGAAAGATATGTCTATGATTGACAGGTTGAAGAAGGAGCTGAGCAATTCATTTGAAATGAAGGATATGACCAGCAAAGCAAATACTGGGTATGTAGATTTCCCGTGATAGAAGAATCAAGAAAATATGGTTGTCACAGGAAAAGTACATTGAGAAGGTATTGGATAGGTTCAGTATGATCAATGCAAAGCCAGTTGGTTCTCCTCTTGCAGGTCACTTCAGGTTGTGCTCAGAGCAAAGTCCTTCAAGTGTGAGGAGAAGGAGAAAATGAAGAAGGTTCCTTACGCTTCAGCAGTCGGAAGTTTGATGTATGCGATGGTATGTACGAGGCCAGACATCGCATATGCAGTGGGTGTTGCTAGCAGATTTCTTGCAAATCCAGGGAAAGAGCATTGGGCAGCAGTGAAGTGGATCTTCAGATATCTCAGAGGAAGCTCCAAAGTTTGTTTAAGCTTTGGGGGTGGTCCAGCTGTGCTGATTGGTTACACAGATGCAGATATGGCGAGAGATATTGATACAAGGAAGTCCACATCGGGTTTCATACTTACTTTTGCAGGGGGAGCTGTGTCATGGCAATCCAGATTGCAAAGGTGTGTAACTCTCTCTACCACAGAGGCAAAATATTGCTGCTCGAGGTCTGTAAGGAGATGCTGTGGATGAAAGAATTCTTACATGAATTGGGGTTGAAACAGAAAAATTATGTGGTACATTGTGACAGCCAGAGCGCCATCCACTTGTGCAAGAACCCAACTTTTCATTTCAAGTCAAAGCATATAGATGTGAGATACACTGGATTCGAAATGTGTTTGAAGAGAAGCAGTTACAGCTTCAGAAAATTCACACAGATGAAAATGGGGCAGACATGTTGACAAAGACCTTATCAAAAGAAAGGCAAGAGATATGCCGACAGCTGGTCGGCATGATTTCACACTAAGGAAGCATGAGACAGCCTCCCTTATGGGCTGAAGGGGGAGGTTGTTGGGCCCATGGCCTACTTATTCAGCCCATTAGGGCAAAAGGGAGCTCTACTCCTTTTTCTACCAGGATTTGTTCTCTCTCTTTTATAAAAGGAGCAGCCGCCTTCCTTTTTTAGTTTTCTTTTTTCAAGGAGCAGCCGTCTGAAAAAAAAGGGAAGCAGGTAGCAGGTATTTCTTTTTTTCTAGGAGCGTTTGCTAGGGGAAGAGAAGGAAGGGCTGCTGCTTGGTGCTTGACTACGTGGGAGGACTTCCACTCCATGAATCACGTGAAGGTGCTGCAGAAGAAAAACAGAAGAAGAAGAAGAAGAGAAGGGAAGAAAATAAAGAGGTAACGCAGGAGACCGTATTTTTCGGTGACATAATCCTTATATCCCTATTATTCTCTTGTGATTGTTTCTCAAGTTCTGGCAAGGGACTTTGAGACTTGATATTTATTATTTTATAGTGTATCTTCTTCTCTGGCTTGCCCGTGGTTTTTTTTTCCTTTATCTTGAAGGGATTTTCCACGTAAATCTTGGTGTTTCTGTGATTGTGTGGTTTGCGCATTTTTATTTATTATTCCGTTGTATTACGGTTTGCTAGTATTTGCTCGTACACGGATTCTTTCCCATCAAATATTATACATATCTTTTTTTATTAAGCATAACTAAGACAAAAAAAAAAATTTAGAAAATTGATTATACTTTCGAATTGATTCAAATCAAACTGGTTTAATTAAGTTAATTCTAAGTTAGTTTTAGAATGGGACCAGCTCAGTTTTGAATTTAAAATCTTGTAATCAATTCAAACCAGTTTGGTTTTAGGTTTTGACATACTCATCCCTAAATTTAATCTTACTAATTCAACCTACTAATGCATCAGAGGGATCTTCAATAACTAAGAAAAATCTAAAATTCTTTTACCGTAATCTTATAGCTTCTCACATGAGAATCTCACTCATGTCTTCCTCAAGATCAACTTTAATGATAGTGTGAACGAGAGATGTATGAATGGTTGAGCTTGGTTTGTTATTCTAAACTTTAACTCATATTTGTGGTGGTGGATAAAATTCGGTGGTGGATAAAATTCATCTTTTATGATTACATAATTTCTTTTGATGGTATTGTGAACATTCTATCTTTAAATTAAATACAAAAGATATAGCCTTGAAAAGAGATTCAAGAACCATTATCTCTTACTTAAAAATTACAATAATCTTTGGGATAAACAAGTAAACCGGGGAGACACATAATTATTGGAATTTAGGTTTATTCGGTCATTCGCTTTATTTGAATACAAACATGTCTTCAAGGAAGCAAACAATATAGCATATTATGTAGCATCCTTTATGGCCTGCCATAGTTGATGATTCTCTCTTACTCTCTCTTTTTCTAAGTAGCTTGGAGTATTTTGATATTTAATTTAAATGTTGATGATTCTTACTCTCTCTTTTTCTAAGCAGCTTTGGAGTATTTTGATATTTAATTTAAATGACCATATAGGCACAATGCTTACTGTCTTAACACACACAAAAAAAGAAAAAATATAAGCTTTGAGAATTTGGCAACTATAACGATCCGGGCTTACGAACCAGCAAACTTATTCATATCAACTTAGACCACGACAATCAAAAAAAAAATTTAATTGATACTTATCCATCTTACTTTAACTAAATATAAACTATTCAACCTTTTCCCAAAGGATCAATGTCAAACTATTAGAAGGGGCATTACAACAACACATTTTTAATTCTTGTTTTAGTATATAAGATGATCGTTTTGACTCCTACTAAACTACCTATCCACCATATTTGATGCTAAAAAAAAACACAAAGAAAGAGAGAGAAATGAGAGTTACCGTAAGGTCATAGGGAATATAAGGTTAACCATAGACAATACTAAAGAAAGATATTCTCTTTAAAATTTTTACCATTTTTTGTATCTACAATATCTTCCATCTTGGATAAATATAATGTTTTATAGAGTTTATTTTAGGTTTTATGAAATGCCAGTTGCACCTCTTAAAAGCTACAAATCACTATATCAAGGCATAGAAATTATAGAAAAATTATCAAAACCTACGTCCAAAGCATTATTCTTCTTCTAATGTGATATGAGAATTAGTAATTAGATAAATCCAGTCATAAAAGGGAAAAAAAAAGGCAAAACCATTATTTAAAACTAAGATACATCAAGCCTGGCTTATTGGCATTGAAATAGAGATGCAATGCTGCAATTGTGAGCAAACGTGTATATGCGCCATGTCATGCAAAAGATGCAAAAATGGGACATCTAAATTTCAACAAAAAAAATATTTTAAAAATAAATTATAAAAAGATCACATATATTAGTTAAAAATAAGAATTGTAACATTTATATTTATTTACTAATCCAATTTATCTATTATTAAATCAAGCCTATACGGTCTTAAAACCTTGAATGTAATTTAATGTATGATAGGTTACTTAAGTTATAACTCTTCAAACAGAAATATTATTTTCTTGAATGTAATTTAATGTATGATAGGTTACTTAAAGTTTTAACTCTTCAAACTGAATTATTTTTTTCTTTATACGAGCTAAGCAAAATTTATCTCAAATAAAATCTTTTGAGTTATAGTAATAACTTTTATGCTATAATAAATTTTTTTATCATATTAATTTTAATATCATTTAGAACATTTAAATTTATAGCTTTAAAAATTTAAATATAAATTAATTCAAAGCAGACGAACTAACTTAATTCTTTTAAATATAAAACTATTCATGTAATGGATCCCACCGATCAATTACTTTAACAAATGATGGATAAATATGACAAATAAACAGTTGTGAAAGATCAAGAATTATATCGAATAAAAATTAATATAAATATATTTCTCCACCAATTCGTACACACTCCACCCCCCAAAAATAAAAAGAAAAAAAAAAAAAAAGGGAGAGAGGAAGAAGGAAAGAAGAGAAATCCCAACGCTGCGCTAATCTCCACGTCCGCTACCGAAAGCGATCGTAACCCAAGCCTCCCTCCTCCGCCTCGTCCTCTCTTCCTCCGCCTCCCCTTCCTCCCCGCCACCGCCGCCCTTCTTCGAGTCCCCCTCCTCCTCCGCCGGCATCCGGTACCGACACACGGGGCACGACCCGTGCATCCCCAGCCACTTCTCGATGCAGAGCCCGTGAAACGTATGCCGGCACGGCATCTCCTTCACCACCGCCGCCTCTCCGGCCAGCTCGTCCAGGCACACCGGACACTCCCCCGCCCCCTCCTCCTCCCCCTCCTGCCCGACCTCCACCGTCTTCATCGCTTCGATCGACGCCTCGACGCCGGCGGCGGGCCCCCGGATCCTCCCCAGACGCCGCCCCCCCTTCCAGAGAGGAGCTCCGCCACTAGCTCCGGGTCCATCTGCAGCACCACCATCCCCTGCGTCATCGGATTCACCAGCACGATCCGGTCAGGCGGCGGCGCCGGCCCTCCGTCCGCCGGCGGCGGCTGGCCCATCACGCCGACGAAGATCGGAAGGAACCTCCGCCTTCCCCCACCGCCAGCTGACTCCTCCGCCTCCCCCCTCACCCTCTGCTCCGCGTTTGCAGCCTCGCTCTCCGACTCCGCCGCCATCTCACTTCGAGAGAGGGGAGAGGTTTTGGAATCAAAGATAAGAATGGGGATAGAATTAACCGAGGGCATCGGGTATTAAAAAGGGCAACGAACGCTTTCGAAGGATCTGGAAGCTTCTTCATACGGTCCCATCCCAAACCGAATTTGGATAATTATTAAATTTTTTAAAAAAATTATAACTGATTCCAATATTTAGATTTAAAATATTAAATATTTCATGAAGATCCTATATGAAGATTTTTTAAGTGATATTTTAGTATTATAATAATAAAATATATTAAAGAAAGACAGCAACAGGATACTAAATTAAAAAAAAATTAAAAAAATATAAAAAGTAATATAAAAACAGAAGCATCGAACGAGAGCTGTTGAATGAAGGGGATTGAAGCATGGTTATCAAGAAAAATTATAAAAATTTATCATACCGAATCCTAACCTAATCTAATCTAATCACAGCCATAAAGGCCATTGGTTTTTTTCTTAGGCAGATGATTATTCCATCCAGTTTCATGTCAACAGATGCTAAAAGCAAAGCATTCATGATGTAATTTCTGATTTAAATGTCAAGTTGAATGACAGTAGGTTTCTTTTTGAATGCAACTAGAATTGTTCAGGCTTTATTGAAAGCTTGTTATGAGAAAGTATTCTATTGTTTGGTAGACGTGGAATAAATATAATTCAATCCCTTGAAAGAAAAAAAAAAAAAAAAAAAAAAGCGAAATCACATGTAAAATATATATTGGATTAGGTTATAGGTTCATCTCATCCGGTCGTTTATGACGACGTGAGTCATGCCATGCGTCTAGCGGCGCAAGAGCTATCGACGTCTCTCACCCGTAGGTGACAGCGTTGCTCCTCCGTTTCCTTCTGGAATTCAGAACCGTGGGCGTTGGCGTTGCTTGCAAGTTTCGATCTCATCAGCTCTGGCCGGGTGATGAGGCTCCCATCCACGTGCTCAAGGCTCCTCCAACCATACAATCGGCCGGGTCCCGCCGAACTAGGTCGGCACCGCTTCATTTAGGTAAGCTTGCAGCCTTGCACCATACTCAAAATGAAATGAAATAAAAATAAAAATAAAAATAAAGAGAGGTTATGCTACCGTAGCACGCCGTGATCGAGATCGTCCCCCCACCACTGCTTGTAACAGTCTTATCCGAACCCGTTGAGCCATCGGAACAGTCTATATCTCAGCCGGATTCTCGTCGACCATTGAGGAGGCTGAAGAGCTCAAATGTTTCGTTGAGGAAAAAGTTTTGTTGCACCGCTTTTTTTTATGCATAGTAAACATGCATCAAATGTACATATCATCGTATATGCGGTATATGATAAGATTTATTAAGCCTTGGCATGTATATAATACATATGTGCGATCAATCTATTTATCCGATGCATACTTATTTAAATATACAGTATGGGTCTGGCGAAGCGAACTACCTGTTGTACCATGTTGACGCATCTAAGCTGTAAACTCGTATCCTGTTTATTATATGAAAAAGTCTTATTGCATCATGTGCGATGCAGAACAAACGCATGGCATGTGGTGATTGGCATACAGCGCATGCACGCCGTGCAAAAAAAAAAAAATATTATTATTTGTTGGAAAAAGTTTAAAAAAAATGGGTTGGGTGAAGGTTGGAAGGCTAATGTTCATCAACGTTCAGAAATAGCCTAAACAATTAGTTTTGTAAGCCGTTTCTAACGTGATTTGGGCTAACGGCTATTAAGCCTTTAAGGTCATTATGGGCCGAGCCGTTGGAGCTTTTATGGGCTGAGCCTGTTCAAAGATTTAGATTGAAAAAAAAGAATTAATCATAAAATAGTTTTGAGTAGCTGTATGACTTGTTTTATCTCATTTTATTTTATTTTTTATTAATCTTTTCATATGCATTTGAAGGTAATCATTGGGTTGTACCTCTATGCGATCGTGCTCGTGATAGGAGGATTGGGTCAAACCGGGTCCAATAACCTGCATGAAGGAACAAAAATCTGATCCTTAGGGCAATGTCTAACACGCCTCGATCCTGGCTTAGATTCATAGATTCTTTTTATATTTCGTTTATATTTTGTAATTACAATTTTAAATTAATTCTCTAGCAATTTTTAGGAAGGATTTTTTGCAAGATCAAAAATATTTTTCAACAGCTAAGGATCGGATTTTTCTTTTCTATATATTGCTAGATTTTTTATAAGTTATTAAAAAAAATTATTCTTTTGAGTATGCATATTTTGTATGAATATATATGTATATTATATACATATGCATACTAGATAAACATATATACTTGCATCGATATATATATCATAAATATATATTCAAGTAAAAGAATTCTTATATAATTATATATATGAACGTATTATTCATGTGAAGACTAAAGGTGGGCACTGGGCCGTGCCTAGCACGGCACAGCCCAGGCCCACCGTGCCTCTAAAACTACCGTGACGTGTCTGGCATGGTCCAGTAACAAACGGGTCGTGTCAGGCATGGCACAATTAAAAAAAATTAGACTTGACACGTCACATGGCCCATTTTGAACCACGGACCATGCCGAACTTAAGCCGTGCCAGGCCTGGCACGGCCCACCAGGGTCGTGCCTAGGCACAGCACGACAGTACTAGGAGGCACTGCAGTGCCTCAGCAATGCAGTGAGTGCCTCCTAGGCACCTAGGGAAGCACTGTAGTGGTGCCTAGGAGGCACTGCAGTGCCTCCACACCTACGTGCCTAGGAGGCACTCACTGCAATGCCTCTGGGGCTCTGCAATGCCTCATAGGCACCTAGGCACGGTAGGCGCCTAGGAGGCACTGCAGTGCCTCCCTAGACACTGTCGTGCGCCTAGGCACAGCCTGGATCGTGTCGTGCTGGTCCGACGGATCGGTCTAGGTCTGTCATGGACCATGCCGTGCCGGATTAGCGAAAAGAAATTTTTGAGTTCGACATGACACGGTTTATTAGACCGTGCCGGCACGGCCTATATGGGCCTAGGCCGTGCCGTGCCATGGGCGATACGGTCCAGTGCCTCTCTAGTGAAGACGCGATGGTAGATACATGCATAATTATTTTTTTAGTGCATGCTATATATATTAATAGTACCGCTTGCCTAGCAATGACAAATAAGCTCCTTTCAACTATTAGTTGCTATACATTCTAATCATGAATTTTTGGGTCAAAAATGTTGCTAATAACTCCAAAGCATTAGGAATCTTTTCTGGGTTGAAGAACATCTTGTTTCATTCCATTCTAGGTCAGTAGATACGTTTTTGGAATCCTTCTTTTGGTGAATGTTGTGCACCCATGACTACACAATGTTTAGATATTTAAGTGATCATGTGACTTTTCTTTAGGCATAACATTGCTGTTTTCTACAACAATTCACTGAATATTTGATGTCATCTTGTTCATTAAATGAGACCAATCTTACTGTTGCCAAAATTAGATCCCTTGTTGCAAGATCTGATGGAGCATATCCAGTGGTATTTATGTTTGTATCATCGAAATTTAGACATCCGGGCTATGAAGCGTTTTAGTCATCGACGGCTTCAATACAATACGGTTTAGAAAAGTAAATTTATAGCTTTCCTGTCTTTTCAAATTTGAGACAAAATTTCTATGATATACACATGTATATATATGTATTATATGTGTGTACACATATGCTTACACTTGTGCACATGATATATGCATGCTTGTATGTAGATGTACTTTTATATCATTATATTATTTAACTTTTAAGTACACATACTAGCATATATTTACATTCTTACATAAATGCAAAAAGTTTTCTATTCTAGATAAGTGTTTCTTGGTATAGTGGTCAATATTTATATCTCCTAGACAAAGTGACAACATTTGGCAAATACTTATTGCTTACCTACTATTATGAATCTTTTATGTTACCAAATGGCAAAGAATGGATGAACTTGAATGTTGTGACAATGTATGTCATATAAATGCTCTGTTTTGAGTCATGAGATTTAATAAAAGTTTTTATAATTTACTAAATAATCTCATGACCGTTGGAATATCCAACTTATTATTTATCTTGATTTGGATATTAAATTTTAATATATCTTTGTTTGATTCTCTTATTTAAGGTCTAATCCAAAAATAATATTATTTCCTTGGATTTAAGAAGATTTCAGCAGATAAATCAATTACCAAGGGATCTAGGAGTGGAGTCTGGATTCATCGAGGGGGATGTGGCTTAAGCCCATTATTTGATTCCAGCAGTGGATATCCAACCTCTGTGATTGAAGATCCCATGAATGAAGTTTAAATGGTAGAAACAAAGCTGATTGAGTGATCGTGTTAGAGCACAAATTTTGAAAAAAAAATTTCATCCCATCCCTATGATGAGTGCTCTTATAAAGTGACAAAGTAAATTTGTGTAAGGTTGAGTCATACTCTTAATGGATCTGAGGTAGGTTATCTACAGGGTATTATCATAAATACCCTTAGAGGATTCACCTATATGAGAATCGTCATATTAGGCCGTGATTAAAGGTTTGGGCTAACCTTAAAGAATTCTCATGAAAAATCAAGGTATTAAGTGCAAGGCCTTTACTATGTGCTGACCGCTAAAATCCAATTGATCCATACTGTGTGTGTGATTAGTAAAAGTCTGAGTCAAAAGACCTAGTTCAATGTCTAATCCACTATGGTTCCTTCAGATGTATACAATCAATACTAAGTAAGGTTCAAGTCCACAAGACACCTCACCTATTGTGCAGTATAAGATACCCTAAAATTTTTATTATATTTATTTATTTATTTTAAAACTTTTATGGGGATTGTTAGAAAAAGTTAAAAAAATGGAACGGTGTTAACTGACATTATGTGAACGTTGGGAGGCTAACATTCATCGTCTAGAAACGGCCCAAACATTAATTTTGTAAGCCGTTTCTGACGTGATTTGGGGCTAATGGCTATTAGGCCCATTATAGGCCGAGCCATAAATAGGCTCAAGGATTTTGAAAAAAAAAGAATCAATCGTAAAATAGTTTTGAGTAGCCCTATGACTTGTTTTATCTCATTTTATTTCTATTTTTTATTAATCTTTTCATGGCCATTTGAAGGTAATCATTGGGTTGCACCTTCACGCGATCGTGCTCATGGTAGGAGGATCGAGTCGAGCCGGATCGTTGTACCTTATGGACAATCGTCAATAACTTGCACGAAGGGGCGAAAATCTGATCCTTAGTGCAATGTCTAACACACCTCGATCCTGGCTTAGATTCATAGATTTTTTATATTTCGTTTATATTTTATAATTATTTTTAAATTAATTTTTTAGTAATTTTTTTAAAAAAAATTTGTAAGATCAAAAATATTTTTCATCAGCCCGAATGTTAATCATCACACGTGACACATCAAAACTTTTTTTTATTATATTATTACAAAGTCTCAAAACAATGTCACCGAGCCTTGAGCTAGGGAAGTGAGATGGTAGAGAAAAGTAATTAAAGACTGAATAATTATGATATACAGCTTGGAAATATAATGAATGATTTTTTTTTTTTTTCAATTCTAGTAAAGTATATGTTCCACTAGGGTGCCATAATTTGTTTAGAAATGATAGCTTTTTCAGTTGACACCTTTAAAGGTACGTGATTGTGCCATAATTCGACCTAGCTAACGGCTCGAAGCATGAAATCTGATTTTCAAACACTATAGATCTTTCCTAAGCACTTTGCATCAAGGTTTTAAATTTTATGCAACATAAGCATTTTAAACTTTTTATAGAACAAAATACCTTGTACCTCATCCCATTTTAATCTCTGATTCAGTAAGATGTTTCAATATTTACTTATTTATTTTTTATAAAAAATATTTATAAAGCTTAAACGCTTTATTTAATTTTTAATTAATTTAAATTTTAAAAATTATAATTTGATGATAAATTATATTTATTTAAAATTAATATTATAATATATTATAATAGTAAGAAAATGAGATAGAATGATTAAGAACAATTTCAAAACCTTTTAAGGATGGTTGAGATAGCTCTATCACAATAAGACTTCAATCAGTGCTTTGCATGGCATGTCTATCCCAAAGTAGTGAGGAAAATAAAAAAGTTGTCAGCTTTTTTATGAACTCGTTCTTTACTTCCATCCGGATAACAAAAATTAAATATGCATCAGTTGAACCCCGTTGATTCTACTAAGACCTTTCCTATATTTTAAACGGCACATTTCAATGCCGTAAAAAGAAACAGCAATGAGAATCTCAAGTCAACACCACAAATTAGAGATATGAAATCTCAAAAAATAGCTTTTCTATAATTAGCAACAAGAAGGCTACTCAATTATGAGCACCATTACCGCTCAGGCGATGGCCTAGTGGTCAGGGCCTTTTCCACGCCATCAAAGGTTTCAGGTTCGAGGAATGACGCTGCGGCCGACTCGAATAATTTCAAGGTTATCCTTGGAGCCTGAAACTCTGGTGTTGGAGGAGCTAAGGTCTGTCTAAAAACTTCCCTGTTCTGACTGCTAGCACCTGGGTGGGATCAGGTTGACCAACTCGCCTTCGGACGAGGAACGGCTGCGTAAATCTAGCGCCGTACACGGAACATTTTCTGACGAGAAACGGGGCCGCATAGGACCCAGGGGTCAGGTTGACCAACTCACCTTCGGGCAGGGAATGGCTGCATAAATCTAGCGCCGTGCACGGAACATTTTCTGACGGGGAACGGGACCGCATGGGACCTAGCTACGGGTCGGCTTAGCCCTCCTTTCCCTTTTTGTAACCAAAAAAAAAAATTATGAGCACCATTAACATCCCGATAGAGGCGACTAGCTTCAAACTTTTTGAGAGCTCAGCAGACTTGCCATGTATCCCTCTGGTATACTTGTATTTGCTTCTTGCAAGGCCTACAGCTTATAATTCATCCAACCGCCATAATATAGTCTCTCCATAACATTTGAAGCTCAAGGAATGGCCATAGACAAGACCATTAGTTACTAGTATCGGATCGGACCGATCAATCAAATCAATGAGCCAATGGATTAGACTCCTAACAGACCCTGGCTTTTTAATTTAATTAGTTGGATAAGTAATTCGATCTAAACCAATGAAGAAGCTGATTTTTCATTGCTCCAGTGTGAACCAGTAAAGTCAAGGCTGATTTTTAAAGTCTTCTAAAATTATTTTTTAATCAACTCAACTCGATTCAACTCATCTAAGCCTTTTCCTAACTATATGGAGTCCGTTATATGAATCTACTTTCTCCCCTCTGCACTATTCAAGATCAAGTCAATATTTAAATTACTTACTCACACTCGTTCTAATGCAGAAACTCTTGCTCACCGGGTACTGGTACAGCGCCCCTTTCTTATTTTTCGAAACATTCGGAGGATGCAATGTGTCTCTTAACGGAGACATCTTAGCCCTTTGCAAAGTTTGATTTAGTAGATTCATTATTTTAAAGGATCTAACAGAGTTTTACTCTGACTATCAGCTACCTAACGCAACTTCCTTACTCAGACTTGGAACCCGCCTTGACAAAACTTTTTAATCAATATAATTTAAATATAATTGTTATATATATATATATTGTTGAGGGGTAAAATTGTCATTGCATCAATATCCGTGCGAGGAGGCTAAGACCAACCCCCTCCGTAGCTCGGCCTTCCCGGGCTCCCGTAGCTCGGCCTTCCCGGGCTCCCGTAGCTCGGCCTCCTCGGGCTTCCATAGCTCGGCCTTCCCGGGCTCCCGTAGCTCGGCCTTCCCGGGCTTCCGTAGCTCGGCCCTCCCGGGCTCTCGTAGCTCGGCTTCCCGGGCTCCCGTAGCTCGGCCTCCCTGGGCTCCCGTAGCTCGGCCTTCCCGGGCTTCCGTGGTCTGGCCTTCCCGGGCTTCCGTAGCTCGGCCTTCCATAGCTCGGCTCTCCCGAACTTCCTGTAGTTCGTTTCCCCCGAGCCTCCATGACCCGGCTTCACTGAATGACCCACGATCCAATACCCACCTCCGCGGAACCTGACGCAGGAGGGCCTCAGCCTACTGTAACGACACCTAGGCAAGGAATCATACTGAGAAGTGGTCTAGAGCCTATCAAGGCTACTGAGACCTACACATCTACCAGATCTCAAGCCATCAAGGAGCTCTCCCAGCCGTCGATCCCTAACGGACAAGATACGGATCCCAACAGCCCCACAACGGCCTGATTCATCCACTCCCGTATCCTAACAACCTCTAAACCTTCCAGAAGGCGCTCAAGATCCAGGTGACTGTCTATAAATGGGACACTCCCAGATTCCCTCAGGTACGCACATGCGCACTTACGCCCTCGCTCTCACTCTCATGCTCTCGCCGGCAGCTCGTCAGTGCTCTTGTCCTCTAGAGCTCCCGATTGGCCGCCCCCAGGGAGGCCTCCCGGAGAGATCCACCTCCCCACTTTCTGGTTGATCGCTGATTTCTTTCAACTGACTTGAGCGTCGGAGGGTCTTCCGCGGAGGGCCACCCACAACGCCTCCCGCGCGAGGACTTGTGTGCAGGTCCGCCCCCTTGGAGATCGACTGCGCTCGAGTCGGAGGACGGATCCCGGCGGCAACAGATTGGCGCTAGAAGAAGGGGCCTCAAGTCCCATTAAAACTTGAAAAGAGGAGATAAGGATCTAAATCCGGCGTAGGACCTCTTTAATGGCCAACCGGAGAAGAGCAACCTCAGAAGCTCAAGATCAGGTCGCTTCCCAAAGGCCTGATCCGACGAGCGGTGTAGCGCCGTAACCACCACCAGTCGAAACCCCGTCACCGCCTGCCATCCCGGTGACCCAGGACCAGTTTGCTTCGCTGGTCCAACAAGTTCAAACTCTAACCCATCTGGTCCAGAGCGCCTTACGGCTCCTCCTGCTCCACACTTTCGCAAGGAAGCGGTTGTTCCTTCTTCGCCGGCGACTTCCTCCTCCAGTCCGCACAAATCCGCGGACCCCCCACATCGACCTAAAGGGGACAAGCCGGTCCCGCGAGGCGGTCACAACAGAGATCCTCCCAGATCTCGGCGAGCCCGGTCTCTCTCACCGATGACCTCCCACCATGATTCGACGCCGTCTCTGCGATCTTCTCGCCCAGCTCCCCTCTGGCTGGCGAAGAGGAGATCCGTCGTCAGATCCAGGAAATGCGTCAGGAACTGGACGCCGCCAAGCAGGCCCATCCGCCCCAGCCCAAGGCGGAGCAGGGCATCCCTTTCTCTAAGAGGATTATGGAGGAAGTGATTCCCTCCCATGTCAAATTACCAGCCGTCGAGCCTTACCACGGCTCTTCTGACCCGGACGACCATCTTAGTAGCTTCCGGTCAATAATGATGTTCCACGGAGCATCTGATGCGGTCCTCTGCCGCGCCTTCCCCTCCACCCTCAGAGGATCCGCCCGAACCTGGTTCAATGCTTTGAAGCCAGGTTCTATCGATTCATTTGACGAGCTGAGCCTCCTTTTTATTGGTCAGTTCGTCAGCAGCCGCCGCCATCGACGAAGATCTGACTCCCTCTCCGAAGTCAAGTAGAGAGAGGGGGAGTCCTTGAGGAATTACCTTGGCCGTTTCAATAAGGCCATGTTGGAGGTGGACCACCTTAATCATGAGGTGGCCATGTCTGCCCTGGCGGGGGAGTTTCGAAGGAGAGCGACTTCTACCTAGCTATGGAGGTCAGCTACCCCCCAGCCTCTCTGATATGATGGCCCTGGCGGACAAGTACGCTAGGGTCGAAGAATCGCGGAGAGTTGCCCGCGCTGAGCAGGCAAAGAAGAAGGAGCCCAAAGTCCCGACAGGCACCGTCCCGCCCGGCGACCAAGTCCGCCTCGCCGCCAGAGAGTCCCTCCGTCGCCGCCAAGGAATCGCTCCCGGAGCCCTCCCAGGCGATTCAACCACTACACTCCACTGACTGTGCCCCGGGCGCAAATCCTTATGGAAATAGAGCGCCAGCTCCCCCGGCCAGTGCCTCTCCGAGGGAACCCGACCCGAAGAGATCCACCAAGTACTGCCGTTACCATGGGAGCACGGCCACGACACTGAAGAATGCTGGCAGCTGAAAAATGAAATCGAGAGACTGATCCAGCGGGGGCGACTGAATCAGTTCAGGAGGGCGCCCGAGCCACAACAACAAGGAGGTGACCGCCAGCCCGAACTTCAACAACCTCCTCCTCCACCGAATCCGCCCGTGATCGGCCGCATTAACATGATTGAAGAGGCCGGCGGATTAAGCCCCAGGGGCGACAGTGAAGGATCGGCGCCAAAGAAGGCACGGACGAGCTCTCCTTCTCCGATGATGATCTCCTAGGGATACAGCTTCCCCATGATGACGCACTAGTTGTATCCCTTAATTTGAATAACTATGATGTAAGCCGAATCCTAGTTGATAGTGGAAGTTCGGTAAATGTTTTGTACCTCGGTGTGTTTGCCAGGATGAAATTACTCATGGAAAACCTTCGAGCCGTGGATTCCACCTTGATGGGATTCACAGGCGACGTCGTCGTCCCGGAAGGGTCGTCACCCTGACGTCCGTGCAGGAACCTGGCCCCTTGTGACCATTGTCCAGACAGACTTCCTAGTAACCGACCTCAGATCTCCATACAACGCAATATTCGGCAGGCCCGGTCTAATGTCCCTCAAGGCAGTTGTGTCCATCCCGCATCTATCCATGAAGTTTTCCACCGAGCTGGGAGTTGGAGTTGTTCGGGGAAGTCAGGCCATGGCTCGGCAGTGCTTTGTTACAAGCCTTCAGTCTAGAATGCCAGAAGTTGATGGGCTGGATGCTCGCGAGGACTTCGCCGAACAGCGGGGAGAACCGGCAGAGGAATTGGAGGAGGTACCATTGGATAGGCTCGTCCCGACCGAACTATAAAGATCGGGTCGCTGCTCAAAGGAGAGTCTCGGCACAGATTGATCAGGTTCCTCCGAGGCAACGCTGACATCTTCGCCTGGTCCGCTCCGACATGCCAGGAATCAGCCCCGAGGTTCTCGTCCATCATCTCAATGTTGACGAGATGCACAGGCCCATCAAGCAGAAAAAGAGAAGCTTCGCCCCGGAGCAACAAAAGGCCATTGAAGAAGAAGTAGACAAACTCATCAAGGCTAATTTCGTCCGGGAGGTAAATTATCCGAGCTGGCTATCAAACGTCATCATGGTGAAGAAGTCGAACGGCAAATGGAGAATCTGCATCGACTTCACCGACCTCAAACAAAGCCTGCCCGAAGGACAGCTTCCCCCTCCCTCGGATCGACCAGCTCGTGGACGCCACCTCAGGCCACCAGATGCTGTCATTCATGGACGCCTATTCAGGCTACAATCAGATCCGAATGGCCCCTGAAGATGAAGAAAAGACCGCCTTCATAACCGACCGAGGTACTTACTGTTACCGCGTTATGCCTTTTGGTCTTAAAAATGCAGGTGCCACCTACCAGAGGCTGGTCAACAAAGTATTCAAGGAGCAAATCGGCCGAATATGGAGGTGTACGTGGATGACATGCTGGTCAAAAGCAAGGAGGCATCACAGCATGTCGAGGACCTCACAGAGAGCTTTGCCACGCTGCGCAAGTATGGGATGAGACTCAACCCGACCAAATGTGCCTTCGGTGTTAACTCCGGAAGTTTCTCGGCTTCATGGTCTCCCAGCGAGGTATCGAAGCCAACCCCAGAAGATTCAAGCTCTCCAACAAATGGCGCCCCCGGCATCTGTCAAAGAGGTCCAACGCCTAACCGGGAGAATAGCGGCCCTAAACCGCTTCATGGCGCGGTCGGCCGAGAGATGCCTCCCCTTCTTCAAAACTCTCCGATCGGCTAAAACTTCCAGTGGACTCCCGAATGCCAAAGGTCATTTCAAGATCTCAAGAAGTACCTCGGCTCGCCCCCACTCCTCAGTAGTCCGGCCCCAGGAGAGACCCTTTTTATACCTGGCTGTTTCGGAAGGTGCGGTTTGCTCGGTGCTGTCAAAGAAGAAGGCAAAGTCCAAAAGCCGATCTACTATGTCAGCAGGCTACTCCACGATGCGGAGACAAGGTACAACAGAATTGAAAAGATGGTGTTGGCCTTAATCACCTCAGTTCGGAAGCTGCGGCCATACTTCCAAGCACATTCCGTGACGGTCCTGACCGACCAACCCATCAAGGCGGTGGTCCACCGTCCCGAGACGTCGGGGAGAATGACCAAGTGGGCCGTCGAGCTAAGCGAGCATGACATACATTTTCAACCTCGTCCAGCCATTAAAGCCCAGGTGCTAGCCGACTTCCTCCTCGAGTGTACCATCCCGGAGGACGGTTCTAACCCAGACTCCCCCGAAGAACCAAAAGCTGGAGCCCGGTGGCTCCTCCATGTCGATGGGTCATCTAATGCCCATCGCTCCGGTGCGGGCCTGGTTCTCACCAGTCCGGAGGGAATAACCTTCGAATATGGCATCCGATTCTCCTTCCCGGCCTCCAACAACAAAGCTGAGTACGAAGCCCTGTTAGCCGGCCTCCGAATCGCCCGCAATCTGAAGGTGGAGAAGCTTAATGCATTCACCGACTCTCAGCTGGTAGCCGGCCATATGCGAGGAGAGTTTGAAGCCCGGGAACCGAACATGGTTCGGTATCTTCAGGAGGTGCGGAACCTGCTTCCCCATTTTGCCGAATTTGAAATCATTCAGATTTCCAGATCCGAGAAACCCGCGCCGACCTACTCTCCCGATTGGCGACCCGGAGTCAATGGACACCGAGCAAAGGTTCCACCTGGAGACTTTGGAAAAACCCAGCATCGCGAAGCCGACCGAATAATGCAAGTTGAGGCCGAACCATCATGGTTCGACCCTATCCTCAATATCTCAGAGAAGGGTCGCTTCCGTCCGACCGAAGGGAGGCTAGAAAGCTGAAGCTGCAGGCCATTCACTATGTGCTGATTGACAACCAACTTTACAAACGTCTTTTTTATGCCACTGCTCAGATGCCTTCGCCCATCCGAAGCAGATTATGCTCTGCGCAAAGTACATGAAGGATTTGCGGCAACCATCTGGGAAGCCGGTCCCTATGCCACAAGGTGCTGCGACAAGGCTACTACTGGCCGACCATGCAAAAGGACGCGGACGATCTAGTCCGAGCTGCGACCCCTGCCAGAGGCACTCAAGCATCCAAAGGCTCCCTTCCGCCGAACTAGTTCCATATCCTCCGCTTGGCCCTTTGCCAAATGGGGGATGGACATCCTCGGCCCATTCCCGCTTGCCACAGGACAGCGGAAATTTCTATTTGTCGCCATCGACTACTTCACCAAATGGGTCGAAGCGGAAGCAGTTGCACAAATTACTGAGGCACGGGCCAGAGATTTTGTATGGAGGTCCATCATCTGCCGATTCGGCCTCCCGCATACCATAATCACCGACAACGGTAAGCAGTTTGACAACTCTAAATTTTTCCAGTTCTGTGAGGAGCATGGAATCCGTCACCACCTCACTTCGGTCGGGCACCCTCAAGCCAATGGAGCAGCCGAAGTGACCAACAGGACCCTCTTCAGGGAATCAAAGCTCGCCTCTCCAGAGCCCAAGGCAGGTGGGCGGAGGAGCTGCATCATGTTTATGGGCCTACCGCACCACCCCGAGAATCCCGATAGGTGAAACCCCATTCCGAATGGCTTTCGGCACAGAGGCCGTTATCCCTGTGGAAATAGGCCTCCCATTGTTGCGGGTAGAAAGCTACTCAGAGGAAGCTAGCAACGAACAGCTCCGCACCAACCTCGACCTGGTCGAGGAGATCAGAGAGAAGGCCCGGATTAGAATGGCCTCTTATCAACAAAGGGTAGCCCGTTATCACGCCTCCAGAGTCAAAGGGAAAGCCTTTCTGCCCGGCGACCTTGTCCTCGAAAGGCCTCTGTTTCCAAACCGCTGGAACAAGGAAAGCTGGTGCCAAACTGGAAGGGCCCGTACCAAGTAGCGGAGATCAATGGACTGGGAACCTACAAGCTACAAGATTTGGATGGGAAGTCCATTCCCGGACATGAAATTCGGACAATCTCCGAAAATATTATCAATAGGGTACGTCCTCTCCAAGTTTATTTTCATATGCCTCATTATATCTTCCTGTCGGCACATTTTTTCAATGCAAATCATTATGCACTACATCGCCAAAGATTGCAAAAAGATATAGATGCTGCTTACCAATCCTCGGCACGACCGAGCTCCTTGTCTGGACAGGAATTCTCCGAACCTTGGCAGGGCCAAGTAAAAATTCTCCGAATCTCGGCTGGGCCGAGCAACAGATTCTCCGAACCTTGGCAGGGCCAAGTAAAAAAATCTCCGAACCTTGGCAGGGCCAAGTAAAAATTCTCCGAACATCGGCTGGGCCGAGCAACAAATTCTCCGAACCTTGGCAGGGCCAAGTAAAAATTCTCCGAACCTCGGCTGGGCCGAGCAACAAATTCTCCGAACCTTGGCAGGGCCAAGTAAAAATTCTCCGAACCTCGGCTGGGCCAAGCAACAAATTCTCCGAACCTTGGCAGGGCCAAGTAAAAATTCTCTGAACCTCGGCTGGGCCGAGCAACAAATTCTCCGAACCTTGGCAGGGCCAAGTAAAAATTCTCCGAACCTCGGCTGGGCCGAGCAACAAATTCTCCGAACCTTGCCAAGGCCAAGTAAAATATTTTTCGAACTTCGGCTGAGCCGAGCTGCAAATTCTCCGAACCTTGGTAGGGCTAAGTAAAACGTTCTCCGAACCTCAACAAGGCCGAGTAAAAATTCTTCAGGTTAAGACACCGGCTGGAAACCGAAATACGCAAGCCCCAATTAAGGCCGAGGGACTTCCAAATAGTCCTCAAAACTTCCGTCGGTCTAGAAAGAAGCACGCTGAGCAAAAACCGTCGACGCGCACAAGAAGGCGCCTCCGGCGAACCCCTTAAAGGGTTCAATAAGCCCCGCGTAATCGGCCAAAAGCCCCGAGCAGAGCCAGGAAATTCCCCTCTGCTACTAAAATCTTTGGGTAAATGCCCCTTAACCCGTCAAACAAAGCGTCTATCTCGACGCGTGAACCAGTGGAGCCACGCCGACTCCCCAACTATTATGCAATTAGCATGTTTAAAGCTAAAAACTCTTGAAAAAAGAAGATTACCCAAACAAAGCCTTTTTCATTGATCGGGAAAAGGGGAGTACAAAAAGAGACAAGAAAAGCAAAAGTGACAGAGGCCCTAAATCAGTGTTCAGAGTCGCTCCCAAAGGCTAGCAGATCCTCTAGGCACTTGGTGAGGTCGGCAACCTGCTGATGAAGTGATGCGATCTCCTCCCTCTGCCGTTCCGCAACCCGGCGCAAGGCCTCCGCCTCCTTAGTGGATACGTCCACGTACTCCTCGACGACCCTTATAAGCTGCTGTTGGCTCGCAAGGGTCGACACCAGACCCAACCCGTCGACAGTGATTGTGGTACCCCCTCGGCGGGTGTAACAGACCGTCGAGTGATGCACGTAACTCTTCGGAGGATCGCCTTTGGGAAGCCATGGTCTAATACTATTTCAAGACCTGAACCGAGGGATGACTAAGACCACACCCTCGGTCATATTTATACTTGCCAAGCGGGTATCTCGATCGGACGCACCGCAGCAACTGACCTACGAGAACTCGCGACGTGTCATCGCTTTATTGCCTGCGGAATCCGAAGGGTCACATCCCGAGAGAGATCGGTAAGCACGTACGGATTACTCAGGAAACCCCTTGAACATGATATTTTCTGATCTGCTGGCCCCCCATAATAAATGCCCCCAGCACTTCCCCAAGCTCTTTTTTCGGGAAGCGCAGAGGGAAAAAATCCAGCGTCCGGCCAGTGACTTGCCCCTCGGGAAGGATAACATCATAAATAAAGAAGCATGACAACATACCGCTCGTTTCGCCCTGGTGCCCCTCACCAAGCGTCATAGAGACCTTACACTACGGCTCATAAGTGGCAGCTAAGCCATTTCTCCGAGCCATGAATCTCCGAACCTTGGCAGGACCAAGTAAAACTTCTCCGAACCTCGGCTGGGCCGAGCTACAAGTTCTCCGAACCTTGGCAGGACCAAGTAAAACTTTTCGAACCTCGGCTGGGCTGAGCAACAAGTTCTCCGAACCTTGGCAGGGCTAGATAAAATTTCTCCGAACCTCGGCTGGACCGAGCTATGAAATCTCCGAACCTCGGCTGGACCGAGCTATGAATTCTCCGAACCTCGACAAGGCCGAGCCGTGAATATCCAAACGAGACAAAATACCGAGCTTTGAACCGAAGTGAGGAATGTGTTCCGCCGAACAATCTCCAAACCGTCGCTTGCGAACCTCGACTAGTTCGAATAGCGCGGGATCTTCGCCTAAGAGCGAGCGAGGCACCCATGCCCAACAATAACAGTAAGCTTGGCACAAAAGAGATAGAGATTGAGAAACAAAATAGAACTCTCTTTATTGCCGTCAAAACCGGTTACAAATGCCTGAAAGGCGTTACAAGAGCATTGAAATGCATAAAATAAAGACGAATACAAAATCGGGCAACTGCTCCAAAGCAGACCTGGGCAACCGTGGTGCTCCGACATCCGATTGCCGAACCAGATAAGCCGCATCCAGTCAGCTCGAGCTGATAATAGCCGAGCGACATGGACCAATCGTTGCGGCCAGCTTCAGTCAATAATGATATCTCGGTGACCCAACCGAGATATCTGGGTGGCCATCCCAGACCACCCAACTGAGGGACCCCCCGGCGAGCAGGTAGGAAGCTAGCAGACCCTGGCGGCGGAGCACTCTCCCAAACCGAATGTGTGCCGCCCTACCTTGCCATGGCTCAAGGACAAGGCGTCGGCGGGGGCACGCTTTCACCCCCTCCCCATGTGGTGAAAGATTCCCCGGGCGGATGAGCCCAGGGATCCAAATCAGGGAGGAGGAGAAGTTCAAGCGACCCATGGGGAGCCCGCGTGCACTCCCTACCATGTGTCCCCAAGGGGAACCACAAAGGTCACACGGGAAGAGTATGTGTGCTCTCTCCGTGTGATCTCTGCGCCCTCCATGTGCGCTCTCCATATGATCTCCGGGACTCATCCCCTAAGGGGAGCCATCCTTCGGCAGCTCCTTCATCGCCCAGCTATCCGGAGGCAAGTAGCTTGCAAGAGAAAAGCTCAGTCCTCCCACTCGCAGCAGCAGAGAAACGAGCATGATGAAAGCTCTAGTGGAAAAGAAACTTTTGGGGATGACTTAACACTACCCCACTTTCCCTTTTTATAGGCCAAGAATGGACCGGGAGCAATCACCAAGGCTATAAGCCCCGAGATTCAAACACCTGGGCCATACCTCCACGTGGCCTCCAGGATGAAAGCGGCGCCCTAATGCGCGCCAAGCCCACCGCCTGAATTATGACATATGCGAGATTTCCTCTTGATCCCGAATCACGATCATTAAATGCAGAGGATCGTCCGCTAGCATTACGAAACTGGCAGGTTCAGGAGATCGTCCTGTGAAAATAATGTCCTCCAATGGTAAACGGCTGCGTGCGCCGTACGTAAAAACCTGCATGGGAAAAGAGCACCTTCCGGAAAGCTCCAGAGCAGCTTTATGTTCCCCACAGCGCCGTATCATCAATTTGGTGAAATAAAAACGATTTGCCTGCAGAATGGCAGGGCGCTGGCAGAATAACAAAATGAGCACGAAGGCTACGTAAACTGTTCTTTCAACGAAGAATAAAATGACCAAAGGAAGCGAAAAATACTTCGGCAACCACCTTCATACGTAGAGACCTACTTTGCTTGTCGGCCCCAGCCGACCTATTTGCTCGTCGGCCCCAGCCGACCTACTTTGCTCGTCGGCCCTAGCCGACCTAAGCCGACCTACTTTGCTCGTCGGCCCTTAAGCCGACCTATTGTCGGCCCCAGCCGACCTATTTTTCTTGTCGGCCCCAGCCGACCTACTTTGTCGGCCCAGCCGACCTACTTTGCTCGTCGGCCCTAGCCGACCTAAGCCGACCTACTTTGCTCGGCCCCAGCCGACCTACTTGCTCGTCGGCCCTAGCCGACCTAAGCCGACCTATTTTGCTTGTCGGCCCCAGCCGACCTACTTTGCTCGTCGGCCCCAGCCGCCCTAGCCGACCTATTTTGCTTGTCGGCCCCAGCCGACCTATTTTGCTTGTCAGCCCTAGCCGACCTATCTTGCTTGTCGGCCCTAGCCGACCTATCTTGCTCGTCAGCCCTAGCCGATCTATTCCGTCTATCGGCTCAAACCGACTTGCCCGACCAATCGGTCTTAATCGACCGGCTTCATTTCTCGAGTTTTAATTAAGACTCAAACCGGGCCAGATCGCCTGTCGGTTCGCCGGTCCAGGCTATCGTCCCGCCTTGGGCCAAGCCAATGCATTCCCTCAATCCCGGAACAAAAATGACCAAAGAACATCAACGAGCCATAAGTTGCTCGCGATTGAGGCAAGACTGGGCGGCAACAGGGCCATACAAGGAAAAACACTTAATGAAAATAGAGGTTCATTCATTGAGAAACATCGGTTAGACTTTCAAAAAGCAAAATACAGGGTGGCTCCTAAGGGCTGGGAACCACGTCAGTTTTGGAAGAGCCTTCGGTTACATCCGCAGAGGTGTGACTAGATTCGCCTTTTCCCAATACCTTTGCCCCTTCAGCGGCAGTTTGCGATCGTTCCTCAGAAGCTGCGGCTTCGCTGGGACCCGGGGCGGCACCAGGATCGGTATCGGAGACGTCGACATATTCATCCTCCTCTTCTCCTTCGGACTCACCGTCATCGGGAGCTTCAGTATCCAGAAAAGAGAGATCCCATTCTGGGTGCTCACTGGATATTTATCTTTACATTCTTCCATTCCAAGTTGGAAGGCGTCAACGCCGATAGCGTATCCTGCTTCCCTTGAGTATGGCGAGCTGCATCTTAGCCTCAGCAGCCTGCTTCTCAGCCTCCACAACTTGAGCCCGCAAAATGATGTTTTGCTCCTCGAACTCACTGGCCCGCGTCTCGAGTTCTGAGCTCTTATTGCGGTTGGACACGAGCTCACCTTGGAGAGCCCGATTCTCCAACCCTAACTCGCCATCTGAAAAACCAAAGTCAGTCGGCATCACAAGAGACCAGTAGAAGAAGCTAAAAAGGGGGAAATGAGATCGTACCTCCTCCTCTCGTCTGGCCAACCTCTTGGTCAGCTCCTCAGCCTCACCCCTGGCTCTTGTTCTGTCAGCCCCGATCAGCTCAACTCTCTCCTGCAGAGTATTGATCCTTAACTGTTTGGCTCCGGCCTCCTCCCGGGCTTGGGATAACTCGTTGCTCACCCGAGCTATCATCCCTTGGTGCCATTTAGCGCCCTCCCTCAAGTGAGCAATTTCGCCATCGCGCCGCTTCAACTTCTCCTCCACTTCGCCGAGCATTCTGGTCAAGCTTTCTTTCGTCGGCAGCTTCCCTTCCCAGCCGACCCAAACTTTCACTATGTTCCGCCGCATCGCCGCCACCTCCGCGGAATGTTTCGACTCAATTCTAGCCAGCTCCAAGCACGCATTTTCGTTCTTCGCCAGGAGTTCCTGCAACTCCTCCACTCTACGCTTTTGCTTGGACACTTCGGCCAGGCGACCTGGTGTGCCGCCCTTATCCCCTTCAAACTTCTATCACTAATAGCCATAAGTTCCTCGAACTTCTCAGACACCTTCAGTCGTGATTGGAGCTCGGCGTTGTCTTTCCTGGCCTGAATGCTGGCCCCTGTCGCCAAACTCAAACGCCAGCATATCGCCCGAGAAAGCAAAACACTCTGCAGGATAAAAGTGAATGAATGAGAGTTAAGTCAGCCAGAATGTATCCACTACCCAGGAATGGCAACTCACCCGCGAGGCATAGGCCCGAGTCATCCTCATCAGGGTCGTATTGTCGATATCGGGAAGGAGATGGACACTTTCAGCCACGCCTTGCTGCCCGAACGCAGCATCAACCAACTCCAAATCTGCAAACTTGTCCGCCGAAGGATCTGCACCCGGATGCAAGGCCGACCTCATTAAGGCGGAAAACGCCTCCTCAACACCAGCGCTCGAGCTACTGGGTTGACCGTCCCCGCCTGAGGGACCAACCTGGGCGACCTCCGTCTGAGAGGCCTCCAACTTCCCAGCCTCTTCTATCAAGGCCCTAGCTTGGACTTCTTCAGATAATTCGGCTAGCCCAAGCGCCAGCCTTCCCAAAATCTTTTTCGAGGGAGCCCCCATTGCGGGACTCCCACCTTGCTGCGCCCCCTCCTCCGACGCACCTTTCCCGGTCACCACCATCTGCATCTCCTCCACAGGCTCCCCCGAGGCCTCAGTCTGGCCTATTTCTTGCGCCTCCCCTGCAGGCTCCGCCGAAGCCTCTATCTGGCCGCTTCTTGAACTACCGCGAGCGACCCGGCTTCACTACTACCGGACTCCCCTGCAGAGAGACCAAGAGGGAGCTCTCCCTGAACCTCCTCGGCTGCAGCTGTCCCTCTCCCTCTCCTGCTGGAGCCAGTAGTGGTCCCGCGGAGACGGAAGGCCCCTCAGAAACGACCGCTTCCGCCAGATCCGTCACCGTTCCTCTTTCATAGGGGACGCGGTCAGACGAACCAACGGAGCCTCGTCTGAACTATCCGATATCTCCAACACAAGAGGGCAAGGGATCATAGTTGTTCTCCCTGGATCCTCCTCCACCCCCGGCGCTCCTGTCATGACCGCTCCTGCGTCCGCGGGCTTCTTGCGGAGGTATGAGCCCTTTTCTCAGGCCTACCACTATCTGCGCCGCTGCTCTCCCTGGGCGCTTTCCTCTCTTCCTCTTGGCGAGGCTCGACAGTGCCGACCTCTTGGCTGAAAGAATGAAACACGCACGATCAGATCCAAACACATTCATTGAGAAAACACACAGCGAAAAAAGGTAAAAGGGAGGACTCACTTGCGGGTCCTGGGAGCTGAGCCCGGCTGCAAAAAGGGCTCCCTCCGATAACAGGTCGTTGGCCGAAAACACTTGGCCATTGCGAAGGATGTCCAAATCCCTCTCCTCCTGCGCTGACAAAATTGGATGCGTTTCCGCATCCCTAACAAAGTTCCCCATTTCCGAGGGAAGTCGGAACCAATGTTCCCCTCTGCGATAACAAACCGGCTCTTTCATCCCTTTATAGAGGACGACTTATCCACAATAACGTTGAAGGACCTCCGGGGTCCAATGTAGGGCCACTCTGATTTCCTCCCAGGTATCAGATGGTAGCAAGCGCGGAAAAGGGGAAGAGTAGCGACAATTTGAATTTGATGGCACATTGAAATAAATCCGATGATGCTTCGCCAACTGTTTGGGGCCACCATCGCCGGGCAGATGTTATAATGAGTCATGATTTCCTTCACCAAGGGATGGAGAGGGAAACGAAAACCTGCTTTCAAGCTGTCTTCATAAACGAAGACCCCAGACTCCAGATCTCGCGAGACCCTATCTCCAGACTCCGGCACCCGCAGAACGACATATGAGGGCATGCCATACCACTGATGAATCCTTCCCAAATCCTCAGCGGCGATCTCTGAAACCACGTCGTCGGGACTCATCGTCATCTTAACTGAGAAAAACTCGAGGCAAAACAACGGGTGTCGCGAAGGGCGAAAGATGAAACTCTTCAAAAACAAAACGAAAGGATGCTGCAAACATGCATATATATATATATAGTGCGGCTATCGCCTTGCTTCCCCGCTAAGGAAGCCGCCTTGAGAGGACGGGCGTCCCACCCGAGGCGTCCGGAACCGCCTCAACAAACGCCGAATCGATCGGGATTCGTGACGTGGCGTATTCCCAACTGTCACTCGTGGGGAGCCTTAACCCCGAAGGCACGATGACCCTGTCGCATTAATTAAGGCATCATTGCAAGAGCTGTTTAAACCAAACTGTCCCATCCGGAGCGTGCCACCTGGACTTATACTCCCTATGCCCGAACCTACGCTTCGAACTAGGGAGTGGAGGGCATGTGTTGAGGGGTAAAATCGTCATTGCATCAATATCCGTGCGAGGAGGCTAAGACCAACCCCCTCCGTAGCTCGACCTTCCCGGGCTCCCGTAGCTCGGTCTCCCCGGGCTTCCGTAGCTCGGCCTTCCCGGGCTCACGTAGCTCGGCCTCCCCGTGCTTCTGTAGCTCGGCCTCCCCGGGTTCCCGTAGCTCGGCTTTCCCGGGCTCCCGTAGCTCGGCCTTCCCGGGCTTCCGTAGCTCGGCCTTCCATAGCTCGACTCTCCCGAACTTCCTGTAGTTCGTTTCCCCCGAGCCTCCATGACCCGGCTTCACTGAACGACCCACTATCCAATACCCACCTCCGCGGAACCTGACGCAGGAGGGCCTCAGCCTACTGTAACGGCACCCTAGGCAAGGAATCATACTGAGAAGTGGTCTAGAGCCTATCAAGGCTACTTGAGACCTACACATCTACCAGATCTCAAGCCATCAAGGAGCTCTCCCAGCCGTCGATCCCTTAACGGACAAGATACGGATCCCAACAGCCCCACAACGGCCTGATTCAATCCACTCCCGTATCTTAACAACCTCTGAACCTTCCAGAAGGCGCTCAAGATCCAGGTGACTATCTATAAATGGGACACTCCCAGATTCCCTCAGGTACGCACATGCATACTTACGCCCCCGCTCTCACTCTCCTGCTCTCGCCGGCAGCTCATCGGTGCTCTTGCCCTCTAGAGCTCCCGATTGGCCGCCCCCAGAGAGGCCTCCCGGAGAGATCCACCTTCCCACTTTCTGAGTGATCACCGATTTCTTTCCATTGACTTGAGCGTCGGAGGGTCTTCCGCGGAGGGCCACCCCTAACGCCTCCCGCGCGAGGACTTGTGTGCAGGTCCGCCCCCCTGGAGATCGACTGCATCCGAGTTGGAGGACGGATCCCGACGGCAACATATATATATATATATATATTAAACTTAAATCTCTCTTTCCGTCACTCATATTTCAAACATATCTCTTATTTTGTAAATAACAAATTTTATTGTGTGTTATATTTTTCTCATACTTTAAACCATTATTATTATTTTTAAAAAATATTTAAATTTAATTTGAAGTATGGATATATATTCTATTATGGTTTAAATAACTTAATTTTAAATATTTAAATTTAAGTTGTTAAATTAGTTAAATTTTAGGCTAAACTACAGAATTAATTCTTGTACTTGAGGGATTATGTCACTTGATTTCTGAACTTTAAAAAATTATAAAAATAATCCTAAACATTTTGTTTTGTATCACTTTGATCCCTATCGTAAAGTAGAGAAGACACCGATTAATTTTATCCTATGTGACAGCATACGTAGCAGCACACATTGTGTCAAAATGATAAAAAAATAAATTTAAAATCAATAACTAACCCATTAACCTATTATTTAATAATTAATATATATATATATATATATATATATATATATATATATATATATATATATATATATATATATATATATATATATAATCTTCCTTGCCCTAATTTGTCTTAATCCGTGAGTGCTCACGTACCCCCCCTCCCTCCTCCCTTTCTGAGAAAATTATTTCATGTGCTATGTATATTGCCATATATAAATTAAACAACATCTTCCTTATTTAACGATAAGAATTAAAATGATATAAAATAAAAAATTTAAAATTATTTTTATAATTTTTAAAATTCATCAAAATAATATAACCCCTTAAGTATAGTGATTAATTTTATGATTTAACCTAAATTTATATTAAAAAACTATATTTTTTAAATTGTTATGGATCATTTTTTTAAAATTATATTTTAACCATCAACGCGGTTCAATCATTCATTTATTTGGTTCGACCATTCATCCTGTCCCTCAATCCACGACCGATCAAGTCTTGTAACTACGGACAAGCTTTCTCGAGCTGCTCTCAATTCCACCAGTGATAGTGACACCAAATCAATACACTTCGCCCACCGCAACCAAGGTGGAGCCGGTCACCGGGGTATCGACAAATATGATAAGCCAAATCCAAGCGGCGCATTTCTGCCTCGCAAGCGATTCTGCCAAGACTTTCATCACAAGCAAACTGTTTCTTGTGTACCAACAAATATGATAAAGTGCAATAACAACCATTTTTGCTTTCTTCCAGGAGTTGCATACATGAAACATTGCATTAGCCACCACAGCCAGAACAACTGAATCATTTCTAACCAATGTTTAAAATTCAAGTTGCCTCCAAAAAAAAAAAATCAAGTTTTAGCTTTGAACAGAATTCCAGGACATACAATGTCATTTTACTTCCTTGTCATCTCTTCTACATATAAAAGCAATACATCCATATAATCATCGAATTTATGCTTCTATCTTTTGCAAGAAGAATGATGGAACTCTGTTAGATGAAATGGGGAAATCACTGGAACAGGGCCTCCAAAAATCTGGCCTTTTCTTGTTCGAGCCTTTATTTTCCTATACTGTTACTAATGAGCAATTACTGAACTCGGGGTTTCCTCGTGAACACCCCCTTCTCTCATCATACGTGATCTAGCAAAAGAATTGTCAGAGGTCTTATAAACGATGACTAATTGTGCTCGCATTGCTATGAGTTGGGGATGAAGGTGCCAATATAACCAAAGCCCACTACCAAAAATGCGAAGGCCTGGAAGTAGATGTAAATGTAGTAGTAGTTTTCTCCAAAGGCAACATCGTAGCATGCACAAAAGATGAGGAAGACTGAGACTCCAATTTCTGAGAACTTCATTCTGATAAAAGAATGAAAGTCACCAATATCAGTAATATGTACACCTGAAGTAAACATTTCCAGTATGCATGATTGTTACCTGTCTCTCAATCTGATTGGAGGCTTTTCAAGTATCTGGATCTCAGGTTTCTCCTTGAGAGTATCTCCCAGCTTCTCTGTTACAATCCACTCATCTACGCTTCCTGCCTCAAATAGACCAACCATGGTTGCTTTCATCCGGTGCATGGACATCACATTTTCAAAAAGAATCCAGAACGGCATAAGATGGATGGATCTATTGGCATCCAAATCAAAGAATTACATGTTAAAAAGTAATAAAGTGGAGAATTCATACGCAAGTTTGTGCATATAAATGACAATGAATGTTACCTCAAATAGTCACTGATCATGGTAAAAGATGGTAAGGTTACTTCTACAATTAACTAAACTACTATTTCATCAGAAGAAAACGAATATTTGAATAATTTGAAAGTTTCAGACCTAGGATTTCTGATGGCATTGAGAACTGTAATGGTTGTTGGAATATAAACAACTCCCCAGGCAGGAATGCTGACTTCTGGAACCAGAACGGATACTGGAATCACAACACAGTAGAGAACAAAGGTGACGACATGGGCTACAATCTTTCTCACAAAGAAAAAACTGTAGAGCACATGAAACTTCTTCCAGAATGACACTTCCTGCACCATATAAATAACAGATCAGACAATACAGAACACAATTTTCTGCACATTATCCTTCTTACCCTGCATCTCGCAAGAATGCTTACCTTGGTCACCACTATCTCCATTGCCATTTTCCTGAATAAATTTGCAGCCCCGCATGTCCACCTATGCTGTTGATGGCAGTATGCCTTCAAACTACTTGGAAGTTCACTTCTAACCTAGAGTTGATTTTAACATAAAAGACAATTGGTTTCATCAGAGCTTTGCAGATTAGCATGCTTGATAGAATGTGGTACTAAGACAACTAACCTGTTAGAGAATCAAAGAGGAATTCAAACGATTTTATAGGTTACAGAATGTCGGTAATTATCAATGCTCTCCATTCTTGAAAGAGACCAAGTAATCTAGAGGGAAGTTCGTCCACCCTTGTCTTGGTAGAAATAGTTCAAATTCATACATCATATATGTGCATATATAAGCTATGACAGACAACCCTATCTGGCAATAGGCCACAGGTGATTTTCAACTTTTATTTTACTGGATTGTTGTAGAGCATCAAGTCATGATTTGAAGGTCTGCAGTCCATCTTGCATGGGACAAATTTGTCAATTGTATTCAATTGGTAGAATATGAATGAAGAAATTTAAAAACCATCATCCATGATCTCACTTAGAGTTAGGAATTCATCGGCCCATGACAATAGTTAAGACTTAGAGAACACTATCATTATTTTAATGTTCACAAAAACTAGGTTACACTCTCCTGCACGTCTTAACTTCAAAAACAAGCTTGAACTAAGGTAGATTTAATACCTTAACATCACCATCATATAAAAATTTCCATCCTTTAAGACTTGCCCGAACAGCCAAGTCCATGTCCTCTACAGTAGTCCGATCCTTCCAGCCTCCAGCTTCAACAATCGCTGATTTCCTCCACACACCAGCAGTGCCTATGAACAGATCAATTTCATAAGAACTATCAATCTTAAGATGTTAAGTCTTGGAAAAAAACATCATTTCTTGCAGAATATGTTGCAGCTTATCAATTTTATTTAATTCTGATTTCTTGATCTCTATTCTGCTTTTAAGGCAGCTGGTTGATGTGTCTCGTACAACAAAATTGAAATCCAATTCATTTATTTTTATTAAAATAACAAATGTCAAAAAAGTACTTATTGAGTGATTTTAACAAAAAGAATTGCACAAAATTGATATATATATTATGACAATAAACATATTTCTGTGCCAAACAATTACACTGCTGCTAAAAGGAGTCATGCTTTACCATTAAATCCGAAGAAGGCAAAGGTAAATGAACCTGCTTCCTGCTCGACTTTGAAGTGGTAATCTAGGGTCATCTTTTGTATCCTTGTCATGAGGCACTCTGTAGAATTCACTGCAAAATCGTCCGGGAAATGCCACGTCAGCAACTTCCTGTCAATTAAAAAAAGAATATATCAGAACGAATAAAAGCTTTTTTTTGAAAAACTTGTTGAGGAAAATTTGCAGAAAGAGTTTTAAGCCGCATGCATCACCAAAGTGCAATGAAAACTTGCTGTTGGTGACTCAATTAACCTGAACATATATGTTTTTCTCTCTCTATCTCCTTTTTTTTTTAACTTTTCAGTGCAAGGGCGTGGTAGGAAAAGGGGGGAGGAAAGGTGGGGTGGGGGCATTGGTGATCCCTAATTTGATATGGAAGTGTTGGACTTTTAGCTTTTATTTGATGGACAAGTATTGGGCAATGGAAAAAAAGTAACAAGCTGCTCTTCTCTTTCTACATGACACTTGAATTAAAATATGATACATATCCTTGGGACACCTCCTCCCCTTTTATAGATGGGGGTAGGCTTTGGGGCTTTTGTCATTTGGCATCTAAGAGTTCCAGTTAAACTTTGCCCTACTTGGATTAACTACTGGGACACCTTTTACGTAGTTACTTTTCAACAGCTATGTGAGATTATTGTTGGCCAACAGCTATCCTAAATAGGCCCTTTGTTTAAGAGAGAGAGAGAGAGAGCGATATGGAGATGGCATGCTTATCCATGCCATCTCTTAGGAGTCCTAAGAACTCGATCTTGATAGCAAGGGGCACCGGGCACTATGGGTGGCCAACCCCTTATAAAAAAGCATATGCCCTTTGTTGTGTATGCTTGCTAGTAGGCAACAACAGGTAAGGGTGCTAGCCCTCTATCTTGGTTGGCCAGCCCTTATTTGGATCTCATCCAAATGGTCTGGGATCTGATGCAGGCTAGCCAAATATCTATATCTAAACTAATGCTTTTAATCCAATCTCTTTTCCAATTAAATGTAAATCTTTCTTGATACAAATTATGACAAAATAATTAATTAGAACATGCTAGATGCATTATTAGAACAAGTCAACTAAGATTTTGTTCACCATAGATCTATTCTTTACACTATGCTTAATCACACATTAGCTACATGATTCAACATGGAGTTATAGAGCCTATAATGCATTACCGGACCTCTTACCAAAAAGAATGAAAGTAGTTAATTTTCTTGTTCCTAAAAAACTACGCCATCTGACCATTGAGTACTATACTATCAAACCTTTAGCCATACAATTTCATGGCCCATTGGTACCTTGGATCGTGTCAAATGATCTATTTTTTGAGAATTATTCATTATTTTCAAAATCTTTCAAGTTACTACCCTGCTAAGTTGACATATCTAACAACATTTTTGTTCTAATGTAGACAAATGTCACTATGATAATTTTTATGTTGAACAGCCTAACCCTCATTCATATTTGAATCCAACAAACCATTGTGCTCCCTATAAAAGACAAAGTCCTAGATATCATGTTTGATGCTTGGGTTTGGCTATAAATTAATTGACATCCAATATATGGTAAAGTTTTCTACCCATTTAGTCGAGATGTTTGTAAGCTCATGCACCTGGTTCACACATCTAACATAATAATATTTTGTAAGGTGGATTGTCAATGTTAGTTACTTAGTGTGATGATACATTGGAGTGTTGGTGAAGGAAGAACTCCACGAAGTCACTATCTATCTCAATAGCCTTATAGATCCTATGGTCAATCTCGACCATAGCCATGAATATATTTTGAATACTTGTGAATACGCAATCCCCCGTCAAATGCTCTATCCTGAATAAATCCCAGGAATACTCATGGACACTTTTCTTACTCCATAACTAAAGTATGACATGTACCCTATACCATATATGACTAAGCAAGGAAAGGAGATTGCCATGACTTCTCAATTACTCTTTATATTAAATATGCAAATGGCAATCCCCTATTTGGTCTGTAAGTATTTAGCTTTCGGCTTCTATTACCATTTGAAAAGCCTAGATTTAGTTAAGTCTGATCTGGAGTTGATTATCGGACCTAACAGGAAGGGACAATGTCCTTATCCATCTTGGGTGATAAGAGAAGTGATGTCTTCACTCAAGTCATAAAGGGGGACTTTGACATCTTTTATGTTGGTGTGAAACAGCGGCATTCTATGGCACTTTTGAGCAGGCGTGGAGAAAAAGACAAAAGAAAGAGAAGAACAAAAGGGAAACAAAAAAGAAGAAAAGACAAGGAGGAGGAGAGATAGAAGGAATAAAATTATTTTTCTTGGTATTTTATATCAGTCTCAACATCTCGGCATTGTCTTGGTGATGTGCTTTTTTCTGTGTTAGATTCTTGGCAAGATCTCTTCTTGTATTTATCTTTCTTATATTTTCTGTGTGTTATTTTCTTTCATTGAACTCTTGTAAAAGGCATTATAATCTATTTATTATATTAGATCTCTCACTCCCTTGATGATCATAGTCTAGATTTTAGATAAAGCATATTAAATCTTGGTGTCTCGTGCCAGATTTGTTTTGTATTATTTTCTATTATTTTACTCAGCTGATCTGGTGTTATAACATGAAGGACTTGAACCCTAGCCATTCCCTTCTCACTGGAACTGTGGTGACTCAACAAAATTATATAGGGGCTGACCCCATAGATAGTCAGACAAAAAAATTCTCTCAGAAGACTATCAGGATAATTGCTTGTACAAAAAAATAATGTGCTGTTTAAACAAATGGAAAGTATCAAATCTTCATCAAACAAGACATGAAATGATTTTTAATAAATAGGAGACAAACATCAGGAGAAAAGGCAAGGAAAAAGCAGGCAAAACAATGCCAACAGGCAAAGCACTTCATCATCCTCAAACCAAATGTCTATGTTTATAAGAATGTGATGAAATTGGCATGGGAAGGAACTCCATATCTAACTTTGGAGTCAAAGACACAAACAAAAAGAAGCTTGTCCCAGCAATGGCATTCTATCTGACTTAGGATCCCCGTGTCTAATGTTGGAGTCAAAGACAGCCAAAGAGAATGCTTGTCCCTACAACGGCATTCTATCTGACTTTTCGCATGCTTCTTTCAGCCATTAATTCTCGCAAGTGCTATCTTATGCTCAATTTTTTATCATACTGAAGCTTGCAATAGCTAACGCTACATTTATGATTCAACTTCTCAAGGACAGAAATTGCAAAGTGTATAGTGAGTATTTTGTTCTTTTTGGTTGATTATTAAGATATCATATTTCGTTTTCTAGGCCCACTTTCAATGTCTAATTGTCTTGGCATAATATTCCGCCAACTGCAATTTATCTGCATGTTTGTGCCTACTGAATTTAGATTGTCCTCTTGCTTAAAATGTAACCTGCATCTTCAGGGTGTTTTCTTCTGTTTAGCCAAGCTTTATAATTACATAGCCCATTTAATACGTCCAATGTTTTAAAAGTCTACCTGTTTTCCTATGAAGGTCTGCTTATCAGACTAGGTCGCATGTTTAGAATTAACAAGATAGATTTTCACCTGGCTAAATTAGTGTCATCTATTAAGATGAATTAGTCAAGATCAAGATCAAAGTCGTTTGTTGCAGTTATATTTACAGTAATGTTTCACAGTTTGGATTGTGCCCTACTTAATGCATAGTAGTTTTTGTTGTCTTAGCTGAAATAGTGTCGCACCCATTATTTTTGGAACTCAAATCACTTGGCAATTTTCATGAAGAAAATAGATCATTCAGAAATTAGCAAATAATGAGATAAATCATTAAGTTGGAACATAGTAAAATTCTTTTCTATATCAAATTACTAATATGAATATTGCAGCTTATGTTGAAGAAGTGTTGATCTTACCAAAATCCCAACGTGCTTGAACAAGAGCAATCTTTGAATTATGCATCAAAAAAGGAATAGTCCTCATAAGAAAGTCAGATTCTGGCTGGAAATCAGAGTCAAAGATGGCAACAAATTCACATTGTTGAACATAGCTATGTTCCATTCCTTCCTTTAAGGCACCTGCTTTGTACCCTTTCCTGTTGCCTCTAACCTCATAATTTATATTCATGCCTTTGCTTGCCCAAAACTTGCATTCCAGCTCTACTAGATCCTAAAAGCAAAAGGAAATGAAGAACATTAGAAAACTCAAATGCCTTGAGAAAGAAAATTAATTTGCTAGCCTACTTATATAGAAGATGGAATCGTTTAATTATTTGATGCAAATCCATAACCTTTCAGCTAAGGCCGGTTAAATTACCTAGCCAACAACCCCAAAGGTAAGTTCTGAACTGCAAGGGTATTTCTTTGATGTGTAATAATATCTCGTTGCCAATTTTCTAAGCAGGTTTCCTGGAATTGTTTGGGTGAATTATTTGTACCTTATGCCAGATACCAACAATCTCAGATGTCAAGATAAGCCATGTGATCTGATGTATGACCCAAAACCTCGAGTTGATTGTTACTATCACGTGCATAGAAAACAGGCATGAGGGTTGCATTTTATTTATTTATTTATTTTTAATGTTCACCATCCAATTGTAATTTTTTCATAGGTTCCTGAAAACAATGTCACCAACCAAAGTAGTTGGGATGAATCTTGATGGTTACGCTAATGGTTGTGTGATATGATACTATATCAATGCTTGTTGAAAGCCACCAAAAATGTAGACAAACACTGACTTCAGTAGTATATGCTTGCGTAGTATAATACAATATCATAAGAGCCTAGTGGAAAATATGCTATATGTAACCTTCTATCATTGGCTATGATCACTAATATTTGATGCATCTGAAAACATGGATAGCTGCATGATGCATGATTTTTAGAATTGTAATAAGTAAATATACATTCATATGTATGTATGTATGAACTGAGTCCAATTCACAAGGAAAAAGAACGTTGCATCAATGATAAAATCAAGAAGCAGAATGAGCTGCAAGCTGGGTCACAAGTCTTGACCTACTCTACAACCTCATATAGATGGGCTTATAGGCTAGGCATACTACAAGAAGAGAATGACAAATTCTTTAGAAATTATAATCTTTTAACAAGAGTCAATAGAGTGCATAGCCATACCACAGCATATCCAATGCAATTTTTATGGATAGATGATTTCAAACAAAACTTTACTTTTAACAAAATGTTCTACCATATAAAATTGCTTGAGCTGAGTTCATACACTCATTGATAATGATTTTAAAAAGAAGATGATTGGGAAAGAGAGAGGGGGGGGGGGGGGGGGGGGGGAGAGGAGAGAGCACAGCTAAATCTCCAGCCATTGTATCCGTTTGACTTGTGCTCCAAATTAACTATAATTCACTTCTAGCTAATTCAATGGGTCTTTTATATTATAAAATATGTTCAACTAGGAAACAAAAGGACAAAAGGCCACCAGGCATAATTTATTCATATCATCACATGAAATTTGGGCCACTAGACAAAAAATATATTGAGAAGAAAAACTAGGTAAAACAGCCAACCAATGGAGGTCATTTGAATAATATCATACTCAATGCTATTTCGTCAATAGAAAGCCGTAGATGACAGACCTGATCTTAGATCATTCTTTAAGTTAGTGTTTAGATTTTAAAACAAACATCAAAATTTAACAACATTGTCCTATCCATTATGCATTTAAGCATCATGCAGTATATCTAATTACTCAATAGAATATTTTCAGGTAAATGAATATCTAAAATCACCATGATTCTATATTAATGGAATTATTTTCTTGAGTACAAATAAATTTCTGTGTTTGGCTTGCTAAATTAACTTTTTTTTTAAAAAATACTTTTCTTTTTGGAATGAGCATACTCAGTTCGGCTGACACAAAACCCCATTATCACCAAGTTAGTAGTGAATAATCATGTACTGACTTGGGAAGGAAAATCGAACTCCTTGGATTATAATCTCAATTGAAACGCTCGTGAACAAATATCACCTAGCCAATCCCTCCTCGGATTAGCAATAAATAATGAACCCTCCAAAAAGAATATGACAAATGCTACACCTGCACCAAACCTCGGTACTTGTCTCATGGTTCTTTCATTTGCAGAACGATGATCACGCTCTGACAAGTAGGGTCCGCCAGATCTCATCCTTCTTTCCATGTCTGTTTCCATCTTCGTCCTCCCCTCCACCCCCACCAACAAACCAAAAATAAATTAACAAAAAAAAGAAAAAAAAAAGGTTATCCAGGGAATATTTTGATGTTACCACCCAACTTTAAAAAAGTCCGTTTGCCATTCCCACAGTTTTTTATTTAAAATTAGACAGACCAAAGAATCAACGATCCAAACCGCATTCCAACAAAACCAGTAACTATACTTTATTTACCATGCCAGCACGCATCACAGGTGAGATAATTTTGTCCTGCACAGCAAAAGAAGGGGTGTTTAAATTTTTTTTTTTTTTTTTGAAAAAAGCTAAACCAATAATTTATATCAAGTTTACATAATGGGACAAGATTAGCCACGTTAGTATGCTTGGCCATCACATCAGGATGACGTAACCGCAGAAGGCACCGATTCCCAGGCACTCCGGGGAGCACGAGGGGAGTCGCTAAACCGCGACCCATTAACAACCAAACCGCGACCCCATGTTGTTTCTCATTTATAACATTTTAACTGCAGGCCAGCCAACGCATCGGCTGAAGGTACGAACGTTCGCGATGTCTGGGGCCCACGTGTTCGTAATTACAGGGATGCCTTCCATGTGACACCGTGCGGTAGCTTTATCGGTCACATTCTTCTCACCTGGACGATGAGGTCGAGGGAGAAAAATTGGTGATGTTCTAACCCGATTTTTCTTTTTCTTTTTTCCAAGCAGAGAAATAGAACAGCGTCAGCCGTCTATACCTCGCAAGAAATTTATAAAAAAGTAGAGGGTGAAATTAACATCAACAACCCGTTGCTTCACCCCTACCTACCAAACTATTAAAATTTGCAAAACTAATGCTAAGTGGAAATAACGGGTGAAATTATCACTTGGAGAAGTAAATGAATTTAATTAGTATAATCTATTTGGTTAATGAGATACATTTATATACTGGTACCATCCAACTACTAATTGAGATTATGATGCAATGTACCTTGATCGTTGGATCCGTGGAATCATCGAGCACCTGGATTATGATCCGATCCGACGGCCAAGAGAGACCACAAGCAGCCCCAATGGAAAGCTTGTAACCTGCGCACGCCCAATACTTTCCCCCGTTAATCCACACACAGATAAAATAGGAGGGAGGGAGTGAAGTGCACCTCTTTCTCGTTGTACATGGGAATCTGGACGAGGACCATGGGGTAGGACAGATTGCCGGACTCGAGATCGCCCTTGATGGGCTCCCATTTGTACCGCTTCTCCGGCCGCCGGCGGAGGAGCTTGACGGCAAGGCTGACGGCGGCCATGGAGACGACCTCCACCACCAGCATCACCGACATCACCAGGCACAGCACCACCGCCGCCTGCAGCAGCGGCGCCAGCGCCTTCGTCCGCACCACCCTCCACACCTCCCCGATCCGATCCAAGAAATCCCCTTCCTTCCATCGGAAAAATAACTCCAATCCCTTCAAGATCGAGACCCGGCCCGACCGAGAGACGTTCCCCGACAAAAAATCTGTTCAAACGGAAGCGATAAGAACAGTTGCATGATTTGAGAGGACGAAGAGGGAGGAAGAGGAGGAGGAACTTTACCTGACTCTAAGGAGGTCAAGATGGGGAGGGCAGTGGCCGAGTCACCTGCGGCGGCGGCGAGGACGATGGAGATGATGGAGAGGGCGGCTTGTATGGCTTTCGCCTTCATTTCCCTTTCCTCCGCTATCTTCTCCGCCCGCCCTTACTAATTTTGTGGTTTTTGAGCTACTGGTCGCGTTTTCTCGATCCTCTCTACTTATAAAAAAAGTGAGATAGGGGTGGGACCACGTTTTCTCTGCCTTTGTCAGAGAATTTTACGGCACCCTTGAAACGGACCTCAAAATAGGACTCTTTCATAGCAGCATCATTCTCAGAATTGGATCCCTCCCCGTTACTTTTCACCGGTGCGCTAATTTTTCCTATTTGGATCGGCTGTTAAGTTAAGAACAGCGGATAGCTAAAGGCAACGAGGGTCCACCCTGCAGCGTGGTTTTTCCGATAATTGAACCGCTTGGCGGGTACCCGAATAGGAAACTCAGTTCCGGACAACGTGGCAACGATTGGGTGGTTCGACGCAGATGGATTGCCGGAAGAGATGAGGGAACCACCGTATTTTGGGTACGCTAGCTGTCCGAAGTCCTAAAGGCTGTTGCCAGAGATTGGGCGGCGGGTCCGCCAGGGCCCATCTCCACCGTCCATTTCTGGGGTAGAACTTGCAGACGCTGCGCATCCGAATTGCTGGGTGGAATAAAAATCAACTTATCCAGCCAAAATAAATATAATATGGTTTTGGTACTCCAACGATCCCTCAAAATTCATTTTGATATGAGATGTAGATCACAGTATTTGAAATAAAAATAAAAAGAATATTTCCTAAATATTTTTTTATTCTTAAAATAATGTTTAAAATAAAAAATAAAAAGGAGATATTTATAAAATATTTCTCTTATTTCCAAAAGCCATAACTATAAAGAGAGTATTTGAAATAGGGGATAAGAGGGGATATCCATCCCTCCTTATCCCCAAAAGCTATAACTAGAAGGAATATGTCTGAAAAAGTTTAACCATAGGGGATAACCCTTGGTTAAAATGGGTTATCCCTTGAACTTATTCCCTAGGGAATCTAGGAATAACTAAAGTTATCCCTTGATGGCAGAGTTGTAATTTTAAAAAGGTGCTTATTCCCTCAGCTATCCCCTGGATAAATGCTATCATGTACATTTATCCAGGGATAGCTTTTGGGAAGTCAAACACTACCCAAGGGATAGTTGAAAATAAAGTTAACCAAAGGGATAATCCATGGTTAACCATAGGTTATTCCCTCAATTTATTCCCTAGAAAATGCAGGAATAGCTGGTTATCCCTCCAAATAAGAGTAAAAAAAAGTTATACTATGGATTTACCTTTTGCATTTGATATGATCAATGGGATAGCCAAGAGATATCCCTAGGAATAGCTAGGGGATAAACTCTATCCCGTATACTTATCCATGGATAATATTTTTTCTATCAAATACTACTAAAAGTTATAACTAGAAGGAATATTTCTAAAAAAATTTATCCAAAGAGGATAACCATATTTAACCATAGGTTAGTTCCTGAACTTATTCTCTAGGAAACCTAGGAATAACTAGAGTTATCCCTTGATAGCAAAGTTATAATTTTAAAAAGATATTTATTTTCTCAGCTATTTTTTGAATAAATGCTATCTTGTACACTTATTCAGAAATAACTTTTGAAGATTCAAACACTACCTTATATTTCAAGAAATTCACATCGTTTGGCTAACAATTTAAAACTTAAAAACCAAAAAAAAATTACAAGTAAATTTGAGTATTAAAAATATATTTTTATCTATGATAAAAGTAATTTAAAAAAGGATATTACTTTTGAAATACATATTGGATGCTGGCTCCTCCTTGACTTTGATTGATAACATTATTTAACTGGAAACAAAGGAATGGTTCTATTTAAATGTGTTCAGCTCATGCATGTATCGACCTTTACTCCCAATCTATTCTTTGTTTTTGAATAATTCGAGCAATAAAATTATGCTGGAAGGAAAGGAGAAGCTGTGATGCCATTATTGAATTAATGGCTTCGTCCGCAATGAATAAAGATACAACTGTTCGCCACGTGCTGCCCATCTTCTTCAACTTTGGCTTTTCTTTCTTTTTCTTTGCAGCATTTTTGTTCATTTGAAACCGATGACTGTTCTCGTGGAATCCTAAGCAGGATCACATGGACAGCGCTCACAGATGTCTGAAGTACCGTATGAGGAAGTTTGGATTATATCGATGAGCATCTCGCGGACCAGGCCCAAAGTTATTCATTGAAGGCAGTCCAATGATTTGAATCATCTATTTTTTGTTTTTTTTGTTTTTTTTGCAGAGTTATGAGAGTTTTGTTGTTGTTTTCTTGCCGAACTTGCCCATGGAGCAAGGGTTATGCCTTTATGTTGTGCCTTCCCTCGATTGTTTAATAGAACTTGTCCTTATCTACAAGGCAACAAAGGGAGACCGCATTAAAGGAGCCTCTTGCTGGATTTTGGATTTAGAGTCGAGATAACCCTGTCCTTTTATTCTTTAGTAAATTTTATATTCTGATTTTGTACTAAATTAATATGATTATTCGTTTATACTAAAAAAAAGCCTATTGTAAGATGATGCTGATTTTTTGTTAAATTTTTTTTTTTATTTTCTACTTTATATGATTTGTTTTTTAGGTTTATGGAGCATCAAACAATGGCATGAAGGGAAGCACCTTTCGTCCCATTGGTTTAGCATACAAGAGAAGGATGCGTAAAAAATTCCACATAGCATGTAGAAGGGCATGATTATATACAGAATAAGATCGGTTGATCCATAAGCATTATGAAAGATACTAGAATTTAATCAATGTACGTAAGGGGAAAAAACAAGAGAGAATATAAAAATCTTTTTGATAAAATAAAAGAATTATAAAGCTTTACTCGCTGAGAAAATACTGGTTAACGTTGACACTGGACGCCCATGTGGCCTGACCCGAGGCCTAAACTTGAGTTCACAAAGAATTTGGCTGGTGGAAGGAGCTTTTGGAGAATGAGTTTTAATTTAAACTCAACTTCATCTTATAGTTATGTTAAGGATGTTGGTTAAGACGAGAATAAGAAAAGATAATTCTTTTGCTTATGTCAATCTTCTATCCCAATCTATTGAAGCTCTATAAATAGGAGGGTATCATGAGTAATATAGCCAAAAAAAAAAAGTAAGAATATGAGAAATTTTAGCTTTTAATAAAATTTTATTAAGTATCTCTTTAGAAATCTTATTTTTACCCTAAATGTTTATGTAGGAATCCTATCTTTTGCTTTATTCTTTTGGTTGTGTTTGGATATTCCTGCTTGGAATAGGGACCTATTCCACTCTATTCCTCCAAACACGCGGAAAACAAACGTGGCCCCCCTAGAAATTCTTATTATCGTCTAAACACCGTATTCTCGTTTTGTTATTCCTGGATACCCCATGGAATAGCGCAATTCTTACTTACCTTATTCGAAGTATATCGATGAAAGGCAAAAATTTTGATTCGGAGAAGAAACCATCTCCCCGACTCTAGGGTCTGAGGAACGGCGACCCGAGTACCTGCCATCAGAGAGGGAAGGGGGTATCCAGTATTGTTTTGAAGGTGTAGGCTTCCAATCCACATCAGGCGTAAAGTATAAACGTACTGTAAGTATGTCTTTGTTCCCAATCCCGCTTCCATCTCCAAATATTTCGTGGCTTATTTTTTTCGATTTTAAATCGTAATTTTTCGGTTGTAATACTTTTTCTTTGACCGTCGGATTTGGTTTTGTTACTTTGATTTCTACTTGCCGTTCTTCCTCTTGTGAAGATTCAAAAAACCATATTGTTAGATACGCACGAGGTGCAGGGGGGGGAGGAGGAAGAAAGAAGAAAAGTTTAAATCTAATAGGACAAGTATCATGTCTTTGTTATGAAATGGGATGTTTCCTAATAGAGTGTCTCAATGAATATCGTTTGTATTACCTTTTCTTTTTCTAATTTCTTTTTTTCTTTCTTTCTTTCTGTTAACCAAATTGTTGATTTTGATGATTAACAAAACTATTTGAGTATACCATTTGAAGTTACTAATGATTTTGATTAAGTTTTTCAGTTTATGATTTGATTCATTAATCAAAATCACTAGACAAATCAAATTCTAGTTCGAATCTAATGTCAAGGTAACATTTCAGACATTAGAGTCGACACATGGAATCGCAGAGTCGACTCCGAAAATCGGCACAGACTTAGAGTCGACACCTGAACTGTTAGAGCCGACTCCAACAGAAAAGACAGAACGATGTTTTTCTGGTTACGACTTAGAATTGACTACTGGACTGTTAGAGTCGACTCCAAAGATTCTCATGTTGACCCCATAAAAGTCAGAGACGACTCCAGATCGAATGGATTAGGGATTTTCGATTTAGAGCCGACTCCAGAAAAGTTAGAGTCGACTCCAGTTTGTCAAAAACAACTCCAGAACTGTCAGAACGTCTCTAAACTTTATCTTTAACTTTTTAATTCTAACGTCTATTACTATATTTGATTCTAATCCTTCTTACACATGTTTCTAACGATAGTTTTAGGCTATTTATGGATTAAGAAGAATCTATAAGAAGAGGTTTCATTGTATCCGAAAAAAAAGAGGAAAAACAAGAAAACAAGAGAGAAAAATAGAAAAACAAGAGTGAAATTCATCAGAAAATCAAAAGAGAAAAGAGGGAAGATTCGAAAGGAAAGATTATATTGATTCCCCAAAAGAAAAGAGAGAGATTTTTAGCATTCCTTGTTCTATTTTGAAGAAATCCTAAAAGAAGAAGCAAGCCCTAGCTTTCTAATCTTCGGAGCTTCAAGAGCATTCTAAAGGAAGATCCACTCAAGAGAAGAGAAGAAGCAAGCCACCAAGATCTGCAAATCAGGTTTTAATTCCTATCTCTTTAGTATTGTTCTAGTATTATATATTTGCTCATTGGAGGAGCTTTTAAACTTGTATAAAAATGTTATTGTTTGCTGGTCAATCAAAGGATTGATTCCATTGAGGCTGTTAGCCTTGAGCAAGCAGTTTGCTTGTATTGTAAGGTTGTGTGCTGGTGAGCCTTGAAAACCAGTTGGGTTCGTTGTGCACCCGGAAAACAACAAGTTTGAATTGTGAGCTTGCAAAACAACTCTACTGTAATCAGATTGATTATAGTGTAGACCCAAGAGGTACTTGGGAGTGGATGTAGGTGTAGGTACACCGCACCACTATAAAACTTCTTGTGTTTGCCGTGATTATTTTCTTGTCTCTTACTCTCTATTCTTGCTGACTCTATTTTAATTCGTATACATCTAAGTTTTCACTTTCGCTAGGGGATTGTTTTTAAAAGGAGTTTAATTTTTGAAAAACCCAATTCATCCCCCCTCTTGGGTTGCTATCTGGACCAACAATTGGTATCAGAGCTAGTGCTCATTTGATTTGATCTAACAATCAAGAGTCAAAGATCCACATGGCAACTCAAGCTGGTTCATCTTTTTTCGAAGGCCAATCTACAAATAGACCACCCTTGTTTAATGGTTTAAACTATGGTTATTGGAAGGCTAGAATGAAAATTTTCATTCAAGCACTTGACTATGATCTATGGAGCATTATAGTCAATGGACCACACACACCCACTGCTAGAATTAATGGCATGAGATTCCTAAACCGGAAACGGAATGGGATGAACATGATAAAAAATTGGCACAACATAATGTCAAGGCTATGAATGTTTTGTACTATTCATTAGATGCAAATGAATTCAATCGTATATCTATTTGCATTTCTGCTAAGGAAATCTGGGATAGACTTAAGGTTACCCATGAGGGAACAAATCAAGTCAAGGAATTCAAGATTAACATGCTAGTTCATAAATATGAATTGTTTAAAATGGATGCATGTGAATCTATTTCTGATATGTTTACAAGATTTACTGATATAGTTAATAGTTTAAAAAGTCTTGGTAAATCTTATGATAATTCTGATCTTGTGAGAAAGGTTTTGCGTTCCTTGCCTAGGACATGGGAAGCTAAAGTAACTACAATACAAGAGGCAAAGGATCTAAGTACCCTATCCCTGGAAGAATTATTGGGATCCTTAATGATTCATGAGCTTCAAGTTAAGCAACATATTGATGATGATGAGTCAAAGAATAAGAGGACTATGGCTCTTAAGATTTCTGAATATATGGAAGAGCCTCATGAATCTGAAGATGAAAGTGATGATGAGGACATGGCACTCATCACAAGGAAGTTTAAAATATTCATGAAGAAAAAGAAGTTTGAAAAGAAAAAGCCCTCTGCTAGAAAAGATGAGGACAAGGGCAAAGAAAAAGAAGTTATCTGTTTTGAATGCAAGAAGCCGGGACATTTTAAATCTGAATGCCCACAACTAAAGAAAGGCACCCGAAGATTCAAAAAGAAGGCAATGATGGCCACATGGAGTGATTCGAAAAGCTCAAGTTTCAAAGAGGAAGAAAAGAGTGAAATGGCCAATATATGCTTCATGGCTGACAATGATGAGGTAAGTCCAAGTTTTCTGAATGATTTTACCTTCGATGAGTTGCATAGTGCTTTTTATGAATTGATGGATGATTTTGCAAAATTAAGTTCAAAGAACAAAGATCTGAAAAATCAAATGCAAAATCTATCTTTAGAAAATGAAAAGCATGTTGTAGAAAAAGAACTTTTGATAAAAGAAAATGAAAGCTTGAAAAATGAAGTTGATAGACTTAAACCTATAGTTGATAAATTTACTTTGAGCTCTATCAAACTTAATATGATTTTGGACAATCAAAAGGTTATTTTTGATAAAGCTGGATTAGGATATAATCCACTTAAAAAATAAAAAATCCTTGAAAAATATTTTTATACATGCTGAAAAATCATCAAATATTACCTGTTTTAAATGTGGAAACAAAGGACATAAATCTTATATGTGTAAAACTCTACATGATAAAAGAAAGATGATTTGGGTTCCTAAAGGAACAATATTTATTACATCTAACCATGAAGGACCCAAGAAAGCTTGGGTACCTAAAGTTAAGATATGAATATTTTGCATGAGTGTCTTGCAGCCATCAGACTGAAAAAAAATGGTACCTTGATAGTGGTTGCTCAAGACACATGACGGGTGACAAAGATCAGTTCATCACCCTTAAATCGAAAAGAGGTGGAGTAGTTACTTTTGGTGATAATGATCAAGGCCATATCATGGGTATTGGTAAGATTCAAATTACTCCATCTACTCATATTGATAATTTTATATGTTGATGGACTTAAGCATAATTTAATAAGTATTAGCCAACTGTGTGATAAAGGTTTCAAAGTTTCCTTTGAAGCTTCTATTTGCACTGTTACTAATCCCATTGATAACAGCATTATTCTTGTTGGTAAACGTTATGATAATGTGTACTTAATTGATTTGAGTAATTTATCTTCAAGTAATCATTGCTTAGTTGCTAATAATGCTAAGATGAATGAGATTGGTTGGCTATGGCACCGCAGATTAGGTCATGCAAGCACACACCTAATTTCTAAACTATTGAAAATGGATTTAGTTAAAGGTATTTCTAGTTTAAATTTTAAAAATAATCAAATCTGTGATGCATGTCAATTTGGAAAACAAACAAGAACTTCTTTCAAATCTAAGAATTGTTTCAACTAGTAGGCCACTAGAGCTACTACACATGGATCTTTTTGGACCTACTAGAACCACAAGTCTAGGAGGAAAGAAATATGGTCTTGTGATAGTAGATGATTACTCTAGATTCACTTGGGTAATGTTTCTGGCTCACAAAGATGAGACTTTCTCAATATTTTTGAAATTTGTTAAAAAAGTCACAAATGAGAAAAAATATTACCATAGTGTCTATTAGAAGTGATCATGGAACTGAATTTGAAAATCACTTATTTGAAAAATTCTATTTTGAAAAAGGCATACATCATAATTTTTCAACACTTAGGACACCACAACAAAATGGAGTTGTAGAAAGAAAGAATAGGAGTTTAGAAGACATGGCCCGTACCATGCTATGTGAAAGCCAACTTCCAAAATATTTTTGGGCGGAAGCTATAAACACAACATGTTACATCCTAAATAGAGCCCTGATTAGACCTATCCTTAAGAAGACTCCCTATGAACTATGGCATAATAGGAAACCAAATTTAGGTTATTTTCATGCATTTGGTTGTAAATACTTTATTCATAACAATGGTAAGGATAATTTTGGGAAGTTTGATGCAAAGTTTGATGAAGGCATTTTTCTAGAATATTATACATCTAGCAAGGCATATAGAGTATTCAATAAAAGAAGCTTAGTTGTAGAAGAATCCATTCATATAGTGTTTGATGAGTCTTTAGCATCAAGTTCGGGTAAAATTGATGATGAGGAAGATACATCTTTGCTTGAAAGAGGTATTGAAAAATTAAATGTATCTTCAGATCAAGAACCTGAAGCTAAGGATGATGACTCACCTAAGGATGATGGTATTGATACTGCTCATAATGATAAAGATCTACCTAGAGATTGGAGATATACTTATGGTCATCCTAAGGACCTAATCATAGGTGATCCATCTCAAGGTGTAAGGACTAGATCATCAATGAGAAATATCAATAATCATCTTGCATTTATATCTCATATAGAACCCAAAACTATTGAGGAAGCTGAGAAAGATAGTTATTGGATGTTAGCAATGCCGGAAGAGTTAAACCAATTCACTAGGAACCAAGTTTGGACTCTAGTAGATAGACCTAGAGATCACCCTATAATAGGATCTAAATGGGTTTTTAGAAATAAATTGGATGAAAATGGCTTGGTGATTAGAAATAAGGTTAGATTAGTTGCAAAGGGATATAATTAGGAAGAAGGTATAGATTTTGATGAAACCTTTGCACCTGTTGCTAGATTAGAAGCTATTAGACTACTGCTTGCATTTGCATGTCATATGAATTTCAACTTATTTCAAATGGATGTTAAAAGTGCTTTTTTAAATGGTTTTATAAATGAGGAAGTTTATGTTGAACAACCTCCTGGTTTTGAAGATCATGAATTTTCAAACCACGTCTTCAAACTACACAAAGCACTTTACGGTTTAAAGCAAGCACCTAGAGCTTGGTATGATAGATTGAGTAAATTCTTAATTGAAAATAATTTTTCTAGAGGAAATGTTGATAAAACTTTATTTTTAAAAAGAAAAGAAAATGATTTTTTAATTATTCAAATTTATGTTGATGACATTGTATTTGGTGCTACTAATGATCTTCTTTCTCAAGAATTTGCTAAGTTAATGCAGGGAGAATTCGAGATGAGCATGATGGGAGAACTCAATTTCTTTCTTGGACTTCAAATCAAACAAGAGAAAGCGGAGATTTTCATCAACCAAACAAAGTACACAAAGGAAATACTCAAGAAGTTTGGTATGGAATCTGCTAAACCCTTTGGTATGCCAATGAGTCCCTCATGCAAGCTGGACAAGGATGAAGAAGGTAAGAAAGTATATCAGAAGCATTACCGAGGTATGATCGGATCATTTCTTTACTTAACTGCAAGTAGGCCAGATATTATGTTTTCTGTTTGCCTATGTGCAAGATATCAATCTAATCCTAAAGAATCACATTTATTTGCTGTTAAAAGAATCTTTAGATACTTAAATGGAACTAAAAATGTAGGATTATGGTATTCTAGAGACTCAATTTTGAAACTGATTGCTTATTCTGATTCTGATTATGCTGGTTGTAAATTAGATAGGAAGAGTACAAGTGGTGCATGCCAACTTTTAGGAAATAACTTAATCTCTTGGTTTAGCAAGAAGCAAAATTCGGTTGCATTATCCACTGCTGAGGCAGAGTATGTTGCAGCTGAAAGTTGCTATGCTCAAATCCTTTGGATTAAGCGACAACTTGAGGATTATGGTATCTGTTGACCCAATTGAGGATTTTGATGATTAACAAAACTATTTGAGTATAACATTTGAAGTTACTAATGATTTTGATTAAGTTTTTCAGATTATAAGTCAATTTGATAATCAAAATCAAGAGTCAAATCAAGTTCTGGTTTGAATCTAATGTCAAGGTAAGATTGCAGACATTAGAGTCGACACATGGAATCGCAGAGTCGACTCCGAAAAATGGCACAGACTTAGAGTCGACTCGGGACTGTTAGAGCCGACTCCAACAGAAAAGACAGAACGATGGTTTTTCAGGCCACGACTTAGAGTCGACTCCCAGACTGTTAGAGTCGACTCCAGAAGAATTTTGTGTCGACCCCAGAAAAGTCAGAGACGACTCCAGATCGAGCGGATTAAAGATTTTCGAGTTAGAGCCGACTCCAGAAAAGTTAGAGCCGACTCCAGAATGTCAGACACGGCTCCAGAACTGTCAGAACGACTCTAAACTTTATCTTTATCTATTTTAATCCCAACGGCTATTGTTATTTATGGATCTAATCCTTCTTACACTTGTTTCTAACGGATAGTTTCAAACTATTTATGGATTAAGGATCTATAAGAAGAGGGTTTGTTGCATCCCAAAAAAAGAGAAAGAGAGGCAAAAAAAAGAATAGAGAAAATCTTTGAGATCCATCAGAAAAGAAAAGAGGGAAAACTTGTAAGGAAAGATCATACTGATTCCCCAAAAGAAGAGAGAGAGATTCCAAGCTTTTGCTGTTCTATTTGAAGAAATCTCAAGAGAAGGAAGAAGCCCTAGTTTTCTGATCTTCTGAGTCTCAAGAGCATCAAGGAAGATCCATTCAAAGGAAGAGAAGGAAGAAGCCACCAAGATCTGCGAATCAGGCTTTGATTCCTATCTCTTATTATTGTTTCATTATTGTATATTTGCTCATTGAAGGAGCTGTTTATTTGTAAAAACAAATATTGTTTGCTGGGTCAATCTGGTGATTGATTCAGTTGAGGCTGTTAGCCTTGTGCAAGCATTAGCTTGTGGTGTAGGTTTTGTGCTGGTGAGCCTTGAAAACCAGCTGGGTTCGTTGTGCACCCGGAAAAACAACAAGTTCGAGTTGTGAGCTTGCAAAACAACTCTGCTGTAATCAGTTTGATTATAGTGTGGACCCAAGAGGTACTTGGGAGTGGACGTAGGTGTAGGTACACCGAACCACTATAAAATCTCCTGTGTTTGCCGTGATTGTCTCTTTATCTTCAACTCTCTATTTGTGGTTGTTAGTTTTAATTTGTGAATCTAAGTTTTTATTTCCGCTGGGGGTTATCTTTCAAAAGAGTTTAAATTTTTGAAAAACCCAATTCACCCCCCCTCTTGGGTTGCTATCTGGACCAACAATTGGTATCAGAGCTAGTGCTCATTTGATTTGATCTAACGATCAAGAGTCAAAGATCCACATGGCAACTCAAGCTGGTTCATCTTTTCCGAAGGCCAATCTACTAATAGACCACCCTTATTTAATGGTTCAAACTATGGTTATTGGAAGGCTAGAATGAAAATTTCATTCAAGCACTTGACTATGATCTATGGAGTATTATAGTCAATGGACCACACACACCCACTGCTAGAGTTAATGGCATGGAGATTCCTAAACCGGAAACGGAATGGGATGAACATGATAAAAAATTGGCACAACTCAATGCCAAAGCAATGAATGTTTTATACTGCTCATTAGATGCAAATGAATTCAATCGCATATCTATTTGCATTTCTGCTAAGGAAATCTGGGATAGACTTGAGGTTACCCATGAGGGAACAAATCAAGTCAAGGAATCCAAGATTAACATGCTAGTTCATAAATATGAATTGTTTAAAATGGATGCATGTGAATCTATTGCTGATATGTTTACAAGATTTACTGATATAGTTAATGGTTTAAAAAGTCTTGGTAAATCTTATGATAATTCTGATCTTGTGAGAAAGGTTTTGCGTTCCTTGCCTAGGACTTGGGAAGCTAAAGTGACTGCAATACAAGAGGCAAAGGATCTAAGTACCCTACCCCTAGAAGAATTATTGGGATCCTTGATGACTCATGAGCTTCAAATTAAGCAACATGTTGATGATGATGAGTCAAAGAAGAAGAGACTATGGCTCTTAAGATTTCTGAATATATGGAAGAGCCTCATGAATCTGAAGATGAAAGTGATGATGAGGACATGGCACTCATCACAAGGAAATTTAAAAGATTCATGAAGAAGAAGAAGTTTGAAAAGAAAAAGCCCTTTGCAAGAAAAGATGAGGACAAGGGCAAAGAAAAAGAAGTTATTTGCTTTGAATGCAAGAAGCCGGGTCACTTTAAATCTGAATGCCCTCAACTAAAGAAAGGCACCCGGAATTCAAAAAGAAGGCAATGATGGCCACATGGAGCGATTCGGAAAGCTCAAGTTCCGAAGAAGAAGAAAAGAGTGAAATGGCCAATCTATGCTTCATGGCGGACAATGATGAGGTAAGTCCGAGTTTTCTTGATGACTTCACTTTCGATGAATTGCATAGTGCTTTTTATGAATTAATGGATGATTTTGCAAACCTAAGTTCAAAGAACAAAGATTTGAAAACTCAAATGCAAAAACTATCCTTAGAAAATGAAAAGCATGTTGTAGATAAAGAACTTTTGATAAAAGAAAAAGAAAGTTTGAAAAATGAAGTTGATAGACTTAAGCCTATAGTTGATAAATTTACTCTAAGCTCTATCAAACTTAATATGATTTTGGAAATCAAAAAGCTGTTTTTGATAAAGCTGGATTAGGATATAATCCACTTAAAAAGCAAAAATCTTTGAAAATATTTTTGTACATGCTGAAAAATCATCAAATATTACTTGTTTTAAATGTGGAAACAAAGGACATAAATCATATATGTGTAAATCTCCACATAATAAAAGAAAGATGATTTGGGTTCCCAAAGGAACAATATTTAATGCATCTAACCATGAAGGACCCAAGAAGGCTTGGGTACCTAAAATTAAGACATGAATGTTTTGCAGGAGTGTCTTGCAGCCATCAGACTGAAAAGAAAATGGTACCTGGATAGTGGTTGCTCAAGACACATGACGGGTGACAAAGATCAATTCATCACCCTTGAATCAAAAAGAGGTGGAGTAGTTACTTTTGGTGATAATGGTCAAGGCCATATCATGGGTATTGGTAAGATTCAAATTACTCCATCTACTCATATTGATAATGTTTTATATGTTGATGGACTTAAACATAATCTGATAAGTATTAGCCAACTGTGTGACAAAGGTTTCAAGGTTTCCTTTGAAGCTTCTGTTTGCACTGTTACTAATCCCATTGATAATAGCATTATTCTTGTTGGTAAACGTTATGGCAATGTGTACTTAATTGATTTGAGTAATTTATCTCCAAGTAATCATTGCTTAGTTGCTAATAATGCTAAGATGAATGAGATTGGTTGGCTATGGCACCGTAGATTAGGTCATGCAAGCACACACCTAATTTCTAAATTATTGAAAATGGATTTAGTTAAAGGTATTCCTAGCTTAAATTTTGAAAATAATCGAATATGTGATGCATGTCAATTTGGAAAACAAACAAGAACTTCTTTCAAATCTAAGAATGTTGTTTCAACTACTAGGCCACTAGAGCTACTACACATGGACCTTTTTGGACCTACTAGAACCACAAGTCTAGGAGGAAAGAAATATGGTCTAGTGATAGTAGATGATTACTCTAGATTCACTTGGGTAATGTTTTTGGCTCACAAAGATGAGACTTTCTCAATATTCATGAAATTGTTAAGAAAGTCACTAATGAGAAAAACACTACCATAGTGTCTATTAGAAGTGATCATGGAACTGAATTTGAAAATCACTTATTTGAAAAATTCTGTTTTGAAAAAGGCATACATCATAACTTTTCTGCACCTAGAACACCGCAACAAAATGGAGTTGTAGAAAGAAAGAATAGGACTTTAGAAGACATGGCCCGTACCATGCTATGTGAAAGCCAACTTCCAAAATATTTTTGGGCGGAAGCTATAAACACAGCATGTTACATCCTAAATAGAGCCCTAATTAGACCTATCCTTAAGAAAACTCCCTATGAACTATGGCACAATAGGAAACCAAATTTAAGTTATTTTCATGCATTTGGTTGTAAATGTTTTATTCATAACAATGGTAAGGATAATCTTGGGAAGTTTGATGCAAAGTCTGATGAAGGTATTTCCTAGGATATTCTACATCTAGCAAAGCATATAGAGTATTTAATAAGAAAGCTTAGTTGTAGAAGAATCCATTCATATAGTGTTTGATGAGTCTTTAGCATCAAGTTCAGATAAAATTGATGATGAGGAAGATACATCTTTGATTGAAAGAGATATTGAAAAATTAAATGTATCTTCAGATCAAGAACCTGAAGTTAAGGATGATGACTCACCTAAGGATGATGGTATTGATACTGCTCATAATGATAAAGATCTACCTAGAGATTGGAGATATGCTTATGGTCATCCTAAGGACCTAATCATAGGTGATCCATCTCAAGGTGTAAGGACTAGATCATCAATGAGAGATATCAATAATCATCTTGCATTTGTATCTCATATAGAACCTAAAACTATAGAGGAAGCTGAGAAAGATAGTTATTGGATGTTAGCAATGCAGGAAGAGTTAAACCAATTCACTAGGAACCAAGTTGGACCCTAGTAGAAGACCTAAAAACCACCCTATAATAGGATCTAAATGGGTTTTTAGAAATAAATTGGATGAAAATGGATTGGTAATTAGAAATAAGGCTAGATTAGTTGCAAAAGGATATAATCAAGAAGAAGGTATAGATTTTGATGAAACTTTTGCACCTGTTGCTAGATTAGAAGCCATTAGGCTACTACTTGCATTTGCATGTCATATGAATTTCAACTTATTTCAAATGGATGTTAAAAGTGCATTTCTAAATGGTTTTATAAATGAGGAAGTTTATGTTGAACAACCTCCTGGTTTTGAAGATCATGAATTTCCAAACCACGTCTTCAAACTACACAAAGCACTTTATGGTTTAAAGCAAGCACCTAGAGCTTGGTATGATAGATTAAGTAAATTTTTAATTGAAAATGACTTTTCTAGAGGAAATGTTGATAAAACCTTGTTTTTAAAAAGAAAAGAAAAGGATTTATTAATGTTCAAATTTATGTTGATGACATTATATTTGGTGCTACTAACAATCTCCTTTGTCAAGAATTTGCTAAGTTAATGCAGGGAGAATTCGAGATGAGCATGATGGGAGAACTAAACTTCTTCCTTGGACTTCAAATCAAACAAGAGAAAGCGGGAATTTTCATTAACCAAACAAAGTACACAAAGGAAATACTCAAGAAATTTGGTATGGAATCTGCTAAACCTCTTGGTACGCCAATGAGTCCCTCATGCAAGCTGGACAAGGATGAAGAAGGTAAGAAAGTAGATCAGAAGCATTACAGAGGTATGATTGGATCACTTCTTTACCTAACTGCAAGTAGGCCAGATATCATGTTTTTCTGTTGCTTATGTGCAAGATATCAATCTAATCCTAAGGAATCACATTTATTTGCTGTTAAAAGAATCTTTAGATACTTAAATGGAACTAAAAATGTAGGATTATGGTATTCTAGAGACTCAACCTTAAAATTGATTGCTTATTCTGATTCTGACTATGCTGGTTGTAAATTAGATAGAAAGAGTACAAGTGGGGCATGCCAACTTTTAGGAAGTAACTTAATCTCTTGGTTTAGCAAGAAGCAAAATTCGGTTGCATTATCCACTGCTGAGGCAGAGTATGTTGCAGCTGGAAGTTGCTGTGCTCAAATCCTTTGGATTAAGCGACAACTTGAAGATTATGGTATCACACTTGATAAAATTCCTATTAAATGTGATAAACTAGTGCTATCAATCTAACTAAAAATCCAATTCAACATTCAAGAACTAAACACATTGAAATTAGACATCACTTTATTAGAGAACATGTAACTAACAAAGATGTTTGTCTTGAATATGTTAATACTAATGATCAATTAGCTGATATTTTTACCAAACCTTTGAGTGAGGAAAGATTTTGTTATCTTAGAGGAGAATTAGGAGTTTGTGATCCTTTAGAATGATTTTCTGAAACTCTTAAGGACAACAACTATCTAGACTTCAATAATTTCTTGAAAATCCTCTATGTCCAATAAGGAAATTTATCTAGAAATTTGATTCATTGTTTCCCCAATTGTTAAGGAACACTTATCTAGAGTTTGATGATTAATTTGATCAGTTTCAGATCCTTGAAATTTGAATTTTTCACTGAAACTATTGTGGAGTCGACACCTGCAGTTTGTGGAGTCGACACCTTCATATTTTGATGTTCTGTCTGGGCAATTAGAGCCGACTCTGGCTTCTGTAGAGCCGACTCTAATTCGGGCGCTGACAGATTCTCTGGTTCGGAGCCGACACCTCGTTTTCGGGAGTCGACTCTAAGTGGAACTAGGTCAAAATAAAAAGGGCGGAGTCGACCCAAACGAAACCTATCGTCTCCAAACCTTTCTAAAACTGTTCCAAACTGATTCCAACCCTCCAAATCCCTCAAATCCCTTGATTACTCATTCCAATCGAATCCATGGCTCCCAAAAGGCGTGCTATCATTGGTGGTTCGACTGTTCCGACGAAGCGCCGTTCAAATCGGAGGCAACCTTCGTCATCTTCTTCATCTGCCACTCAAGATGACTCTCCACCCTCACCATCTTCTCCTCGAGTCGACCAATTAGCGGGTAAGGCCATTACTACCGGAAGAAAAGTAGATTTTGACTTTTTTGTTTCGGAGGGCTTTGCTATTGGGCGTTGTTGAAAGAAATGGGATGGGAGAAGGTTTGTTCTTTGGATGTCCCTACTACCCTGCCCTAGTGAGAGAATTTTATAATGATTTATGTAGAGGAGAGGGAGGCTTAGTGAGTGTTGTAAGAGGAACAAAGTAATCATCACTGAAACCCTTGGAAATCTATTGGAGATGCCTACCGTTGGTTTGTTGAATATCAACATGAAGATAGAGGAGGTGCCCTATCAAGGATGTTAGGGAGAGAAGTTTCTGAGTTTGAGGAAATCTTGGCAAATCAACTTAATTTGGAACTCAGATTACTTCACAATATTTGTGGAAGAATTTTATTTCCTAAAATCGGAAGGTTTGAATATGTCTCGGAGCGAGACATCTTATTGATGGACTGCATTCTCACTGGAAGACCTGTAAATCTTGCTGGATGATGATAGGCTATATGGCAGAGGCAGCTACTAAGAAGAGATCTACATTGCCATATGGTATGGTTTTGACATTGGTATTCAGAAGCCAAGGTGTACTTATAATGGATAATGAGCCACTAAGAAAATTAAGGCATACAGATTACTATAGTGTCTCTACAATTCACCGAATGGGCTTCAGAAAAGAAAATGGAAATTGGATAAAAAGAGGACATGAGGCCAGAGCTGAAGAGGTTAGAGTTGAGGAAGTCAGAGGAGAGGAGAACCACTGGCTGGACTGGACTGCTGGACCATCTGCTGGACCCTCAGAGGCTGGACCTAGCTCTCACCTCCACATCAGTCAGCATTGGCATCTGGAAGATTTTCTGAGGAGCAAATAGGTCAGCTCAGAGCTTTACTGGCTGAGTATGATAGTCAAAGGACAAATGATATGTGTAAATTGAGAGAGGAGTTCAATCATTGAAGGATGAGATAATTCAAGACTTGACATGATTTCTTTTTCCATTAGCAATTCCGTGAATCCTTTAGCACTGATCTTCATAAGATTTTTGAAAGGATGGAAGGCATTGCAGATGGTTCTGGAACTTATCTTCATGCTACCAGTCAACTGAAGAAAGATATCGACCTCGCCGTCTCTCAAATTGAAGCTTGTCTTGAAAGTTTTAAGAAGACCAAAAAGATGATGTTATGGAAATGATTGGACATTTAAAGAAAATTGTGTATAAGCATATTTGATTTTGATATCCAATCCTAGGTTGTATCTTAGGATTTCTTGCTTTCTTTCTTAGCATGTATCTAGGAATTACATACTTGAATTGTCATTTTAAAATACATGTAATGAATCTTGCTTTGGAATACAATTACTTTTATTTCAAATTTATCTATGATGTTTGATTGAATTTCAATGAGTTTACTATCTTTATGATTTGAACCAACAACCTCGCTCTGATAACATTCTTTATTGCTTTTAAATTCACCTTATTGTTGATAACAAAAAAGGGGAGAGATAATTGTATATGCATATATAAGAGAAAGAGAAAGAAAATGAAGAACAATTTTGAGATGAGAAATTTTTTTTTAAAGAATTCAGTTTATCTACATAGGGGGAGCTATTCAATGCAGGGGGAGCTTAATAAATTTCTCCATATAAAAGTTAAATCATCTTGATTGATGTCAAGTTTATTTATTTTATTCATTTTGAATATTGGCATCAAATTCTCTGTTAGGAAGTCTCAAAGCTTTAACAATGTCTATAATTCTCAATTCAAATGAATTTTTAATGCATATACTCAAAGTTTTTGTCATCATCAAAAAGGGGGAGATTGTTGACCCAATTGAGGATTTTGATGATTAACAAAACTATTTGAGTATAACATTTGAAGTTACTAATGATTTTGATTAAGTTTTTCAGATTATAAGTTATTTGATAATCAAAATCAAGAGTCAAATCAAGTTCTGGTTCGAATCTAATGTCAAGGTAAGATTGCAGACATTAGAGTCGACACATGGAATCGCAGAGTCGACTCCGGAAAATGGCACAGACTTAGAGTCGACTCCGGGACTGTTAGAGCCGACTCCAACAGAAAAGACAGAACGATGGTTTTTCAGGCCACGACTTAGAGTCGACTCCCAGACTGTTAGAGTCGACTCCAGAAGAATTTTGTGTCGACCCCAGAAAAGTCAGAGACGACTCCAGATCGAGCGGATTAAAGAATTTCGAGTTAGAGCCGACTCCAGAAAAGTTAGAGCCGACTCCAGAATGTCAGACACGGCTCCAGAACTGTCAGAACGACTCTAAACTTTATCTTTATCTATTTTAATCCCAACGGCTATTGTTATTTATGGATCTAATCCTTCTTACACTTGTTTCTAACGGATAGTTTCAAACTATTTATGGATTAATCGGATCTATAAGAAGAGGGTTTGTTGCATCCCAAAAAAGAGAAAGAGAGGCAAAAAGAAAAGAATAGAGAAAATCTTTGAGATCATCAGAAAAGAAAAGAGGGAAAACTTGTAAGGAAAGATCATACTGATTCCCCAAAAGAAGAGAGAGAGATTCCAAGCCTTTGCTGTTCTATTTTGAAGAAATCTCAAGAGAAGGAAGAAGCCCTAGTTTTTTGATCTTCTGAGTCTCAAGAGCATCTTGAAGGAAGATCCATTCAAAGGAAGAGAAGGAAGAAGCCACCAAGATCTGCGAATCAGGCTTTGATTCCTATCTCTTATTATTGTTTCATTATTGTATATTTGCTCATTGAAGGAGCTTTTATTTGTAAAAACAAATATTGTTTGCTGGGTCAATCTGGTGATTGATTCAGTTGAGGCTGTTAGCCTTGTGCAAGCATTAGCTTGTGGTGATAGGTTTTGTGCTGGTGAGCCTTGAAAACCAGCTGGGTTCGTTGTGCACCCGGGAAAACAACAAGTTCGAGTTGTGAGCTTGCAAAACAACTCTGCTGTAATCAGTTTGATTATAGTGTGGACCCAAGAGGTACTTGGGAGTGGACGTAGGTGTAGGTACACCGAACCACTATAAAATCTCCTGTGTTTGCCGTGATTGTCTCTTTATCTTCAACTCTCTATTTGTGGTTGTTAGTTTTAATTTGTGAATCTAAGTTTTTATTTCCGCTGGGGGTTATCTTTCAAAAGAGTTTAAATTTTTGAAAACCCCAATTCACCCCCCTCTTGGGTTGCTATCTGGACCAACAATATCACACTTGATAAAATTTCTATTAGATGTGATAACACTAGTGCCATCAATCTAACGAAGAATCCAATCCAACACTCTATAACTAAACACATAGAAATTAGACATCACTTTATCAGAGAACATGTTTCCAACAATGATGTTTGTCTTGAATATGTGAATACTAATGAACAATTAGCTGATATTTTTACCAAACCATTAAGTGAAGAAAGATTTTGTTATCTTAGAGGAGAATTAGGAGTTTGTGATCCTTTAGAATGATTTTCTGAAACTCTTAAGGATAACAACTATCTAGACTTCATTAATTTCTTGAAAATCCTCTATGTCCAATAAGGAAATTTATCTAGAAATTTGATTCATTGTTTCCCCAATTGATTAAGGAACACTTATCTAGAGTTTGATGATTAATTTGATCAGTTTCAGATCCTTGAAATTCAAATTTTTCACTGAAACTATTATGGAGTCGACACCTTCAGTTTGTGGAGTCGACACCTTTATTTTTGATGTTCTGTCTGGGCAATTAGAGCCGACTCCGGCTTCTACAGAGCCGACTCTAATTCGAGCGCTGACAGATTTTATGGTTCGGAGCCGACACCTCTTTGCGGGAGTCGACTCTAAGTGAACCTAGGTCAAAAATAAAAGGTGGAGTCGATACCTAAACAAATCCTATCATCTCCAATCCTCTCTAGAGTCGTTCCAAACCTATTCCAACCCCTCTAAACTCTTCAAATCTCTTGATTACTCATTCCAATCAAATCCCATGGCTCCTAAAAGGCATGCGATTGTTGGAGGTTTGGCCGTTCCCACGAGAAAAAGGATGATTCAGAGGCAAGCGGCATCATCTTCATCATCTGCCAATCAAGAAGCTTCTCCACCTTCTCCATCTTCTCCACGTATCGACCAATTAGCGGGTAAGGCCATCACTACCGGAAGAAAAGTTGATTTTGATTTCTTTGCTTCGGAGGGTTTTACTATTGGCCGTCAATTGAAGGAAATGGGATGTGAGAAAGTTTGCTCTTTGGATGTTCCTACCTACCCGGCCCTCGTAAGGGAATTCTACAATGATTTGAGTAGAGGAGAGGGAGGTTTAGTAAGTTATGTGAGAGGAACAAGAGTTGTGATCACTGCTGAGATACTTGAAAATTTGTTAGAGATGCCCACTATTAAAATAAATGAATATCAACATGATGATCGTGGTGGTGCCCTATCTAGGATGTTGGGGAGAGAAGTATCTAAGTTTGAGGAGATTTTGGCTAATCAACCAAATTTGGAACTCAGGCTACGAAGGATATTGTTTTCAAAAATAGGCAGATTTGAGTATGTCTCGGAGCGAGACATCTTGTTGATGGATTGCATCATCACCGGGCAGCCAGTAAACTTAGCTGGGATGATGATAGGCTATATGGCAGAGGCAGCAACCAAGAAGAGATCTACATTGTCATATGGTATGATTCTGACTTTGGTATTCAGAAGCCAAGGTGTGTTAATTATGGACAATGAGCCACTGAGAAAATTAATGCATACAGACTACTACAGTGTCTCTACCATTCACCGTATGGGCTTCAGAAAGGTAAATGGTAATTGGATAAAAGGAGGACGAGAGGCTAGAGCAGAGGAGGCCAGAGTTGAGGAGGCCAGAGTAGAGGATATCCCTGGACCATCAGTTGCGGGACCATCAGTCCCTGACCCATCTATTGCGGGACCATCTACTGCTGAACCTTCTGAGGCTGGACCGAGTACATATTCTTCACCCCACTTTAGTCAACTTTTGTATCTGGGAGATTTTTTGATGAGCAGATTGGTCAGCTCAGAGCATTACTAGCTGAGTATTACAGTCAGAGGAGCAATGATATTTGTCAGTTGAGAGATAACATCAGACAATTTAAGGAGGAGATCAATTCCAGACTCGACTTGATTTCATTTTCCATTAGCCACTCTGCAGAGTCCCTTGGCACTGAGATTCAAAAGATTTTTGAAAGGCTGGAAGGGATTGCAGATGGATCTAGAGCTTATCTAGATGCTACTGGACAATTGAAGAAAGATTTAGACCTTGCTGTTGCTCAGGTTGAGAGTTGTCTTGAAGGCTTTAAGAAATCATAAAAAGATGAGATTATGGAAATGATAGGCCATCTGAAGAAAATTGTATACAAGCATGTTTGAGTGACCTTCCATTTCCTACAGTGATACCCTATCTAAGCCTATCCTACCCTAACCTTTTAAGAAACCTAAGAGTAGCTTTTCATAGTTTGTATCTTAGGATTTCTAGTTTACTATACTTTGTTAGCTTGTATCCAGAATTTTCTGATTGATATAGTACTTTACTGAGAATGTATTTTGATAGACACATGTAATGCATCTTGAAATGAAATACAATTATCTTTTTATTACAAATTTATCTATGTTGAGCAATTACCATGGATGAAGATTACTATCTCTACGATTGAATGAACCAACAACTTCGCTCTGATAACCTACATTATTATTTTTAAATTCACCTTATTGCTGATAACAAAAAAGGGGGAGAGAAAATTATATATGCATAAAGAAGAGAGCATGAAAGAATAAAGAAGAGAGCATGAAAGAATAAAGAAGAGAGCATGAAAACATGAAAGAATATAAGAGAGAATGAAAGAATATAAGATTTATAAGATTTCAATATATTTTAAATTGGCATATCTCAAAAAGGGGAGCGAAATCTCTAAATTCTAATCAATTGATCATATTTCAGTTTATTTAAATATACCTTGCATAGGGGGAGTTATTTAATGCAGGGGGAGCTTAATGATCTTCTATGAAAAAGTTAAATCATCTTGATTGTTGTTTATAATAAAACTCAAGTATGTTTTTAAAGTTCATTTTGAAACTTGGCATCAAATTCTCTGTTAGGAAGTTTTAAAGCTTTAACAATATCTATGATTCTGAGTTCAAATGAATTTTTAATGCATATATTCAAAGTTTTTGTCATCATCAAAAAGGGGGAGATTATTGACCAAATTGTTGATTTTGATGATTAACAAAACTATTTGAGTATAACATTTGAAGTTACTAATGATTTTGATTAAGTTTTTCAGTTTATGATTTGATTCATTAATCAAAATCACTAGACAAATCAAATTCTAGTTCGAATCTAATGTCAAGGTAAGATTGCAGACATTAGAATCGACACATGGAATCGCAGAGTTGACTCCGAAAATCTGCACAGACTTAGAGTCGACACCTAGACTGTTAAAGCCAACTCCAACAGAAAAGACAGAATGATGGTTTTTCTGGTCACGACTTAGAGTCGACTCCTGGACTGTTAGAGTCGACTCCAGAAGATTTTCATGTCGACCCTAGAAAAGTCAGAGATGACTCCAGATCGAGCGGATTGGGGATTTTCGATTTAGAGCCGATTCCAGAAAAGTTAGAGTTGGCTCCAGTTTGTTAGAAACACTCCAGAACTATCAGAACGTCTCTAAACTTTATCTTTAACTTTTTAATTCCAACGGCTATTACTATATTTGATTCTAATCCTTCTTACACATGTTTCTAACGGATAGTTTTAGGTTATTTATGGATTAAGAAGAATCTATAAGAAGAGGTTTCATTGTATCCAAAAAAGAAGAGGAAAAACAAGAAAATAAGAGAGAAAAATCAAAAAAACAAGAGTGAAATCCATCAGAAAATCAAAAGAGAAAAGAGAGAAGATTCGAAAGGAAAGATTATATTGATTCCCCAAAAGAAAAGAGAGATTTCTAGCATTCATTGTTCTATTTTGAAGAAATCCCAATAGAAGAAGCAAGCCCTAGCTTTCTAATCTTCGGAGCTTCAAGAGCATTCTAAAAGAAGATCCACTCAAGAGAAGAGAAGAAGCAAGCCACCAAGATCTGCAAATCAGGCTTTGATTCCTATCTCTTTAGTATTGTTCTAGTATTGTATATTTGCTCATTGGAGGAGCTTTTAAACTTGTAAAAACGTTATTGTTTGCTGGGTCAATCAAAGGATTGATTCCATTGAGGCTGTTAGCCTTGAGCAAGCAGTTTGCTTGTGTTGTAAGGTTGTGTGCTGGTGAGTCTTGAAAACCAGCTTCGTTGTGCACCCGAAAAATAATAAGTTTGAGTTGTGAGCTTGCAAAATAACTCTGCTGTAATCAGATTGATTATAGTGTGGACCCAAGAGGTACTTGGGAGTGGATGTAGGTGTAGGTATACCAAACCACTATAAAACTTCTTGTGTTTACCGTGATTGTTTCCTTGTCTCTTACTCTCTATTCTTGCTGACTCTGTTTTAATTCGTATACATCTAAGTTTTCACTTCCACTAGGGGATTATTTTAAAAGAGTTTAATTTTTGAAAAATCCAACTCACCCCCCCTTTTGGGTTGCTATCTGGACCAACACTTTCTTTTTCTTCTCCATTATTACTCTCTTCCTTTTCGATCGTTTCTTTATTTTTCTTATTTTCTTATTCTTTTTTTATTTTTAAATTTCCTTTTTTTCCTTCTCTTTCTTTTTCTTTTTTTCTTTTTTCTCCCTTCCTTTTCTTTTTCTTTCCATTATTTCTTCTTCTTCTCTTAAAAGTTTCCCTCCTTTCCTATATGGACGGATTTCAAAATCTCAAAGTTGCCATTTTTTCTTGTAAGTATTTCAAAATCTCATTTAATTCTATTTGCTTTCTTTTCTTTTCTTCTAATTTCTTTCTTTTTTTATTTTTTCTTCCTTACGAACCAAACAAAGATGGTATGAACATTTCTTGTTTCACCAAGGATTAAAAACCCTTGCCTAGTAACGTACCAAAATAGGCTTGCATCAGTCTCAGCACTTTTATCAAACAATCTTTTGAATTCCTAAAGATTATGTTGTTGTTCTTCTCACCCTAATCTCATTTGGTATATATTAGATTGATTTTTAGGAAGAGGCTGTAAGGGATTAAAGCAAGTGTGCGTAAAAAAGTGACATAAAGTATGGTGTTTCATTAGATCACTCTTGATGACAATAGTTAAATCATCATACTAAAAATTTTTCATCACCCAATTCAGCCTTAAGATGACTCATGCAATAGAACTATAACACAAACAACTTTGTATATACTTGATATGAGATTTAAATATGTTAAGGACCAAACTTACATTACTATCAATGGTCATACTTTTGCAATGGTCATGCAAAAATGATAGGTGAAGGCTATACAGGGAGAAAAAGATCTTTTGCATGAATTTTATCAAAAGATTTATACATATTTGATAGTTCATGCATTGCAATGTTGAATGCAAATTAAATAGACATTTATTAATACTTTATTTAGTGATTTTGTGCTAATTTGCTTACATTGCTGATCCTTTTAATCATGGCCCTATAAAAAAAGTTGGAAAGCTATTTTATTGCCATTTTGACAATTGATCAATATTTTGGATCATGTAGATAAGATGCCTAAATTCAAAAAAGACGGTATGCAAAGGAAGGATCAAATCGTACCAGAGCACCTAATTGGACAAATGCTCTTGATTTGATAATACTTGCCTTGATGAGGTAAGAGAATGATGAAGGTAACTATCACAATGCTACTTCCTCGCAAGAAACATGGAAGAAGATGACCAATATGTTCAATGCAAGGACAAATAAGTCCTTCAATTATAAAAATCTCAAGAATTGGTTGAAGGTCTTCAACTTGTATTATAATTTAGCTAATCGATCTAGTTGGGGATGGGATCCTGTACTAAAAGTTCCCACATTTGGTGATGAACTTACGTGGGACGAGGTCATCTCGGTGAGTGATCGATTGATGTTGATATCATACGTAGTATGCTTTTGATAACATTATAACAATTAATTTTAAAACTTTCTTAACAGGTTAACAAGGAGTATGCTCGGATTAAGGGTAAGTCATTTTCTGCATACGACGACATAGACATCCTTTTTTCAAAGAATACAGCCACTATTAGACGGAGGGATATATCTGCTATTCCAGAAGAAATATCGGACAATGATACTTTGGATGACGAGATGGATCAGATCAACTTGGACGACATCAACGTCGAGCAACCATCACAACAACGTGGTGGAGTCTCAAACTCATCCTCTGGTCCTTTGGATAATCTATTTGATGATGTATCCTCAAATAGCCCGACTACATGTGCCTTGACCCTACCCACAGAATGTTCTCTAGATGCAGGTTTGTTCTCTAGTAGTGGAAAGAGAAAAAGCTCAACCTCCATTACTCTTACAACACGTAAGACTAGGCCCACAACTGATGCAACTGATGCCCTTTTAGATTTGGTGGATTAAGGTAGAAAGAGATTGGAAATTGCTAATGAGATCCTCAAAAGAGATCAGCTTGCCCGTCCTATGGTGTATTCCATTGATGAATGCATGCAGAAGTTGGAGAGTCTCCTTGGGATTACACATGAATGTATTTTTGCTGTAAGGGAGACTTTAAAATATGAGATTAATGGGTGGTTCTTTATGCATTATGAAGGGCCACTACTTGAAGCTTGGTTTAAAAGATATATGGCTGAGTTTTATTGATACGTATCGTAACACAACGATTAAAACACCTTAATTTCACTAATAGAGCAGCGAGAGTAAGGGATAGAATCCATAGGGACTTTAGTAGTTATCTTGAAATAAATTTATGTAATTAAAATTTTAAATAAATAGATAATTGGTAGTGAAAAATAATTAAGATATGATCTATCTTGATGAGAGTACGGCCCGTACCCATAGGTCATGCCCGTCCCTTTTAAGAATAGACCAATCAAGGATTATTTCCACTTAAATAGAATTCAATAAGAATTAAACATGAATAAAGGTTTTATTTTATAATGATAAACGCACAAATAATCACCATAAACATATTAATTAATAGGTCAAATTACCTTTATTATTTAATATTTAATTATCTTTTATAATATTTTCAGGTAAAGCCCCATCAACTTAAATAGCTCAATTTTAGGAGTCCAACGATGCAAACATCACTCAGACTTAAAATGAGCTCGGAATTGAATTTACAATGATTTATCTGTTTCTGCATGCATCTCAAAGCAAAGTTGGCAAACCAATTGCCGAGTTCATCGTCTTTTCACACGAATTTTCCTTCTTTTTCTTCCAATTCTTCTTCTCTTCTGATTCAATCATTCCCCCCACCAATCAAGAAATAAATTGGATTGAAAATTCTCAAATTGAAAGTGTGAACTTCAGATGGACGAAATTTTGATCCCGTCCGTGATCTCCTTGGGATTTCTTCGCGTCTGCATCATCTCTGCATCCGGGCATCTGATATGGAAATAGGGATCACGTCTTCTCCACGTCTGGGCCTCTACAAATAGCAGCAAAGGGTAGAGTTCGGGGGAGAGCCATTGGGAGTTCTGCAGGTGGCCGTCCGTGGGTTCGTGAGGCATCGGGAGGTTTTGCAGGCGTTCAGAGGTGTCTGAAAGCATTCGTGGAGGCATTGCTCGAAGGCGTTCATGGCTTGGAGAGGTCCACGGAGGAAGAACAGAGAGCCCGGTTCGGTTTAGCCTAGCTTAGTTCAGCCCGTCTTCAGTTCGGTTCAAAAAGAGTCTATTGCCTTCTTAATGTCAGAAAATATTTTTTTAAAAAAATTTAGTTTGAATATGCACTCTTAGATGCTATGAAATTAAACTTTATTCATGTTTAATTCTTATTGAATTCTAATTAAGTGAAAATAATTTTTGACTGATCTATTCTTAAAAGGGACGGGCCGTGATCTACGGGTACGGGCCATACTCTTGATAGATCATATCTTAATTATTTTTCACTATTAATTATTTATTTATTTAAATTTTTAATTACATAAATTTATTTTAGGATAACCACTAAAGTCCTTGTGGATTCGATCTCTTACTCTCGCTACTCTATTAGTGAAATTAAGGTGTTTTAATCGTTGCGCTATGACATGCATCAGATTTTGGCACCGTTGCCAAGGACTTAAGTGCGTTATTTTAAAAATATATATAAAAATAAAAAAATAGATTAATTTTCTCTTAATTTTATTCTTATTTTTAATTTTTGAATAGTTATTATCTCTTTATTTTATTATTTTATTACCTTAATTGTTAGAATTTCATATTTTCTTTTTAACATAAAAAAAAATTATTACTTTCCTTCTTGTCACAAATCCACTTTTAATCTAATCAAATTTTCCTTTTAATTAACTTACTTTAAAGAACTTGAAAGAAAACCCTAAGACACCTTCCATAAAATATAATTAATTTAAAAATAAAAATATATATATATAAATAAAAATAAAATATATAACAAATAATTATTTTATTTTTATACTTAGATTGACTTAGGTAAATTTATTTTTCTGCAAAACTCAAAATTCTTCCTTTTATTAGGAAATTAGGAACTTAATCACAAAAATCTTTTTTAAAAATTAATTAGATTAATTTTGTTTGATAATTTCAAAAGGTGGACATCTGCTTGTTAAATAGCATTTTCATAATTAACTTTAAGGGCACAAACCCCTAATCAAGATAAGGTGGACATTTCATCACCCTTCCTTGGCCCATAAACCACATCCTTCATTTTGCATTAACCCAAACCTTTAACTCTAAAATTAACTAAACATCAGCCCCTAAGGAACTCGATCTCAATAGGATAAGGCACCCAAAAGAGTTGGACCAGATTGAGATTGACTGCTTAACTGGTGTCTAGAAAAGGAAAGGAAAGTGGTTACTTAATTGGTTTTGTTTGCTTACCTAGTAAGTAATAGGAGGACTCCCATTGACCTTATCCTTAACTGGCTAGTTGATCAACTAATTTTTGACTTAGAGGGCTCCAAGGCAGTCTTGAAAGTTAGGAGTTGTCTAGATTTAGGATAAAGCTAGAGTAGAGAGTATAATCTTTGTTAACTTGATTGCTAAGAATTATTAAACCCTAATTAAATTATTCATTGCTCTTAGTTTTAGGAATCTTTTAGGATATTTTCTTTAGAATCTTCTTCTTTCTCTTCTATTATAATAATAAAAAAAAAACTGAATTATTGTTTGCTTTAGAGTCATTGGTAGGGTGTATGCTTGGTCGCCATTCGTTACAACCCAACCTTATACCCTTAGATCCTGAAATAGAAAGAACTTTTAGAGCAAACAGACTCAGAATTATGGATCCTAATAACGAAAATGATCCACCACGACAGTTAAAAGAGTATTTCAGTCCTTCTAGGTATACATACTCTCCCTGCATTCAAGTGCCTCTAGTAGAGGCTATCCAATATGAAATTAAGTCAAGTGTAATACAAATGTTACCATCTTTCTATGGACTTACAAATGAGGATCCCTACAAACACTTAGATGAATTCTTAGAAATTTGCTCAACTATCAACATTCAAAATTTCTCCGATGATGCACTTAGGCTTAAGTTATTCCCTTTTTTGCAAAAAGATAGAGCCAAGTATTGGTTAAATTCACTAGACACTATAATTTCAACTTGGGACCAACTTCAGAGGGAATTTCTTAAGAAATACTTTCCTATAGGAAAAACGAATCAAATCAAAAAAGCCATAACCGATTTTTTCCAGTTAGAAAGAGAAATGTTTCATGAAATATGGGAGAGATTAAAAGAATTAACTAGAAAATGTCTGCACCATGCAATACCTAAATGGCAGTTAGTTCAATGTTTTTATGATGGATTGTCAGAAAGGCATCGATAAATGGTGGATGCCTCATGTGGAGGAACATTTATGCTAAAAAATGAACATGAAGCATGACAGCTTTTTGAAACTCTAAGTGAAAATTTCTTTTACCATATGTCTACTGCCCGTAGAGATTCTCCCACAGAACCTAAGAGAGGTGGAATATACAACATAGGTCAGTCTATAGACATCTATTCAAAATTGATGAACTATCCCAAAAACTTGATCAAATTCTACAAGTTGAAAACACATCTTCCCCATCTACTCAATTACATGAGGTTTGTATAATTTGTTCAAGTCCAACTCATTCTATAGGGAAATGTCCAGCCGCATACCAATTTCCTGAGCTTGTTCAGAAGCAAGCCTATCCAGCCTAAATCTGAATGGCTCCTAAACAGGAAATGATCCATATTCGAATACTTACAATCCTAGCTGGCAAAATCACTCAAATTTTTCATGGAAACCCCAACCTATAATCAATCCAACATCAATTAGACCTAACCATCAGGAGACCCAATTTAGAAGCATGTTGTATTCCCAATATCCAAGTGCTCCTCAACCTTTACCAAATAATTATGATCCTACTTTCGAAGAGAAGGTATTACAAGCATTGAAAGGGCTAGAAATGAATACTCATCTTCTTCACTCACACACACAATCCATTGCAAAACTAGAAACCCAGATAGGTCAACTAGCCACAACATTCAGTAAAAGAGAATGGGGTAAGCTACCAAGTCAGCTAGAAGCTAACCCTAGGAACCTAAACATCTAAGGATCCAAACAAAGAGCCCAGATTAACCAACTAAGTATCATTCATACATTAAAATCTAGGAAACAAATAGATAATCAGATGGATACACATGAAGAAGAAGAATTAGAAGTCCCACCACTTGAACAACTTATTGAGCTAGGTCAGCTCGAAACACCTGAGGCATCAGAGTCTAATGTAATGGCCAACCAACCAGTTGAGCCCATATTAGAAGAAGATAAACAAAAAATTAGGGTTGTAGCACCATTCCCAAATAGACTTAAGTCTAATCAAAATTTAGCCCAATTTGATAAGATTTTGGAGTCTTTAAGTAAGTTAAAGTGAACATTCCCTTACTGAACATGATCCAACAAGTCCCAGCCTATGTCAAATTCCTTAAGGATCTATGTACCAAAAAGAAGACTATCAATATGCCCAAGAGAGCCTTTTTGACAGCCAGTGTGAGCTCTTACCTATTAAACCACATGCCAGTGAAATACAAAGATCCAGGGTCACCCACTATTTCATGTATTATGGGGAACACCCTCATAAATAAGGCTCTATTAGACTTAGGGGCAAGTGTTAATATATTGCCATACTCTTTATATGGGCAACTAGGGTTAGGAGAACTAAAGCCTATGAAAATGATCCTACAACTAGCTGATCACTCTTTGAAAGTACCCAAAGGAATAGTAGAGGAGGTATTGATCAAAGTTGGTAACTTTATCTACCCATTGGACTTTGTGATTTTAGAAACCAAACCGGTGATAAACCCAAAAAGCCACATCCCAATGATTTTAGGTAGACCATTTTTGGCCACAGCTAATGCCCTAATTAATTATCGAAATGGATTAATGAAACTCTCCTTTGGGAATATGTCAATTGATCTTAATATTTTTAATCTTACCAATACACATCAAACGAGCAACTCAAATTTGTTCAAGATACTGTTTATGATCCAATTGACCTTAGTGATGAAAAGCTTGACCTAGAAACCTGCATAAACCAAGATAGAGAGCAAATTAATGAGGTTACTATAATCGATGAAAAATCAAGATGGAAACTTTCAACTGAACCACTAGAGAAAGTACCTGAACCATTACCCAAACTATCAATAAAGGAAGCACCCACATTAGAACTAAAACCACTTTTCAAGCATCTCAACTATGCATATCTAGGTCCATCAGAAACCCTGCTTATGATTATTTCAACTGACCTGGACTCCTCACAAAAGGGGAACTATTGAATGAGAATAAAGAAGCATTAGGATGGACCATGGCTAACATAAAAGGAATTAGTCCCTCGATCGTTCAACATAGGATTCACTTAAGGGAGAAAACCAAGCTTATAAGAGACCCCCAAAGAAAACTTAAACTAACCATGAAGGAAGTAGTAAGGGAAGAGATCATCAAACTCCTTAATAATGGTAATCAAAGTGAACCATGACGTCTGACTGAAGACATTAAACTTAGTGCTTTTTGGGAGGCAACCCAAAATTTTTATGTTCTAACCTTTATTTTCATGATTCTTATTTTTAGGAATAAGAGACTACTCCGCACGGTCACTCCTAACATTACACGAGGCATATCTCATCCAGGTAGTGTTTTTCCTTATTTTATTCTTCCTTACTTCATTGAGAACAATGAGAATTAAGTTGGGGGGGTAAGATAAACCTTTTTAAAAAATATTTTGAAAACACCTTGGCATTTTTTAAAAATTTTAAAATTTTTATAAATCATGTGCTGTGAAAGAAATGCTTGAGCAAAATTAACTAGGAAAATGTAATAGAGTTAGAAAGTATTGGCTAATTACTGTAGAGAGCCAAGGAGTAGACTAGTTGGTCAGACTTTTAGTAACTACTTAGGTCATCTAAAGGCTATTAACACTTCCATTGCATATGCACACTGACGAGGTAAATTAGGTATTAGTTGTCAAGTCAATTGGTGTTGGAAATTGTATCCTAAAGCCAATCATTTGATGATTGTGCTAATGTAAATTACATATAAATTGATATATTAATAAAAGTTATTTGGCAGTTTATTCATTACAAGAATATCTTCTTAAAACTCCTAATGATAATGAAGCCCTTAGGATCTTTTTTTACAATAAAGGAGGATTTATCTTTGAAGGTCCTCAAAAGAGTTCGCGACCAAATGATACTATGACAGGACCATAGTACTATCAATTATAGGATGTTGTATATCATATTTGTTGGTTGTCCTCTTAACCAAGGAGCGTAGAGACACTGGTATGACATACAGGTGAAAGTGCAGGAGTACATTATACCGAACATGACTCATTTTCGAATACTCTGCTGTAAGAGTTAATCCAAAAAGATATAGGTATGAGTATCCTTCAGACCTGAAGATCACAACCGGTGACTTGCAAGCAACTCATTGTACTTAGGTGTCGGACCACCTGGATTTCTAATCCAGCTACGAAAGGTTACTGGGTGCAGTCAAGTACTTGTGATAGTCAGTTATGGATCAAGATGAAATTTGACCTATTCCGTTAAAAGGAGAAATGCTTGTGTTTCAATTTAGCAAGACCTTGGCCAAGGCACTTCATGTGAAAGTCACATGATCACTAAAGTTGAAATCACTTTATGGATTTGTTGTTTAGAGTTGACAGGCTCTTAAGCCATCCTTAGCATTTATGGTCAAAAGGATGAATTATATGGTAACTGTTTCTTAGGGTTCTTGGAGTTTGCTCGGAAACTCTTTGACCTATCTAGATGTTGGGTTCCATTGCTAGATGGGCACATCGATTAGTATAGAAAGTTATTCCTATGCTACTGGCTTAGGTTCGAACCTAGACAGTCACACGCATAGAAGTTTCCTAGAATGATCTATTTGCTGATCAACGATTGAGAATCGTAAATGATTTAATTAATCAATTTGATTGATTGAATTATCTCATTTGGGTTATGTACAAGTGAATAAGATTCAATTTGGTTTAAGTCTATTAGAAGGACTAATCAATTTCAAATATTGATTTGAAATTAGACTTGATTTGGATTTAAATAGATTCAGGGCTAGACAAATTTGATTTGGGCTAGGACCATGATCTATGTAGGTTCAGTCTAATAAATTCAAATCAGCTTAAACCAAAATCCGAACCCAAACCCCTCGCATAAGGATCTCACATGATGAGATAACTTAATTAAATTCTCATGTAGAATTTAATATATTAATTTAATCTTCTCCAAATTATTTCCATTGGAATTCTAAGTATCAGAATTCATGTGGAATTAATCTACCTCTTTGAATTAACCAACGATGGAATTCTAAGTGTTAGAATTTACATCTCTTTGGTTTTCACCGAACGTCAGAATTAATAAGACGTTGGAATTCTAAGTGTTAGAATTCACAGGTTTTCATCGAACGTCGAAATTAACCAAACGTTGCATCTCTTTGGTTTTCACCGAACGACAGAATTCTAAGTGTTAGAATTCAATAGGCTAAAGGCTGAATTAAGACTATAAAATAGAGGACATTCTTCACCATATTACAACACAACACATAATATATCATGGATTGAAATTCTAAAGAGTTAGAACATAAAATCCTGGTGTGATTCTGGTGTTAGCAAAAGTTTGGTGGATCTTGGAAGAAGATTCAAGTGGAAGGATTCAAGATCAGCAAAGTTATTTTTCCGCGAGCTAGCACTCCCAAGAATCTGATCATTCGGGACTTTGCGTGGACGATACCAGAGGCCGAACGATTGAACGACTGTAGAGCACAAAAGGATTTACCAATTGCCCTTAAGGTAAGTGATATGATTCCTAGATCTTAAGGCATGCTTCAAGACAAGAAGTATGACTTCTTACCTTGAAGATCAAGATATGATCTTGATGATTTTATTTATATGCATATTTTAGATCAAACGATCCTATATATAAGGTAAAGATATGATCTTGATGCATGTTAGATAGATTAATACTTAATATTTAAAATTTGCATTGATAATTATTATCAAATTTTTAAATATGCATGCCTCAGAGTTTATTTCTCCCTACAATTGGAGATTCAATTATTACTAAAAATTGGTAATTGATATACACCCCAATGAGAGAAACTTGAATTTAAGAAAAGAGCTACCTGCCTGATAAAAAACTAATATATATATAAGCCTAAACATTGGTTTCCCATCGAGTAACCGAGCACCTTCGCCTAAGTAAGCATTGTTGTTCATGTCAAAAAAATGGGCAATGTGAAGATATCACTAAAAAATTAAAAAAATTAAAAATAAATAAATAAATAAAATATATATCAGGCAGTGTGAAAGCTACCTCAGGTCATGTGCTTAATTTGAGGGTGTATAAAAAATGGATCAAATTAAGTGATAAGTGAAGATACCATTGTTTCTTACAAGCTAGTACCGAAATGCTAAGTTAGTCATTACAAACATAAGTGCTGTAGATCTATGGATGAACCCTAAGAAAGTTTCTAATAGTTCTGACTGTAAAATTTACTTCAGAAAACTCAATATTTAGTTAGTGATACTGGCCAGCTTCTTTCAACCTTAAGCCTAGATTTAATTTTGTAAAAGAGAATTTTAGTAACGCATGGTTTTATTTTAATTACATTTCTAAGGGACTAGCAATGATTAAGTTGGGGGTGTGATAAGTCTATTTATTATCTCAATTTAACTATTAAAATAAATTTTAATTACTTTAAATTTATTAAGAATTGATACTTTTATGGATGTTTGCAGAAAAGGAGCCTATAGATGGAAAGAGCTCGATTTTTGGAGTCCAATGATGCAGATGACACTCAAATCAGGATTCGGTTTGCCAAAAGGGAAGAAAGAGATGATTTCACATGATTTTCAATGCAAAATAAGGTAGGTGATGTTGAACAGATTGCTGAGAAATTTTTTCATAATATCTGAACGATCTTGAGCCCCCGATTGACTCTAACTTTGACTAGGAAAAAACCCTAGACGAGCTCTATAAAAGGAGGACTTCAGGCAGTAGTTGGAGGGAGGAGTTTCTACAAAGCTCTTTTTATTCTTTTTTTATTTAGATTATTGTATTAAGGCCTGGAAGAGAAAAATTATAGAGGGGATGCTGGCAGCAGCAATGCGTGGCTAGATTCCTTCAACTTGGGATGATGAAGAAGCATGTAATCAGGTTTTATCTTTCTTTTTGTTCTTAATTTCTATGCAATAAAAGTTATGCTCTTCTTTATTATATCTTTTGAGTTATTTTTCTGATCGAGGTTTTGATCTGGCATACACGACCTATACCCTCTATCGACGTACCATGATCTCAGGATACGATACGTGCCTAAGAGAGACATATCGTATTATGATAGATTAGACCCTTAACCTTACAATTATTAGATAGTTTATATTCTAAGCGGACATGCCATGATCTCCTGATACGGTCCGTGCCTGACAAGAGATAAATTATTTTAATTTTAAATTTATAAAAATTATTACTATTGCAATATTAAAAAAAAAGATAAAACCTGTTTGCATGGTGGATTCGGATTCCTGGTTGCTTCTCCTGCTATTTAAATTTCGTTAATTAATTAGTTATTATTTTTTAATAACCAATATTCTTAATATAATCTTTTATAGATATTTTTTTCTATTTCATGAAATAATTGCCCTTGATCTCCGAGGATACGATCCCAATTCATCACTAGCTATATAGTGAGTATGTTTTATTTTTGACCGCCAACGACAGCGATCAAATTACAAAAAGACATTAGACCCAACCCAAATTAAGTTAGAAGATTTAAATAGAGAAGTGGAAAGTTGGTGATAGAAGACTTCTATAAATTCTTATGGACTGCACTCTATCACTAAATGGGTAAACTTAATAATCGGATGAAGTACCTCCCTTATGATCTAACAGGAATTTTTTTTGATTTTAGAACCGTAAGATAACTATCAATTCTTGGACTAACTTAATATATATTTCTAAATTCCTTATTTGCTTGAGGACTAGTAAGATTCAAGTTGGGAGGAGTGATAAACGCTCAAATAATCACCATAAACATATTAATTAATAGGTCAAATTACCTTTATTATTTAATATTTAATTATCTTTTATAATATTTTTAGGTAAATCCTATAAATTTAAATAGCTCAATTTTAGAAGTCCAACGATACAAACGGTACTCAAATCGGACTTAAAATGGGCTCGGAATTGAATTTATAATGATTTATCTGTTTCTGCACATATCTCAAAGCAAAGTCGGCAAACCAATTGCCAAGTTCATCATCTTTTCACATGAATTTTCCTTTTTTTTTTCTTCTGATTCTTCTTCTCTTCCGATTCAATCGCTCCCCCACCAATTAAGAAATAAATTGGATTGAAAATTCTCAAATTGAAAGTGTAAACTTTAGATGGAAGGAATTTTGATCCCGTCTGCTATCTCTCTAGGATTTCTCTACGTCCGCATCGTCTCTGCATCTGGGCGTCTGATATGGAAATAAGGATCACGTCTTCTCCGTATCTGGGCCTCTACAAATAGCAGCAAAGGGTAGAGTTCGGGAGAGAGCCATTGGGAGTTCTGCAGGCGGCCGTCCATGGGTTCGTGAGGCGTCGGGAGGTTCTGCAAGCGTCCAAAGGTGTCTGAAAGCGTTCATGGAAGCGTTGCTCGAAGGCGTTCGTGGCTTAGAGACGTCCGTGAAGGAAGAACAAAGAGCCCGGTTCGGTTCAGCTCGGCTTGGTTCAGCCCGTCTTCGGTTCGGTTCAAAAAGAGATTGTTGCCTTCTTAATGTTAGAAAATATATATTTTTTAAATTTTAGTTTGAATATGCACTCTTAGATGCTATGAAATAAAACTTTTATTCATGTTTAATTCTTATTGAATTCTAGTTAAGTGCTTAAAAGGGATGGGTCGTGATCTACGGGTACGGGCCATACTCTCATCAAGATAGATCATATCTTAATTATTTTGTACTACAATTAACTATTAATTTAAATTTTTAATTGCATAAATTTATTTAAGATAACCACTAAAGTCCATGTGGATTTGATCCCTTACTCTCGCTACTCTATTAGTGAAATTAAGGTGTTTTAATTGTCGCTACGACACGCATCACATACCCACGGATGCCTTCAAGACTCTATCACGAACGTCTTCGAGCACTGACGGCCTCCTCGACTCTGTCATGAACATCTTCGAGCACCCACGACCTCCCCCGAACTCCCCTATTCGCTGCTATTTGTAAAGGCCCAGATGCAGAGAAGACACAGATCCCTATTTCCATATCAGATGCCTGGATGCAGAGATGACGCGGATGCGAAGAAATCACGAAGAGATTGCAGACGAGATCAATTTTCCTTCCATCTAAAGTTCACACTTCCAATTTGAGAATTTTTAATCTAATTTATTTCTTGATTAGTGGGTGGAACGATTGAATTGGAAGAGAAGAAGAATCGGAAGAAAAAAAAAGGAAAATTCATGTGAAAATACGATGAACTCGGCAATTGGTTTGTCGAGTTTGCTTTGAGATGCATGCAGATACAGATAAATCCTTGTAAATTCAATTATGAGCTCATTTTAAGTCTGATTTGAGTGTCGTTTGCGTTGTTGAACTCCTAAAATTGAGCTCTTTAAGTTGATGAGGCTTTACCTAAAAATATTATATAAAATAATTAACTATTAAATAATAAAGGTAATTTGACCTATTAATTAATATGTTTATAATGATTATTTGTGCGTTTATCACTCCCCTTAACTTGAATCTTACTCATCCTCGAGCAAATAAGGAATTTAGAAATATGTACTAAGCTAGTCCAAGAATTGATAGTTATCTTACGGTTCTAAAATTAAAAAAAATTCCGGTTATATCATAAGGGAGGTATTTTATCGGATTATTAAGTTTACCAATTTAGTGACAGAGTGCAGTCCATAAGAATTTATAAAAGTCTTCCTTCACCAACTTTTCACTTCTCTGTTTAAGTCCTCTAACTTAATTTGGGTTGGGTGCAGTATCTTTTTGTAATTTAGTCCCCTTGTTTATTTATTTATGTGTAAAGTCAATGCAATGTCCTAACCCCTTACTTTCTAATTGATCCTTATAGCGAGCTTTAGGCCAATGGCTCCCAAACCAATTGATTTTAGGGCATTATGTGTAAAACACCCCTTGAGTCAAAAAGGCTTCAGGTAGGACTGACTCTACTTAGGTTCTTTTACATTCTCACCTTTTTACACGAACAACATCACTTACTTAGGTGACGGGCCCGGTTACTTAGTGAAAGATGCTAAGAACCTAATTTATTAACTTTAAGAGAGATTTTTTTCTTTTTTTCTTTTCTTTTTTTTGAATAATATTTTCACCCATACCCTTATTAAGTAGATTGTACTATTAAGATGGAGGGTCTTGAATTATTCTAAATTTTTTTTTGGGCTACACCCTACCTTTTATTAGGTTTTTTTAAATAATTTATTTCTTAGTATCTCAAAAATAATCTAACCATTAATCATTCATTAATCAGACTACTTGATTAACTTCAAATTGAGATAAAATTTGGTACACACGTACTGATTATAGTTTTACTCGAGGATTTATTTATTCTTTCTCTCTAACTTAATTTTCATTATCCCTAATGGAAGAAAAATTAATTTCAAGGAAAGATACTATCTGGTCGAGTATTTGAAGGTTGGACGTTTCATTATTGCCATCTTCTTTCAATCTACTTATATTGCTCTTCTCTAGTCATACTAAAAGAACAAAAAAGTTAAAAATAATTGATAAACTGGGTTGCCTTCCAAGAGTACTAAGTTTAAAGTCTTCAGCCATACTATGTTACTCATTATGATAGTGTTGGGTTCACAAGATCAATTGATTCAGCAACTTTTTCATCATTAATTTCTTCTATATATGGTTTCAAACGTTGGCCATTTACTTTGAATGTATTTCCCTGCTTGGGGTATTTAAGCTCTACAGCTCCATGAGAAAATGTTTGAGTTACTATAAAATATCCATTCCATCATGAACGAAGTTTTCTAGGAAAAGATGTAATCTTGAATTATAAAGCCATACTTTTTGATTTGGTTCAAAAGTTTTTCTATTAATAAATTTGTCATGATATGCTTTGGATCGTTCTTTATAAATTTTTGAACTCTTGTATGCATCATTTTGTATCTCTTCTAACTCATTTTATTGGAGTTTTCTATTGACACTTGCATTCTTCATATCATAATTACATTGCTTGATGGCCCAAAATGCACAGTGTTTCAATTCTACAGGTAAATGATAGGCCTTTCTAAATATAAGCTAATATGGAGATATTCCTATGGGAGTTTTAAATGTAGTATGATAAGCCCATAATGCATCATCCAAACGTTCTGACCAATCTTTCCTATCGGGTCTCACTGTTTTCTCAAGGATATGTTTAATTTCTCCGTTTGATATTTCAACTTGGCCACTGGTTTGGGGATGGTAAGGTGTAGCTACCTTATGAGTAATTTCATATTTTTTCATTAATCCTTCAAAGTGTCTATTTGTGAAATATGTACCCCCATCACTAATTATAGCCTTTGGGCATCCAAAACGACTAAGGATGTTACATTGAATAAATTTGATTACAACTTTATGATCATTGGTTAGAGTTGCCATGGCTTCAATCCATTTTGACACATAATCAACTGCCACCAGAATGTATTCAAATCCAAAAGGAGGAAATGGGCCCATGAAATCAATCCCCCATCCATCAAAAATTTCTATAATCAAGATAGGGTTTAGGTGCATCATATCTTTTCGAGAAATACTTTCTATTTGTTGACATTGGAGGTAATTATTGTCAAATTCGTGTGCATCTTTAAAAAGAGTTGGCCAATAAAACCCACTTTAAAGCACCTTTGCTGCAGTTTTTCTTCCACTAAAATATCCTCCACAAGCAAGAGAATGACAAAAGTTAAGTATACTTTTGAATTCACTCTCGGGGACACATTGCCTAATCACCTGATCCGAACAGTACTTAAATAATTTATGGTCTTCCCAAAAGTAATATTTGATTTGTGAGAAAAATCTATCTTTTCCTTGTTTTGTCCAGTGGGAAAGTACTTTTCCTGTTGCCAAATAATTCACAATGTGGGCAAACCAGGAAGACTGCTATAAGAAATTAAGAATAGTTGCTCATCAGGAAACCTATCTCTGATTATTTCTTTATTGTATTCCACTGAGATCCTAGAGATATGATTTGTTACCATATTTTTAGAACCCTTCTTATCTAAGATTTCTAGGTCAAATTCTTGTAGTAGAAGGATCCATCTAATTAGTCTGGGTTTTGTATCCTTTTTTGATAACAGATGCCTTAATGCTGCATGATCATAATAAACTAAACCTTAGACCCTAACAGATATGATCTAAATTTTTCTAGGGCAAACACAACTACTAATAATTCTTTTTCAGTGGTAGTATAGTTTATTTGTGCATCCAAAAGAGTTTTGCTAGCATAATAAATTACATGGGGTTTTTGATTGAGTTTCTGTCCTTGACCTGCCCCTATAGCATAATCAGAAGCATCACACATAATTTCAAAGGGTATGGTCCTATCTGGGGGCTTGATAATTGGTGCAGTGGTCAAAATAGTTCGAAGGATGCTATAGGATGTTAGACAATCTTCATCAAAATTAAAAGAACTATCTTTGGTCAGCAAATTACACAAGGGTCAAAAAAATTTACTGAAATCCTTGATGAGGCATCTGTAAAAACCAGCATGGCAAAGGAAAGATCGTACTTGTTTAACTGAGGTTAAGAGTGGTAGATTTGAGATCAATTCAACTATAGCTTTATCAACCTCAATACCTCGCTCTAAAATAATGTGCCCGAGTACAATTCCCTGACGAACTTAGGACTAAATTCATTTCCATACATCGTTTTAGTACCTTAGTCAAGTTCTGGAGACAGCTATCAAATAAAGCATCAAAAATTAAAAAATTATCCATAAATACTTCTAAAAACTAATCAATCATATCAGAAAATATGGCCAACATACATCGTTGAAAAGTGGCTGGTGCATTACATAGACCAAATGACATGCGTCTAAAGACAAATGTTCCAAAGGGAGAGGTGAAGGTGGTCTTTTCTTAATCTACAAAAAATACTGGGACCTAATTGTATCCTGAATATCCATCTAAGAAACAAAAGAAACTTTGCCCAGCTAGTCGTTCTAGAATTTGATCGATAAAAGGCAAAGGGAAATGATCTTTCCTAGTCACAGTATTCAACTTTTGATAATCTATACACACTCTCAACTAGTTGATGTACGAGTAGAAATTAATTCACCATTTTCATTTTTAATCACGATAATACCCAACTTTTTAGGTACTACTTAGATAGGACTGACCTATTGACTATCTAAAATTGGATAAATGATACCAGCATCAAGCCATTTTACTGTAAGAAGAAACTATCTCCGAGGCATGCATATTTTAAAAATTTAATAACAATTATTAATGTAGAAACTTAAAGATTACATATTAATCTATCTAACATGCATCAAGATCATATCTTTGCCTTATATATTGGATCGTTTGATCTAAAATATGCATCTAAATAAAAACATCAAGATCATATCTTGATCTTCAAGATGACAAGTCATACTATTTATCTTGAAGCTTGCCTTAAGATCTAGGGATCAAATCGCTTACCTTAAGAACAGTAGGTAAATCCTTATTGCTCTGTAGCCGTTCAATCGTCTAGCCTTTAGTATCGTCCATGCGAAGCCCCGAATGATCGGATTTCCGGGAGTGCTAGCTCACGGAAAAATGACTTTGCTGATCTTGAATCCTCCCACTTGAATTCTTCCTTCAAGATCCACCAAACTTTTGCTAACACCAGAATCGTACCAGGATTTTATGTTTAGAATTTCAATCCACGACATATCGTGTGTTGTGTTCTTTTCTAGTGAAGAATGTCCTTCAATTTATAGGCTCAATTCTAACACTTAGAATTCTATCGTTCGGTTAAAACCAAAGAGACGCAACCTTTTGTTTAATTCCAACATTCGATGAAAACCAAAGAGACGCAACCTTTGGTTAATTCCAACGTTCGGTGAAAACCAAAGAGATAGGCGTTTGGTTAATTCCGACGTTCAGTGAAAACCAAAGAGATGTAAATTCTAACACTTAGAATTTCATCACATGGTTGATTCAAAGAGGCACATTTATTCCATATAAATTCTAATACTTTAGAATTCCAACGAAACTATTTGGAGAAGATTAATGTTATACCTTAAATTCTGCATGAGAATTTAATCTCTCGTGAGATCCTTATACAAGAAAACTATTTTTACACATGGGGTTTAGTTTTGGGTTTTGGTTTAAGCTGATTTGAATTTATTAAATTAAACCTACATGGATCAAGGTCTTAGCCCAAATCAAATTTGGCTAGTCCTGAATCTATTTAAATCCAAATCAAGTCTAATTTCAAATCAATATTTGAAATTGATTAGTCCTTCTAATAGACTTAAACCAAATTGAATCTTATTCACTTGTACTTAACCCAATTGAGATAATTCAATCAATCAAATTGATTAATTAAATCATTTACGATTCTCAATCATTGATCAACAAATAGATCATCCTAGGAAACTTCTATGCGTGTGACTCTCTAGGTTCGAACCTAAGCCGGTAGCATAGAAACAACTTTCTATACTAATCGATGTGCCCATCTAGCAATGGAACCCAACGTTTGGATAGGTCGAAGAGTTACCAAGCAAACTCCAAGAACCCTAAGAAATAGTTACCACATAATTCATCCTCTTGACCATAAATGCTAAGGATGGCTTAAGAGCCTGTCAACCCTAAATAGCAAATCCATATAGTGATTTCAATTTTAGTGATCATGTGACCTTCACATAAAGTGCCTTGGCCAAGGTCTTGCTAAATTGAAACACAAGCATTTCTCCTTTTAACGGGATAGGTCAAATTCCATCTTGATCCAGAACTGACTACCATAAGTACTTGACTGCACCCAGTAACCTTTCGTAGCTGGATTAGAAATTCAGGTGGTCCGGCACCTAAGTACAATGAGTTGCTTGCAAGTCACTGGTTATGATCTTCAGGTCTGAAGGATACTTATATCTATATCTTCTCGGATTAACTCTTGACAGCAGAGTATCCGAAAATGAGTCATGTTCGGTAAAATGTACTCCTACACTTTCACCTGTATGTCATACCAGTGTCTCTATACTCCTTGGTTAAGAGGACAACCAACAAATATAATATACAACGACCTATAATTGATAGTACTATGGCCCTTTCATAGTATATCATTTGGTCGCGAACTCTTTTGAGGACCTTAAAAGATAAATCCTTCATTATCGTGAAAGAAGATCCTAAGGGCTTCATTACTATCAGGAGTATTAAGAAGATGTTCTTGTAATGAATAAACTGCAAAATAATTTTATTAATATATCAATTTATATGTAATTTACATTAGCACAATCATCAAATGATTAGCTTTAGGATACAATTCCCAACATTTACTACTTCTTTCTTAACAACATCCCTCATATTCGGATTTAGTCTTCATTGCATGTCTCTATGTGGTTTGGCTTCAATTCCACTGTGAATGTGGTGCATATAAACGAAAGGATCAATTCCCTTAAGATCGGCTATTATCCAACCAATTGCCTCTTTATGCTCTTTAAGTACATCTACCAATTTATCTTCCTGCTTAGAAGTTAACGTAGATGCAATGATTACTGGAAGGGTATCGCTGGGACCAAGGAACGAATATTTTAAGTCAGCAGAAAGAGGTTTCAATTCTAGTTAGGGTGGTTCTTTCAAGGATGGTATTAAAGGGCTTGGTTTAGTTGGAAGTGGTTCCTATTTATAGTCCAAGGAGGGATGGTGTCAAACTTAGTTGGTTCTAATAACAGGTTTATCTCTTTGGTGTACTCATCAATATCAAAGTTATCTATTCCAAAATGTGTAAGACATATTTGTAAAGGATCCGAATCAAGCAAACTTTGGAATTTCTTATCTACTACTTCCTCTATCATGTTTACTTCATTTAAATCATACAAAGGTGGTCCTTGGGAAGCATTAAAAATATTTAATCTCATCTTCTTGTTTCCAAAAGATACATCCATTGCACCCATTCTACAACTTATACATGCATTAGCCATATCCAGAAAAGGTCGTCTAAGAATGATGAAAATTTGGATAGGATTACCATTAGATTCCATATCTAACACAAGGAAGTCGATAGGAAAGTAAAATTCATCTACCTTCACTAATACATCTTCTAATATTTTATAAGGTACTTTGACTAATCTATCTACCAATTGTAGTGTTACTGCCGTGGGTTTTAATTCTCCAAATTTAAATAACTCATACAATGAACTTGGGAAAAGGTTTACACTCACACCCAAATCTAGTAATGCTTTCTTGATTGTGAACTTCCCTATGACACATGATATAATCGGGGTACCAGGATCTTTTAATTTGGATTGGGTTATTTGCTGAACAACTGAGCTGACTTGCTTAGTCAACTGAATCTTTTTTGGTATTTGTGACTTTGCTTTTCGTTTTTGTGTGCATAGATCCTTCAGAAATGTAGCATAAACCGGAACTTGCTTGGTAGCATCGAGAAGAGGTAAGTTTATTTGTACTTGCTTAAATAACTCAAGCATCTCATTTATTTTTATATTCCTCTTGTCTGAAGACAATGGAGATTCTAAAGTACTAGGAAATGAGGCTTTAGATGTGAGTGCTTGATCATTGAATTCCTTTTCTTCTTCATTTCTTCTCTTTTCTGGTTTAGCCACTTCTAATTTCTAGGTTGGTTTAGGCGGGTTCAACATTTTTTTGCTTTTTAGAATCATGACTAATTTAGCATGTTCTGAGAATTTATCAAGACTATTGAATTCCTTAGCCATGAATTGTCCTTTCGGGTTATCGATAGGTTGACTAGGTAACCTACCCTCCTCCCTTTTATTGAATGCTATGGCTAATTGACCTATCTGAGTTTCTAGTTTTGCAATAGATTGTGTGTGGGAGTGAAGGATTTGAGTATTCATTTCTAGCCCTTTCAATGCTTGTAACACATTGTGTTCGAAAGTAGGATGATTATTCAGTGGAGGTTGTGAGATGCTTGGGTATTGTGAATATGGCATGCTTCTAAAATTGGTCTTCTGATAAGTAGGTCTGATTGATGATGAATTGGTTACAGGTTGAGGTTTCCAAGAAAAATTTGGATGATTTTGCTAGCCAGGATTGTAAGTATTCGAATATGGATCATTTTCTATTTTAGGAGCCATTCGAATTTGGGCTTGGTGGGCTTGCTCTTGAACGAGTTCAGAAAATTGGTATGCGGCTAAACATTCACCTATAGAATGGGTTGGGCTGAACAAATTATACAAACCTTATGTAATGGGAAAGAGGTGTTTCCAACTTGTAAAATTCAATCAAGTTTCTGGGATAATTCATCTACCTTAATATAGATATCTATAGAATGACCTATTTCATATATTTCATCCCTTTTTGGTCCTATGAGAGGGTCTCTATGAGCAACTGACATGTGATATAATGAATTCTCACTCAGTGTCTCAAAGAGTTGCCAAGCTTCATGTTCATTCTTTAATATAAATGTCCCATCACATGAAGCATCAATCATTTATCGGTACTTTTCTGACAAACCATCATAAAAGCACTGAACCAGTTGCCATTTGGGTATGGCATGATGTGGATATTTTCTAATTAGTTCTTTTAATCTCTCCCATGTCTCGTGAAACATCTCTCCATCTGTCTGAAAAAAAACTTGTTATGGCTTTTCTAATTTGATTCGTTTTTCCTATAGGAAAGTATTTCTTAAGAAACTCTCTTTGAAAATGGTCCCAAGTTGGAATTATAATAGTGTCTAGTGAATTTAACCAATACTTGGCTCTATCTTTTAGGGAAAAAGGGAATAACTTAAGCCTGAGTGCATCATCAGAGAAATTTTGAATCTTGATAGTTGAGCAAATTTTTAAAAATTTATCTAAGTGTTTGTAGGGATCCTCATTTGTAAGTCCATAGAAAGATGGTAACATTTGGATTACATTCGACTTAATTTCATATTGGACAGTCTCTACTAGAGGCACTTGAATGCATGGAGAGTAGGTATACTTTGAAGGAGTGAAATACTCCTTTAACTGTCATGGTGAATCATTTTCGTTATTAGGGTCTATAATTCTGAGTCTATTTGCTCTAAAAGTTCTTTCTATCTCAGGATCTAAGGGTATACGGTTGGGTTATAACGATCGGCGACCAAACATACACCCTACTAATGCACTCTAAAGCAAACAGTAATTTAATTTTTTTTATTAAATTAAAATAAAATAAGAGAAAGAAGAAGATTCTAAAGAAAATATCCTAAAAGATTCCTAGAACTAAAAGCAATGAATAATAATTTAATTAGGGTTTAATAATTCTTAGCAATTAAGTTAACAAAGATTATACTCTCTACTCTTGGTTTACCCTAGATCTAGATAGCTCCTAACTTCCAAGACCGCCTTGGAGCCCTTCAAGTCAAAAATTAGCTGATCAATTAGCCATTTAAAGATAAGGTTAGTGGGAGTCCTCCCGTTGCTTACTAGGTAAGCGAACAGAACCAATTAAGTAACCACTTTTCTTTTCTTTCTTAGACACCAGTTAAGCAGTCAATCTCAATCCGATCCAACTCTTTCGGGTGCCTTGTCCTATTGAGTTCGAGTTCCTTAGGGGTTGATGTCTAGTTAATTTTAGAGTTAAAAGTTTGGATTAATGCAAAATGAAGGATGTGGTTTATGGGCTAAGGAAGGGTGATGAAATTTTCACCTTATCTTAGATTAGGGGTTTGTGCCCTTAAAGTTAATTATGAAAATGATATGCAACAAGCAGTGTTCAGCTCTTAAAATTATCAAACAAAATTAATCTAATTTATTTTTTTAAGATTTTTGTGATTAAGTTTCTAATTTTCTAATAAATTATAAGATGCCAATAAAAAATTTGAGTTTTGCAGAAGGTAAATTTACCTAAGTCAATCTAAGCATAAAAATAAAATAAAATAAATATTTGATTATTATTATTATTATTTATTTTCTTAAATTAATTATGTTTTATGGAAAGTGTCTTAGGGTTTTCTTTGGGTTCTTTAAGATAAGTTAATTAAAAAGAAAATTTGATTAGGTTAAAAGTGGATTTATGATAAGAAGGAAAATAATTTTTTTATGTTAAAAGAAAATAAAAAATTCTAACAATTAAGGTAACAAAAAAAAAGTAATAAAATAAAGAGAGCAATAACTATTCAAAAATTAAAAATAAAAATAAAATTAAGAGAAAATTCGTAATAATTTTTTTATAATTTATAATTTATAATTTTTTTTTCTTTCAAAATAACTACACTTAAGTTTCTGGCAACGTCGCCAAAATCTGATGTGTATTGTAGCGCAACGATTAAAATACCTTAATTTCACTAATAGAGTAGCGAGAGTAAGGGGTCGAATCCATAGGGACTTTAGTGATTATCTTGAAATAAAATTATATAATTAAAAAGTTAAATAAACATATAATTGGTAGTGAAAAATAATTAAGATATGATCTATCTTGATGAGAGCACGTTCCGTTCATGTAGATCACGGCGGTCCCTCTTAAGAATAGACCAGTCAAAGATTATTTTCATTTAAATAGAATTTAATAAAAATTAAACATGAATAAAGATTTTATTTTATAGCATCCAAGAGTGCATATTAAAATTAAAATTAAATATTTTTATTTTCTGATATTAAGAAAGCAATAAATTTTTCCTGAACCAAACCGAAGATGGGCTGAAGACGGCATGAACCGGGCCAATACGGCCTGAACTGGACCAATATGACCTAAACCGATATCTCTGTTCTTCTCCCACGGATGCCTACAACTCCTCCTTCGAGTGCTCTTGTCGACCCCCGAACCCGCGGACGCTCCCAACACCCATAGACACCTCCAAGACTCTGTCACGAACGTCTTCAAGCACCCACGGCCTTCCCCGAACTCCCTGTTCGCTGCTATTTGTAGAGGCCCAGATGTAGAGAAGATGCGGATCTCTATTTCCATATCAAACGCCTGGATGCAGAGACTATAGGGAGAAACAATCTCCGAGGCATGCATATTTTAATAATTTGATAACAATTATCAATGCGGAAACTTAAAGATTACATATTAATCTATCTAACATGCATCAAGATCATATCTTTGCCTTATACTATAGGATCGTTTGATCTAAATTATACATATAAATTAAATAATCAAGATCATATCTTGATTTCAAGATGAGAAGTCATACTACTTGTCTTGAAACCTGCTTTAAGATATAGGGATCAAATCACTTACCTTAAGAATAGTAGGTAAATCATTTATGCTCTGCAGCCGTTCAATTGTCTGGCCTCTAGTATCGTCCATGCGAAGCCCCCGAATGATCGGATTCCCAGTAGTGCTAGCTCGTGAAAAAATAACTTTGCTGACCTTGAATCCTTCCACTTGAATCTTCCTCCAAGATCCATCAAACTTTTGCTAATACTAGAAGCACACCAGGATTTTGTATTCTAACTCTTTAGAATTTCAATCTACGACATATCGTGTGTTTTTATATGATCTGGTGAGGAATGTCCTCTAATTTATAGGCTCAATGTAGCCTTTAGCGCCCATTAAATTCTAACACTTAGAATTCTGTCATTCGGTGAAAACCAAAGAGACACAGCGTTTGGTTAATTCCGACATTCGGTGAAAACCAAAGAGATGCAACATTTGGTTAATTCCAACGTTCGATGAAAACCCATGAATTCTAACACTAAGAATTACAACGTCTTACTAATTCCAACGTTCGGTGAAAACTAAAGAGATGTGAATTCTAACACTTAGAATTCCATCGTTGGTTAATTCAAAGAGGTACATTAATTCTCCAACGGAAATGGTTTGGAGAAGATTAAATTAATATATTAAATTCTACATGAGAATTTAATCAAGTTATCTCATCATGTGAGATCCTTATGCGAGGAGTTTGGGTTTGGGTTTTGGTTTAAGTTGATTTGAATTTATTGGACTGAACCTACATAGATCATGGTCCTAGCCCAATTCAATTTTATCTAGTCCTAAATCTATTTAAATCCAAATCAAGTCTAATTTTAAATCAATATTTAAAATTGATTAGTCCTTCTAATAGACTTAAACCAAATTGAATCTTATTCACTTGTACTTAACCCAATTGAGATAATTCAATCAATCAAATTGATTAATTAAATCATATACGATTCTCAATCGTTGATCAGCAAATAGATTATCCTAGGAAACTTCAATGCGCGTAACTCTCTAGGTTCGAACCTAAGCCGGTAGCTTAGGAACAACTTTCTATACTAATCGATGTGCCCATCTAGCAATAGAACCCGACGTTCGGATAGGTCAAAGAGTTGCCAAGCAAACTCCAAGGACCCTAAGAAATAGTTACCGTATAATTTATCCTTTTTGACCACAAATGCTAAGGATGGCTTAAGAGCCTGTCAACTCTAAACAGCAAATCCATAAAGTGATTTTAACTTTAGTGATCATGTGACCTTCACATGAAGTGCCTTGGCCAAGGTCTTGTTAAATTGAAAACAAACATTTCTCCTTTTAATGGGATAGGTCAAATTTCATCTTGATCCACAACTGACTACCACAAATACTTGACTGCACCCAGTAACCTTTCGTAGCTGGATTAGAAATTCAGGTGGTCCGGCACCTAAGTACAATGAGTTGCTTGCAAGTCACCTGTTGTGATCTTCAAGTCTGAAGGATACTTATACCTATATCTTCTCAGATTAACTCTTGATAGCAGAGTATTCGAAAATGAGTCACGTTCGGTGAAATGTACTCCTACACTTTCACCTGTATGTCATACAAGTGTTTCTACACTCCTTGGTTAAGAGGACAACCAACAAATATGATATACAACGTCCTATAATTGATAGTACTATGGCTCTATCATAGTATATCATTTGGTCGTGAACTTTTTTGAGGACCTTCAAAGATAAATCCTCCTTTATCATAAACGAATATTCTAAGGGCTTCATTACTATTAGAAGTTTTAAGAAGCTGTTCTTGTAATGAATAAACTACCAAATAATTTTTATTAATATATCAATTTATATGCAATTTACATTAGCACAATCATCAAATGATTGGCTTTAGGACATAATTTTCAACAAACTCCCAGTTAGCATAAAGCCACTCATTACAGTATCTAATACCCATCTTCAACTTATAGTCGTCAAACTCCTTGATGCTGAGTGCTTTAGTAAATGGGTCACCTAGGTTTTTCTTTCTATCAATCTTCTGAAGATTTATGCCACTTCATTCTACAATTTCACGAATAAGATAAAACCAGCGCAGTATGTGCTTGGTACGCTGATGTGCTCGTGGTTTCTTTGCTTGAGCTATGGCACTAGTACTGTCACTATACAATAGGACTGGTCCATCTATGGCAGGTGCCACTCCAAGCTCAGAGATAAACTTTTGTAGCCATACAACTTCTTTCGCGGCATCTGATGCAGTGATGTACTCTGCCTTGCATACTGAATCTGCCACTGTATGTTGCTTGGAACTTTTCCAGCAAACAGCTCCACCATTTAGGATAAACACGAAACCTAACACACTTTTGCTATCATCATGATCTGATTGGAAATTGGAATCAGTATATCCAACAAGTTTCAAATCAGACTCTCCATAGACTAACTACTGGTCCTCAGTATTTCTCAAATACTTAAGGATTGTCTTAACAACTTGCTAGTGTTTTTCTACTGGATCAGATTGGTATCTACTCACTACTCCTAGTGAGTATGCCACATCTGGTCTTGTACATGTTATGGTGTACATAATCGATCCCACTGCTGAAGCATATATAATTCGACTCATACGTTCTCTTTCATTAGGAGTTGTCGGACAATTCTTCTTAGAAAGATGAATTCCATAGCCTATCGGAAGATAGCATTTTTTGGAATTTTTCATGCTAAACCTCTTTAGTACGGTATCAATGTACGTAGATTGGGATAAACCAAGCATCCTCTTAGATCTATCTCTATAGATCTTCGTCCCTAGGATGTAGAATGCTTCTCCTAGATCTTTCATGGAGAATTGTGATGATAACCATGTCTTTATTCCTTGTAATGCAGGGATATCATTCTCGATTAAGAGAATATCATCCATATATAATACAAGAAATACAATAATGGAACCGTTAGACCATTTATAAATGCAAGGTTCTTCTTTATTCTTAACAAAGCCATAAGATTTAATCACATTATCAAATAGTATGTTCCAACTCCTAGATGCTTGCTTAAGTCCATAAATGGACTTCTGTAGCCTGCACACTTTAGACTCGTCTTCAGATATAAAACCTTCAAGCTGTGTCATATAAACATGTTCATCTAAATTACTATTTAGAAAAGCGGTTTTAACATCCATCTGCCAAATCTCATAATCGAAGTGTGCTGCTATAGCTAGCATAATCCGAATGAATTTCAGCATTGCCATAGGAGAAAATGTTTCATCATAGTCAATACCATAATGTTGACGATACCCCATAGCAACCAGACGTGCTTTGTAGGTCTCTACCTTTTCATTTGCGCCTCTTTTCCTCTTGAAAATCCACTTACACCCTATGGGTTTTATCCATTCAGGTGGGTCAACTAATATCCATACATTATTTTTCTTCATGGAATTAAGTTCGGATTTCATGGCATCAAGCCATTTATCAGAGTCAGTCCTTTGCATAGCATCCATATAGGTGATCGGATCCTCGTTGTTCTCATCGAGCTCAATATGATCCTCGTTCTGGACCAAGAAACCTAAGTATCTGTCCGGTTGATGTGGTACTCTACCAGATCGCCTTAATGGTGCATCTAAAATAGGTTTTGAGTTTGATCTAATCAACTCAGATTCTAAGGGTTCAATAGTTTGTGTTGTTTCTTCTACTTGATGAACTTCTTTAAGTTCAACATTAGAGCCAGTTGTTCCTTCCCTAAGGAACTCCTTTTCAAGAAAAACTGCTCTATTACTAATGAACAATTTTTGTTCTTCAGTATTGTAAAAGTAATATCCTTTGGTTTCTTTTGGATAGCCGATAAAAAAATATTTGTCAGATTTGGGTTCAAGTTTGTCTGATTTTGCATGTTTCACATAAGACGGACACCCTTAGACTCTCAGATAGGTGATAATCGGTTTATGTCCATACCACATCTCATGTGAAGTTTTAGAAACAGACTTACTTGGAACCTTATTGAGAATATGACAAGCTGATTCTAATGCATATCTCCAAAATGATATTGGCAAGCTTGCAAAACCCACCATGGACCGAACCATGTCTAACAGGGTCCGATTCCTTCTCTTCGATACACCGTTATGCTGCGGTGTTCTTGGAGGAGTCCATTGGGAGAGAATCTCATTCTCCTTTAGATATGTCACAAAGTCATTTGAAAGATATTGCCTCCTCGATCTGATCGAAGGGTCTTAATACATTTCCTGTTTGTTTTTCTATTTCTTTATGATATAGTTTGAACATTTCAAACGACTCAGATTTATGTCTCATAAGATAGACATAACCGAACCTAGAAAGGTCGTCTGTAAAAGTAATGAAGTAGTAATATCCACCTTTGGCAGAAGTGCTCATTGGTCCATATATATCAGTATGTACTAGACCCAATAGCTCTGTGGCTCTTTCACCTTTTCCAGTAAAAGATTACTTGGTCATTTTACCAAGAAGACATAATTTACAGGTAGTTAATGATTCACAATCATCAACTCGAAGGATGCCCTCTTGGGTTAACCTGTTTAATCTGTTCTTGTTGATATGACCCAGCCGATGGTGCGAAAGATAAATATCTGTGACATCAGTTATTCTAGGGCGCTAACTTGATTTGTACACTACATTCACAAGCTGTGATAATATATAAATGCCATTAAATAAATGTCTAGTCATTACAGTGACTCCATTCATAATGATATTCAAAGTAACATCCTTTATTGAAATTTCATAATGACTTTTGGCCAGAAGGCCTACAGAAATTATGTTCAATAAGAACGTTGGGCAAAAATGATAATCATTTAGTACAATGACATTTCTATTGAAAACTATTTCAAGAACTCCTAATGCCAGAACTGGAACTAATCTTTCATCGCCGACATTAAGGAATCTTTCATTGTCCTCAAATCTTCTAGTGACCTGTAGTCCCTGTAATGAATTGCAAATGTTAAAAGGACTCCCGATATCCAATACCCAGGTTTGATTATCATATACATAAAAATTACAAGGTGTTATCATATAAATACCTTGTTGAGCAACATCTTGCCCCTTTTTCTTCTTTGGCCTATTTTGATCAAGTGTGGCAATGTAAAGAGAACAGTTCCTCTTCTAGTGCCCTTGCATCTTGCAATAAAAGCATTTAGCTTAACTTTTATCAACTTTCTTCTTCTGCATCTGATCTCTTATAGATGTCCTAGCATGTTGTACCTTTTTCTTATTCTTTTTCTTCTTTCCTTTCCCAAAAGGTTGACGCCCTACCTTAGATCCTTCAACCACATTAACCAAACCCTTAGAGAGCTGGTTGTCTTTCTCAAAGTTCTGTAACAACCCCAACAAACCGTGGTAGTTGACTGTAGGCTTTGCCATTCGAAAATGAGTAAGGAAAGGTCGAAAGGATGGAGGCAAGGAATTCAGGATCGCATCTTTTCTCCACTGCTCATGTAGGGGAAAGTCGAGCTTGCTTAGGAGTTCTATCTTCTCGATCATGTACAATACATAATCAGTGACAGGAGATCCTCCCTCATTCGAGCATTAAAAATAGCACAACTAGTCTTGTGCCTTTTAATGTCGTCGGATGTGCCGAAAGATTCATTCAACGCTTGAATGATTTTTTCCGGTTGAGCATTCTCGAACCGACAACCGAATTCATCGTTCATTGCTGCTAGCATGATGCAATGCACGCTAGTTCTATCACTGAGCCACTTCTGATAAGTGTCTCTCTTAGAACTTTGAGTGTTTGCATTAGGTATCTCTGGTGCAGGATTATTCAGAATATATAGAATCCTCTCATACTCAAGGACGATCTTAAGTTTTCTAAACCAGCTATTGAAATTTAAACCATTCAACTTGTCACTATCCAATAGGGACCTTAATGATAAATTAGTGGCCATTTTCTGCATAAGGAAAAACTAAAGTTTGGTAGTATATAAATTGATTCAGTTTAAAGACTTGGACTTTAGTCTAAAGATTATCCCACTATTTTATTCAAATTGGCAACCTCTACACCCCAATTCGAAGAATTATTCTTAATTCTTTAGTGGGCACTAAGATCTATATAGACTACATACATGCCCAAGTGAAGCTTGGCCAACCCATATGCATCTAAGAGTAGGTTCAAAACCAATTGTTTCCCAAACAATTCTTAGTGTTCAGTTTTGCCCCATGTTCCTCTTCAGCAGGCATGGAGTGCCTCCACTGAAAGTTCTGGTTAGGTCCAACCATTAAATGATATAATCAATATAACCTATCAATAGACAACCAAGCCCGAGTGAAGCTCGGCCTACTTGACTATCTATTTAATAGTTACACTGACTTATCATATAATGAATGATAATTCCGATGGTTGACAAGCACCAGGCATGGAGTTCCTCCAATAATTATCAAGACATCGGACTCATTATCACCCACCTTAATGGGAGGCTATGATCTAGTTATCATATAACTATTTCATTTTAAGGACCTAATAATTTTAGAGGATTTAATAATCTAAAGATAATTGACTAATCAAGTTCTCCCACTGAATCTATGAAATCAGTAGAATGAAGCAAGATTAAGTCAGGTTAAGTGGCACTTAAATCAGTCAGACTGATTTTCTTACAGGCATGGGTCAACCCAAAATAGGTAAATGATTTGAATCATAAATGGTTCACCATATTGACCAGGTAAGTGAGATCGATCAATGGGAGGGATATGCCATTAACTCGTTAAAGACGCATCAATACGAGTTGCTCCCAATTAAAAACCATTCGATTGTTGATCCTAGAGCAACTTGCCAACTCACCTTGACATATATGGTTAACCAATTTTGATTTGACCATCTAAGAGATTCATGCTCAACCACGGAGCCTAATCTACCCCCATTTGGTTTAATCAAAGACATAGACATGATCAACTACAACTATTATTTGATTTAGAGCATCCTTAACCTAATCTAATTAATTTAGATTTGATCAAATACTCTTATAGTCCATTTGATTTAAACCTTAGGGTCTAACCCTTTATGGACCTGATTTAGCTAACCCATAAGGTTAAATATATTTCATGTCATATATTTCGAATCATGCACCAGTTGCATTATTTAACTACTCATAATTCCTATATTTAGATCATATCTAAAAATATTATGAATAAATATTTGACATTCAAATAAGACTCTCATAAATATTTGTATGTTTCATAACATAGATAACAAGCCATCATATCTCATATCTATGTTTTTATACTAAACATGTAAATATCATGCTTTTATACAACATCAATATGTATCAAATATAAAACATCTTTTGAGAGTATGTGTAATCTGTGTTTTGATGCCAAAGATCAATTTAAATTATCTTTTGATTAAGCATAAAAATGAGAGAATCTAAACATCACCGCAATATGTCATAGAATACCTCGCTGAATGGGATAATTTGGATTTTTAATCAATAGCCAGGTGAACCGTTTTAGCCATAATTACACAGTTAATAAGAACACTAATTTATATGCAATAAATTAGATTAAGACGAAATTTGATACCATTTGTAAGGAAAAACAATCTTCGAGGTATGCATATTTTAATAATTTGATAACAATTATTAATGAAGAAACTTAAAGATTACATATTAATCTATTAACATGCATCAAGATCATATCTTTGCCTTATACTATAGGATCATTTGATCTAAATTATATATATAAATTAAATAATTAAGATCGTATCTTGATCTTCAAGATGAGAAGTCATACTACTTGTCTTGAAGCATGCCTTAAGATCTAGGGATCAAATCACTTACCTTAAGAACAGTAGGTAAATCCTTTGTGTTCTGCAGCCGCTCAATATATTAAATTCCACATGAATTCTTTGATCTAAATTAATTCCACATGAATTCTAGCACTTAGAATTCCAATGAAAATGGTTTTGAGAAGATTAAATTAATATATTAAATTCTACATGAGAATTTAATCAAGTTATCTTATCATGTGAGATCCTTATGCGAGGGGTTTGGGTTTTGGTTTAAGCTGATTTGAATTTATTGGACTGAACCTACATAGATCATAGTCCTAGTTCAAATCAAATTTGTCTAGTCCTGAATCTATTTAAATCCAAATCAAGTCTAATTTTAAATCAATATTTGAAATTGATTAGTCCTTCTAATAGACTTAAACCAAATTGAATCTTATTCACTTGTACTTAACCTAATTGAGATAATTTAATCAATCAAATTGATTAATTAAATCATATATGATTCTCAATCGTTGATTAGCAAATAGATCATCCTAGGAAACTTCAATGCGTGTGACTCTCTAGGTTCGAACCTAAGCCGGTAGCATAGGAACAACTTTCTATACTAATCGATATGCTCATCTAGCAATGGAATCCGACGTCCGGATAGATCGAAGAGTTGCCGAATAAACTCCAAGGACCCTAAGAAATAGTTACCGTATAATTTATCCTTTTGACCATAAATGCTAAGGATGGCTTAAGAGCCTGTCAACTCTAAACAGCAAATCCATAAAGTAATTTCAACTTTAGTGATCATGTGACCTTCACATGAAGTGCCTTGGCCAAGGTCTTGCTAAATTGAAATATAAACATTTCTCCTTTTAACGGGATAGGTCAAATTCTATCTTGATCGACAACTGACTACCACAAGTACTTAACTGTACCCAGTAACCTTTTGTAGCTGGATTAGAAATCCAGGTGGTCTGGCACCTAAGTATAATGAGTTGCTTGTAAGTCACCTATTGTGATCTTCTGGTCTGAAGGATACTTATACCTACTATATCTTCTCGGATTAACTCTTGACAATAGAGTATCCAAAAATGAGTCACGTTCGGTGAAATGTACTCCTACACTTTCACCTGTATGTCATACCAGTGTCTCTACACTCCTTGGTTAAGAGGACAACCAACAAATATGATATACAACATCCTATAATTGATAGTACTATGGCCCTGTCATAGTATATCATTTGGTCGCAAACTCTTTTGAGGACCTTCAAAGATAAATCCTCCTTTATCATAAAAGAAGATCTTAAGGGCTTCATTACTATTAGGAGTTTTAAGAAGATATTTTTGTAATGAATAAACTACCAAATAAATTTTATTAATATATCAATTTATATGCAATTTACATCAGCACAATCAAATGATTGGCTTTAGGATACAATTCCCAACATAGACGATGCGGACACGGAAAAATCATGGAGAGATCGCGGACGGAATCAATTTTCCTTCAATCTGAAGTTCTCACTTCTAATTTAAAAATTTTTAATCCAATTTATTTCTTGATTGGTGGGTGTAACGATTGAACAGGAAGAGAGGAAGAATTGGGAGGAAAATAAATCATGTGAAAATATGATGAACTCGGCAATTGGTTTGCCGAGTTTGCTTTGAAATGCTTGTAAATATAGATAAATCCTTATAAATTAAATGTTGAGCTCATTTTAAGTCCAATTTGAGTGTCGTTTGCATCGTTGAACTTCTAAAATTGAGCTCTTTAAGCTGATGGAGATTTAACTAAAAATATTATATAAAATAATTAAATAATAAATAATAAAAATAATTTGACCTATTAATTAATATGTTTATGATGATTATTTGTGCATTTATCATTTATCATGTACCATCTTCAATGGCAGCCCCTTCTGGAAGTTATGCTCATGCGCCTAATGTCTTTATGCCTCCATTGTATGGTGTCCATCAAGGTGGCCTACCTGTATTTGGAACTCCTCCCATGCATGCTGCCACTCCAGGTGGCCCTATTCCATTCATGTAGCCATTGTTCAGGTCAAGCAGTAAAAATAACATTTTCTAGGATCATACCCTATCTCCTGTTGGTAGTTAAAAAGAATTCGTTCGTACCACATATGCACCTCCATCTCATCAAAATAAATTTTGCAATCATCGTTGGCCTTAACATATATCTATATTGTAGGAGTTAAGGAATGATGTTTTATGATAAATGACTTCTATATATATGAAACCATATTATGTCATATGTTAACTTTGCTTTGACAAATTTTGCTATAAATAGGAATATGGTTGTTACTTTATTGCAATGTTGAGTCCACTCTTTATCTTTAAATATTGGCTATCAACACAGTTATGCATATGGTTGCATTATTAACTACTCTCTTTTTGTAATAGATGGATACCTTACATGATCTTATGGCATTTTTAATAGATGAGAATAACTTTTGGTAGGACATCATAACTGTATTGATAAGTAATGTCATCATTGATTTGCAATATTGTAACGTTATTTGAAAGGTGCCATGTCGAACTTGTCTATTCTTGGATCATGAACTCATAATATATATTTTGAATGGACATCCAGATAGAGGTTATGATCACTTTAGGATGACAAACACTATGTTCTTCAAGCTAGAAGAGTTGCTTATTTCATGTGGCTTTGTAACTAGCACATGCAATGTTACGGTACAGGAGCAACTAGCAATTTTTCTTTACGGCATAGGTCATGGTGTGACTGTTGGCTGAAACTTTTTAGTACTTAGGAAAGATAATATCCTGACACTTTAACAATGTACTGAAAGCAATTTATTTACTGAAACAAAAATTTATAGTTCAACCGGATTAGGATAGTGGCGTGCACCCACAGATCCATGAAAATAACCATTTCCATCCTTACTTCATAGTACATATGGACATGATTAAATGCTAGTATTTAATTTTTAATTTTGTTAATTATCTTTGATATAATTGGTTGCATCATAGTATGCTATTGGAGTGATTAATGGTATGTACATACCTGCATTAATCAAGAAAAGCAAACAACCACGCTTTCGTAATTAAAAAAATAAATAAATATAATTATGAAAGATTTTTTCTCATTTTGGACTATTAAGTGCATACCAAATTTCCTTGGAGCTAAGTTAAAGATTGTCTCATGTCAGGTGAGTTGCTTTAACATTTTCAGATTGTTTGATTCATCAATTTTAGTTTCTGACATGAGTGCTTTTACATTTTCTAGTGTCTCGAGGCTTGCATGCATGCTACTGGGGTGAAGAGAATGGGAGGTTATGGCCATGATGAGCCATACTACATGCATCAAAGCACATGTACAACCTAGATTTCATCACTGAATAATGAAATGCCTTGAAAGTATTATCTTAGAAGTTATTTTTGATAATTATTTGCTGCATTGGATATTTGCATATATTGCTCTTTGGCAATTTCAATGTTATTGAAAGAGTTTCAGAAGTTTGTTATGTCAGTAATCATTTTGTTGTTTAATTGTTTACTTGGGAGAAGATTAGGCATGCTAGCACTTGTTTGAAGTAACAGATTTTCCAAACAAGCATTCTAAAGTGTGAGTAAATGTATTGGTTATCATAAATCTCATAACAGAATCATGAATTGCCTTAAAAGCCTTTTTTTTGGGAGATATTTTGATAAATATTTGTTGAATTGGAGAATTAACTTGTGTTGCTTTTTAGTGGTTGCAAAGCCATTGATATTGTTTCAGAAGTCCATTATGTCAGTAGTTGTATTGTCATTTATATGTTTCTGATTGGGAGAATATTAGCAAGAGATATAAGTGTAGCCATTGCACTACACTCAGTGTAACCAGATTGGGCATAATAGGAGGACTTGCACAATAACTGAATCAGTGCAAGGTTGAGCTTCTTTCTTGTTTGCTTTCTTTCTACCATTAACATATTATTTCTCTTGTATGTTAGCATCTTGCAGTTGCTTTTGCTAAAATACTCTTGCATTTTCTTAATATGAAATCAGTTAGAGCATACGTACTGTTGCCTCATAAATTCGTTCTCCGACTCGGGTGCTATTGGGGCTTCGAATCCGGGCTCGACTCCTGGCCGGGACCTGTAAAACAGTCCTTGAGCAGAGGGTGGTTTGGGGGGTGCCTTCTGCGGAAGACCCTCCAACACGTAAGTCAGTGGAGATTCACAGCAAGCAGACAAATGAGGAGAAGGATCCCCGAGGAAGAGTTCCTCTAGGGGCAGTGCCAGGAGCTCTGTCTGAGCTCTAATGGAGTTTTTTAGAGAGTGTGAGTGGGTGAAAGAGAGGTGTCTTAAGCATATAAAATGGCATACCTGAGGGGATCTGAGGCTGTGATATTTATAGGTGATCACCTGATTCCTTGGACACGTCACAGAGAGTTTGAAAGTTGTTGGAATTCGAAACTGATTCAAATCAGGCTATTACAGGGCCAGTAGGATCTGTATCCGATTGGTTAAAGGATCAACGGCCAGGAAGAGCAGATGATGCTTCAAGATTTAGCGACTACATAGGCTCTAGGCCATTTTTGGTAGCGTAGGCATGATTTTCTATTTGAAATCTTGTTAGTTTAGGTGTATTCCGCAGAGGTGCTTGGATACCTCGGTTGGGCCAAGGTATAGAAGATGGCTAAATCTGCCAAAGTATGGTAAGGCTCAATTTATCGAGGTATAGGATAGCTCGGCCTTCCTGAGACATATAATGGCTCGGCCTACTGAAGCACAGGATGGTTCGGTAGTGATAACTCGGCATGTGGGGGTATGATAATAGCTCGATCAGCCGAGGTATAATAATAGCTCGGCCAACTGTTACACGAAAGCTATTTGGAAGGGGTAGCCTACTCATTGCTGCCTATCGGATGTGACAACTATGCGATAGGATGCACGGGCTAGCCCTAGCCCGATGTCTTGGATTGTATGCACATTAATGCAATGATATTTTTACCCCTCATCACATGCCCTCCACTCCCTAGTCTGAAGTGTAACTTCAATTTAGGGAGTAGAGTCTAGAATAATCCCGCCCAGAAGGATTTGAAAAGGTGCAATGATGGCTCCGAAACTGACGGGCCATCAATTCGCTATCATTATTTGTTGTTGCACGAAGAAGAAATTCTTCGGATTTTGTGAGCGGTGATTGGGGGAGTCTCATGTGGCAGGGTCTTCGCGTTTGCAACACCTATTGCAGGAGCCTTAACGCTTAAGGCAACTTTTCAAAGTGCTGTTTAAAGGGGAGAAAGGAGACTAGGGTGGCGTTTCTTCCGTAATGCCTCTTTGTCCCTGCCATAGAGACCCTTCTCTTTTCTCTCTTTTTCTTTCCATAGATTTGCTTGTGTTTCACTCCTTGGCTGGAGAACATGAAGGGCCCAAATGATATTGCCTCGGAGATCTCCCTGGGGGACCTGGAGAGGATTCGCCGGCTTTACAGAGTCCCCAGAGATGTAGTTCTATATGCACCGAAAGCCGACGATAGGGTTTCAACCGACTTAAGTCTGGGAGCTTTCTTCTATGAGGAAATTCTTAGGGCCAGCCTTCGATTTTCTCTTCACCCATTGGTGCAGGAGGTGATGAGGTTCTATAACATCTGTCCAACAATGGTGGCGCCTAACAGTTGGTGCAACCTCATCGGGTTTATTTCGCTCTGTAGTCGCACCGGGGTGACTGCGACCCTTCCCATGTTTCGAGTTTGCCACAATCTGGTTTCCGAGAGGGGTTCCGAGTGGTCGTATATTGGTCCTCGGAAGTCATTCAAGATGATCGCTGATAATCCATCCTCGATAAAGGAATGGAAGTCCAGATTTTTTATTGCCGATGGAAACATCGGCTCAGATTTTCCAAGGGGATGGTCGAGCTATGTGAAGGATCCAGAGGTGCACCCGGAGTTGAGCGAATAGGAAAAGAGGGATCTGGTGACCCTTCGTGGTGATCGGGTGGTGTCGGCTAGTGCCCTGTTATCAGAGGATGCCCTCTTTGCCGCCAAACTTAGTTCTATCGACCCTCAAGGTGAGCATACTTTTTCTCTTTGGTCATGTGTTAACTCAAGTATTGATTTTGATAATTAATAAAAGACATAAGTATATTTACTTTGTTTCTAATAGATTTAACAAGTGTTACAAGGATTAAAAATGTTTGATCAATCAAAAGGAATAAAGAAATAAGTTTTGAATCAAAATGTCAAAAGAATTTTTCAAAGTTCAGAGCTTGGAGTCAACACCCAAATGGTCAGGAGCCGACCCTAAGGCGTATCAGAAGTTTTCTAGAATTTTTGCACGGTCTAGAGTCGACACCCAGAGTTTCAGAGCCGACTCCAACCTGAGATACAGAGAAGCATATTCTGTCTCAGTTTTCGGAGCCAACACCAAGTATTCGGGAGCCGACACCTGAGAGTTCAGGAGCTGACACCTGATTTTCTGGAGCCGACTCTAATCTGAGAACAGAGAGCATGTTTTTATGAGAATTTCTAGAGCCGACACCTTCGGATTGCAGAGTCGACCCTCGAAAGTGGCGAGTCGACACTTAACTTTCTCGGAACCGACTCCTCAACAACTTTTTATTTTCTATTTTGGATACCCGACTTAGAGCCGACACCTGAAAAGTTAGAGCGAATCCAACCTGTCAGGAATGGATGTTTTATTTGTCAGAATGGACTCCAATGGTAAGATTGCTTTTTACCTAACCTCTAACAGCTATTTTCTTTATGTATAGAAAGATTCAAACAACTCACAATGGCTATATTTCCCACCTAAACCTGGATTAAGGGATCTATAAAAAGGAGGAGCCATCCGTTTGAAAAGGGCAAGGAGAGAAAAAAAAATAGAAAAAGAAAAAGAAATATTTTGTGAAAAATCTAAAAATCTTGAGAGAGAAATCAAAAGGAAAGACACAGAGCTTACATCAACCAATCCAAGAGAGTCCAAAAGAGAAATCCAAAGCATTCAAGTTCAAAATTGAAGGATTTCCCAAGTGAAGAAAAAGAGAACAAAAGCCCTATTTTTCCCAACTTCTCAACTACAATTTTTGCGAAGAATCTGAGCTGAGGCCTGATTCAACATTTCAAAGGAGAAGAGGAAAAGAAGAAAAGAAGAAAAGCTCAAACCAAATTCGCTTCAAACAGGCTTTTCTTATCCTTGTTTAGTTTATTGTTTATTTGCTCATTTGAGGAGCTGCTGTGTACTTAAACTCTATTTTTCATTAGTGTTTGCTAATTCAATCGGGGGATTGAATTAGTGGAGGTAGTATTCCTCGGTACAAGCTAAGGATAGTTTGTTGTTGGGTTGTGTGCTGGTGAGCCCGGAAAACCAGCTGGGTTCATTGTGATCCCGGGGTAAACAACAAGTTTTGAGTTGTGAGCTTGTAAAACAACTCGACTAAAATGAAAAGGATTATAGTATGGACCCAAGTGAAGCTTGGGAGTGGACGTAGGTGTTGGATATACCTAACCACTATAAAATCTTTCTGTTTTTCGTGCTTTGTTTCTTAGTCTTCCTCTATCTCATTTATTTGTGATTAGAATTTATCTACTTTGCACTTAAGCTCTTTCATATCAAAGCAAAAAGTTTTTTAAAAGAGTTAATTTTTTTTAAAACCCAATTCATTCCCCCTCTTGGGTTGCCATCTGGGCCAACAATTGGTATCAGAGCTAGTGCTCATTTCTTGTTTGATCCAACGATCAAGTGTTAAAGATCCAAATGGCAGCTCAAGCTGGATCTTCATATGCTGAAGGTCATTCTATCAATAGACCTCATTTATTCAATGGTTATAATTATTCTTATTGGAAAGCTAGAATGAGAATTTTTATTCAAGCTTTAGATTATGAGATTTGGAGTGTAATCATTAATGGACCTAGCACACCCACACACTTAGTAGATGGTTGAATAGTTCCTAAATCCGAAAGGGATTGAAATGAGAACGATAGGAAAATGGTTCAGCTCAATGCTAAGGCTATGAATGTTTTATATTGTGCTTTAGATGCTAATGAGTTTAATAGAATTTCTACATGTATTTCCACAAAAGAAATTTGGGATAGACTAGAAGTTATCCATGAGGGTACTAATTAAGTCAAAGAATTTAAGATTAATATTCTTGTTCATAAGTATGAATTGTTTAGCATGGAACAAAATGAAACTATCACATGCATGTACACTAGATTTACTGAGATTGTAAATGGTCTAAAAAGTCTTGGTAAGACCTATACTAACTCTGAATTGGTTCGTAAAATCCTTAGGTCTCTTCCAAGATCATGGGAAGTGAAAGTAACTGCCATCCAAGAAGCCAAAGATTTAAATATTACCTTTGGAAGAGCTACTTGGATCATTGATGACCCATGAACTGACCATGAAGCAACATCAAGAGGAAGAGGTCAAAAAGAAGAGAACAATTGCCCTCAAAGCTGCAGAAATTGAGAAGAGCAGCAGTGATGATGAAGAAGATGATGATGATGATGATGAGAGACTGCACTTCTTGCTAAGAAATTTAAAAGATTTATGCAAAGAAGGAGACCCTTCTACAAGAAAAAATTTGGAACAAAGATGGATGGTAAAAAAGAAAAAGAAAAGGACAAGGATAAAGAGAAAGACCCCCTCATATGCTATGAATGTAAGAAACCGGGCACTTTAGATATGATTGTCCTCAATTGAAAAAGGGATACAAGAAAAAGAAAAAGGCATACGTTGCAACATGGAGCGACAGCGAAGAATCCTCATCGAGGAGGAACAAAAGGAAGTTGCAAACATTTGCTTTATGGCAAAAGAAGACGATGAGGTATGTACTAAACTCATGACTTTACCTTTGATGAATTGCTTGATGCATTTAATGAATTAGTTAGTGATTTTAAAATTCTGAAAAAGAAAAGCAAAGTTTTGAAAAATGATAATTCAATCTTGTCAAGGAAAAGGATAAACTAACACATGAAGTTGAAGAATTGAAATCTGAAAATAAGAATTTGTTAAAAGATAAAGAGTCAATTTCTAATGAAAATGTTAGCTTAAAGAAAGAAGTTGATAAATATAAAAATATAGTTGATAAATTTACATATAGCTCAGAAAAACTTAATTTGTTATTGAGCAATCAAAGAGCTGTATTTGATAAAGCTGGATTAGGTTATAGGCCTAACATGAACAAAAGTATGTTAAAAATTTCTTTAGAAAAGAACAGGATAAAAATGATGTTTCATGTTATTGTTGTAACAAAAAGGGACATAAAGCTTATGAATGCAATTTTAGAAAAATTAACAAGAATTTAAATAGTAAAGGAAAGAAAATATGGGTTCTGAAAGGAACAATCTTTGTTGCTACTAACCATGAAGGACCCAAGAAAGCTTGGGTACCTAAACAGAAAGTTTGATTACTTTGCAGGAGTGTCTTACGGCCAAAAGATCAAAACGAAAGTGGTATCTTGATAGCGGCTGCTCAAGACACATGACGGGTGACAAGGAGCAATTCATCACCCTTGAGGATAAAAGAGGAGGAGTTGTCACATTTGGTGATAATGGTAAAGGCCAGATTATGGGATTTGGTAAAATTCAGATAACTCCCTCCACTTTTATTGAAAATGTTCTTTATGTAGATGGTTTAAAGCATAACTTAATTAGTATTAGCCAATTGTGCGATAAAGGTTTCAAAGTTTCATTTGAAGCTTCTATCTGCACCGTTCTAATCCTATTAACAATAGCATTATATTTACTGGATATAAATGACAATGTATACTTAATTGATTTGGACAATTTGTCTACTAGTAATCATTGCTTAGTTGCTGATAATGCTAATGTAAATAAGATTGGATGGCTATGGCATCGTAGATTAGGTCATGCAAGCACACACTTGATTTCAAAATTGATTAGAATGGACTTAGTTAAAGGACTTCCAAAGTTAGATTTTGAAAATAACCAAATTTGTGATGCATGTCAATTTGGAAAACAAACTAGAAACTCTTTCAAATCTAAAAATATTGTTTCCACTTCTAGGCCACTAGAGCTACTTCACATGGACCTTTTTGGACCTACTAGAACAACTAGTCTAGGAGGAAAGAAATATGGTCTTGTGATAGTAGATGATTATTCTAGATTCACTTGGGTATTGTTTTTGGCTCACAAGGATGAGACTTTCTCAATATTTTTGAAATTCTTCAAGAAAGTCACTAATGAGAAAAATAACACCATAGTGTCTCTTAGAAGTGATCATGGCACTGAATTTGAAAATCATTTATTTGAAATTTCTGCATTAAACATGGCATTCATCATAATTTTCTGCACCTAGACACACAAGCAAAATGGAGTTGTAGAAAGAAAAAATAGGACTTTAGAAGACATGGCCCGTACCATGCTATGTGAAAGCAACCTACCAAAATACTTTTGGGTGGAAGCTATAAACACGGCATGTTACATCCTTAACAGAGCCCTAATTAGGCCAATTCTTAAGAAAACTCCCTATGAATTATGGAATAATAGGAAACCAAACATTAGTTATTTTCATGCATTTGGCTGTAAATGTTTTATTCATAATAATGGAAAAGATAATCTTGGAAAATTTGATGCAAAATCTGATGAAGGCATATTCTTAGGATATTCAACAACTAGTAAAGCCTATAGAATATTTAACAAGAAATCCTTAATTGTAGAAGAATCTATTCATGTAGTTTTTGATGAGTCTTTAGCATCAAGTTCAGAAAAGATTGATGATGAGGAAGATACAAATATTCTAGAAAGAGATATTGAAAAATTAAATATAGATGTATCTTCAGATCATGAACAAGAAGCTAAAGATGATGATTCACCTAGGGTTGATGTTATTGATACTAATCATAATGAAGTAGATCTTCCTAGAGATTGGAGATATGCCTATGGTCATCCAAAGGAATTAATTATAGGTGATCCATCTCAAGGAGTAAGAACTAGATCATCTATGAGGAATATCAATAATCATCTTGCATTTGTATCTCAAATTGAACCTAAAACTATTGAAGAAGCTGAAAAAGATAGTAATTGGATGCTAGCTATGCAAGAAGAATTAAATCAATTTACTAGGAATAATGTATGGTCCTTAGTTGATAGACCTAAAAGTCATTCAGTTATAGGATCTAAATGGGTATTTAGGAATAAATTGGATGAAAATGGCATAGTAATCAGAAATAAAGCTAGATTAGTTGCAAAAGGATATAATCAAGAAGAAGGAATTGATTTTGATGAAACTTTTGCACCTGTAGCTAGATTAGAGGCAATTAGATTACTACTTGCATTTGCATGTCATATGAACATCAATTATTTCAAATGGATGTTAAAAGTGCATTTTTAAATGGTTTTATAAATGAGAAGTTTTTGTGGAACAACCACCTGGTTTTGAAGATCATGAATTTTCAAATCATGTTTTTAAATTACACAAAGCACTATATGGTTTAAAACAAGCACCTAGAGCTTGGTATGATAGGTTAAGCAAATTTCTAATTGAAAATGGTTTTTCTAGAGGAAATGTAGACAAAACCCTATTTTTGAAAAGAAAAGACAAAGACTTATTAGTAGTACAAATATATGTAGATGATATTGTATTCGGTGCTACTAACAATCTTTGTGTCAAGAATTTGCTAAGTTAATGCAGGGTGAATTCGAGATGAGCATGATGGGAGAACTCAACTTCTTCCTAGGACTTCAAATCAAGCAAAGCAAAGAAGGGATTTTCATCAACCAAACAAAGTACACAAAGGAAATTCTCAAGAAGTTTGGAATGGAATCAATCAAACCCCTTGGAACACCTATGAGTCCTTCATGCAAATTGGATAAAGATGAAGACGGTAAGAAAGTTGATCAAAAATACTATAGAGGTATGATCGATCTCTACTTTACTTAACTGCAAGTAGACCTGATATCATGTTTGCTGTTTGTTTATGTGCTAGATTTCAATCAGAACCTAAAGAATCTCACTTAATTGCTGTAAAAAGAATACTAAGATATCTAAGTGGAACTAAAAATGTAGGATTATGGTATTCTAGAGACTCAACACTAAATTTGATTGCTTATTCTGACTCTGATTATGCTGGATGTAAACTAGATAGAAAAAGTACAAGTGGTGCATGTCAATTTTTAGGAAGTAACTTAATCTCTTGGTTTAGCAAAAAGCAAAATTCGGTTGCATTATCTACTGCTGAAGCAGAATATGTTGCAGCTGGAAGTTGCTGTGCTCAAATCCTTTGGATTAAGCGACAACTTGAAGATTATGGCATAACACTTGATAAAACTCCTATTAGATGTGATAATACAAGTGCAATCAATTTAACTAAAAATCCAATACAACATTCAAGAACTAAGCACATTGAAATTAGATATCACTTTATAAGAGAACATGTAGCTAACAATGAAATTTGCCTTGATTATGTTAATACTGAAGAACAATTAGCTGACATATTTACAAAACCTTTGAGTGAAGAGAGATTTTGTTATCTTAGAGGAGAATTAGGGAATTTGTGATCCTTTGGAATGATTTTGAAACCCTAAGGAATGATTATCTAGAATTCAATCAATTTCTTGAGATTTCTTCATGATTTTAAGGACAATTTATCTAGACATTTGAGCAATTTGATTCTCCACATTCCAAAGATTTTTTCAAAAATTTATTGACCTTATTTTGACAAGTTTCGGCTGTTTGAAACTCATTTTTTTCTCTGAAACTGTCAGTGGAGTCGACACCTTAATTGTGGAGTCGACACCTTGTCTGTGTCGCTCTCGGTCTCTGACCTTGGAGCCGACACCCGCTTAAGCGGAGCCGACTCCAGCTCGGGCGCTAACAGTGTTAGCGACTTGGAGTCGACACCCGACTTTGCGGGAGTCGACACCTGGTGGACCCAAATTGATTATATTAGGGCAGAGTCGACACCTTCTCATTTTCTATCTTCTCCAAACCTTCTCCAAAACCCTTCCAAACCTCCCAAAGCCAAATACTCCTCAAATCAACCATTCCCTAAGATTCCAATGGCACCTAAGCGTAGGGATCGGTCTTTGATGCTCCCGTGGCTACAAGGAAGCACGGCTCGGCGTCCGTCCGTGAACCTTCTCCAAGCGATGATTCCTCTTCAACACTCGGATAATCCTAGCCCTCCTCTCCTCAAGTAGATACCTTGCTGGCGAGTCATTACCATGGGAAGAAAGGTAGATTTTGATTTCTTTGAAGCCGAGGGTTTTGCAATTGGTAGACAAATTAAAGAGCTCGGTTGGGATAAGGTGTTCTTTGGATGTTCCCACTTATCCAGCCCTAGTTAAGGAATTTTATCTCAATTTATCAAGGGGAGATGGTGGAATAGTCAGTTCTGTAAGAGGAAAGAGAATTCATCTCATTTCAGATTTAGGAAATCTTTTAGGCATCCCTGTCACTGGGCTTGTTGCGGACATTCACAGTGAGAGATCAGATGCTTTATCAAGGATGTTAGGAAGAGAAATAACTGATTTGAGAAGTTAGGGCAAATCAATTGCCACTTGAGCTTAGATTGCTGCATAACATTGTGGTAGGATCTTATTTCCCAAGACTGGCCATTTTGAGTATGTCTCAGAGCGAGACATAGTGATTATGGATAGTATCTTGATGGGTCAGCCAATTAATCTTGCTGGAATGATGATATGGTATATGGCTGAGGCCGGGGCAAGAGGAGATCTTCATTGCCTTATGGGATGATCCTAACCATGGTTTTTAGAAGTCAAGGAGTTATTTCTGACAATGAGCCATCGAAGAACCTTAGACACAGATTACTACAGCTTGGCTACTGTGCACATAATGGGGTTTGTAAAAGTGGATGGTAGATGGGAAAGGAAAGGTCATCTGGATGAGAGAGCAGCTGATATTAGGGCTACTGCACCATCTGAGGCAGGTCCATCAGTGAGACATCCATCACCAGAGCCTAGCAGATCTTCACCACTGCACCTACTCCAGCTCCTACACATGTACCACCGCCTATGTCATCTATTGGTTTTTCTGATATTCAGTTAGAACAGCTTAAAAGTTTATTTGCTACTCACAAGGAAGAAATGAAAACAGAAATTGATAACAGTTTATGAATTTAAGAGAAATGTATTATTCTTTGGATGAAAGAATTGGTAAAATTGAATCTACACTTGGAGCCTTCGCTGAATCTTGAAGAATGATCTCAAGAATATTTTTGAAGAACTTAAAGATATTGGTGGAGATTCAGAGACTTATTCCAAATGCAATGCTGAGCTTCAGGACAAAATTATGACTGCATGTGCATTTGTTGATAAAAGGAATTTGTAAGAACTCAAAGTGAAGGAATGGAAAAAATATTAGAAGATTTGCAAAGACTTCTTAGAACTAATTTTGATTACTTGTAATGAAGTTCTTTGATGTAATTAAAGATGATGTTTAGTTTAGTTTGATGTGATTTACTTTTTAAAATTTTGATGTAATGAAGTTTCTTTTTGCAATATGATGTAATACTTGACTTTATGTAATGAACTTATTTGATACTTAATGAATATCATTTGATCTTTGAAGCATCTCTCAATTTTGTCATTTAACTTGAAACTTCTTAACCTTTTTGTTGATTACAAAAAAGGGGAGAAGTAAGATAGTATATGCAAAGTTAAAGAGGGAAAAGTATTTGTATATGCATTGGAATAAATAAGCTTAATTAATTGATATTACATAAGAGAAGTAATTTGACATATGTGCACTTAATTTGATATAATTTGATATGATTTTTGGTATCAAACATTAAAAGTTTACTGTTAAATTGAGTATCATAGGGGAGCTACTTCATTCAGGGGGAGCTTACCTATGAGGAACTAAATATTTGAAAATTTGATTTGAAAATCTTATTTAACTCATGCATATACTCAATGTTTTTATAATCATCAAAAAGGGGGAGATTGTTGACCCAATTATTGATTTTGATGATTAATAAAAGACATGAGTATATTCATATTCTAATAGATTTAACAAGTGTTTCAGGGATTAAAAATGTTTGATCAATCAAAAGGAATAAAGAAACAAGTTTTGAATCAAATTAAAAGAATTTTCAAAGTTCAGAGCTTGGAGTCGACACCCAAATGGTCAGGAGCCGACCCCAAGGCGTATCAGAAGTTTTCTGAATTTTGGCACGGTCTGGAGTCGACACCAGAGTTTCAGAGCCGACTCCAACCTGAGATACAGAGAAGTGTATTCTGTTCAGTTTCCGGAGCCGACACCCAGTATTCGGGAGCCGACACCTAAGAGTTCGGGAGCCGACACTTGTTTCTGGAGCCGACTCTAACCTGAGAACAGAGAGCATGTTTTTATGACATTTCTGGAGCCGACACCTTTTGCAGAGCCGACCCCCGAAAGCACGAGCCACTTAACTTTCTCGGAGCCGACTCCTCAACAACTTTTTATTTTCTATTTTTGGATACCCGACTTGGAGCCGACACCTGAAAAGTTGGAGCCGACTCCAACCTGTCAGGAATGGATTTTTTATTTGTCAGAACGGACTCCAACGGTAAGATTTCTTTTTACCTAACCTCTAACGGCTATTTTCTTTGTGTGTAGAAAGATCCAAACATCTCACAACGGCTATATTTTCCACCTAAACCTGGATTAAGGGATCTCTAAAAAGGGGGAACGTCCGTTTGAAAAGAGGAGAGAAAAAAATAGAAAAGAAAAAGGAAATATTTTGTGAAAAATCCAAAAATCTTGAGAGAGAAATCAAAAGGAAAGACTCAGAGCTTAATCATCAATCTAAGAGAGTCAAAGAGAAATCCAAAGCATTCAAGTTCAAAATCAAGGATTTTCAAGTGAAGAAAAAGAAAGCAAAAGCCCTATTTTTTCAACTTCTCAACTGCAATTTTTGTGAAGAATCTGAGCTGAGGCCTGATTCAACATTTCAAAGGAGAAGAGGAAAAGAAGAAAAGAAGAAAAGCTCAAATCAAATTCGCTTCAAACAGGCTTTTCTTATCCTTGTTTATTTATTGTTTATTTGCTCATTTGAGGAGCTGTTGTGTACTTAAACTCTATTTTTCATTAGTGTTTGCTAGTTCAATCAGGGGATTGAATTAGTGGAGGTAGTATACCTCGGTACAAGCTAAGGATAGCTTGTTGTTGGGTTTGTGCTGGTGAGCCCAGAAAACCAGCTGGGTTCGTTGTGATCCCAGGGGAAACAACAAGTTTTGAGTTGTGAGCTTGTAAAACAACTCGCTGTAATCAAAAGATTATAGTGTGGACCCAAGTGAACTTGGGAGTGGACGTAGGTGTTGGATACACCGAACCACTATAAAATCTTTGTGTTTGCCGTGCTTTGTTTCTTAGTCTCCCTCTATCTCTTTATTTGTGTTAGCATTTATCCTTGCACTTAAGCTCTTTCATTCAAAGCAGTTTTTTAAAAGAGTTAAATTTTTTTAAGAACCCAATTCATCCCCCCCTCTTGGGTTTTCATCTGGGCCAACATCATGACGGCCGGTGTGCCCGGTTATTTCTGTCCGATTGACCTGTTTGATGCATTTTCAACTAAGAGATCAGCGTTTGTGGGCCAGATGAAGAAGGAACTGGGCAAGTGCCATAGGAGCTCTGGCTTTGGAGAGAGGCATAAATCCGAGAAGTGGCCTCGCCCTTCCGAGCCCCGCCTGAAGGGATCGAAGAAGGATGGTTCCAGCCGCCCCTCTCCCACCCCAATAAGAGAGGAAGTGGGGGCGCGAATCAGGGTTGAGGAGCCCTCTCTGCCTGAGGGAGGTAGAATGGCAGAGGAAACGGCTGAGGGGAGTTCGGAAGGAGTTGTTGGAATTTTTCCTATCCAAATTTTAGTCGTATCGGATGATGCGGATGACATGTTGCCGATCGACCTGGTGGTCCCCTCGCAAGAGATGCTTCAATCATCGGTGGTGAGAAGTCCACCACACGTGGAAGAGGCCCCTGTTTAGGAGGAGGGGTCAAGAGAGGCAGTAGTGGCTGCCGAAGTTCTGATAGAGTTGCCTGCTGAGAGGCCGGTGGAAGTTGTGGTGCCTTCCACCGAGCATCTCTCTTCTGCGGCTCCCAAGGACACCACAGGAGAGGTTGGAGTTCAAGCGGAGTCTGCCGGAGGCAGAGCGTTGGTGGAAGAGGAAGAAGAGGAATCACAGAGTGAGGGGATATTCGGGCCGAAGTTCCTTCAGTCGAGCCCGAGGTATTCGAGGCCGGGCAGATTAGAGTCTTGACAGAGGAGGCCGGGCAAATGATTCCTCAGGTCGGAGCTCCTCAAGCCAGCTCTTCAGCTAGGGGCTCTTCTGTCCACAGCTCGGAGTTGGATGATATGCTCACCACTTTGATGAGGTCCGTTTTGCACACGGTGGAGGATTCATCCATGGACGAATCTGCGGTCGAGGATATCATCGATGTAGCTTTCTGCCGGCTCGGAGTATCGAAGGATGCTTTCTTTCTCTCAGAAATCAGTAATGACACTCTCATGACGATGGCTTCAAATTACGCTGCTCAGGTAAGCCACTATACCGGGATTTAACCCATGATTGGTCAGACCATAGCTTCTCACTGGTATTTTCTTTGCAGAATTCTTTGGTCACAAGGGTGCTGGTCTGGCGCCTAAATTTGGCCGTTGGGGCCTGTGCTTAGGCCAGGAAGGAGGCGGCCGAACTTCAGGCGAGGGTGCTTCCAATCGATTCGCTTTTCAGGGCCTTGGAGCTCAACAAAAAAGACTTTGAAAGGGTGACCGAGTCTTTTCATCTTGCGGCCGCGAGAGCCTCTCGGCTAGAAACCTAGGTCAAAGAGCTCCAGGGCTTTCGCGAGCAATCGAATAAAGCTTGTCTGGAGTTATCCAAGATTAAAGTAGAGCATGACAACAAGGTTAAGGCCATGCATCAATATTTTGAAAAGAGATGGGACCAGCTGAAGGCCAGTCATGCTGAAGATAAAAACAATTGGAGCAGGAGGCTTGAGGAGGAGGAGCACAAGTGTCGGCAGCAGCGAGACCAACTCACCGGTTTGAATAAAGAACTCGCCGAAATGGAGAATCGGCTGAAATGGTTAAATGGGAGGGTTGCTCGGCTCACCAACGATCTCGATTACGCTCAGTGGGAAATTGGGAAAAAGCAGTCTCGGATTGATGATCTCAAAGAGGGCCTTCGCCAAAATCAATCGGCTAAGTTGAAGGCCTTGGAGAGGGTACAAGAACTGAGCGGCGAACTGGCTCGGCAAGAGGAAGAGGTATGGTGTCTTTCTTTTTCGTTCGCCTTTAGTGCTTTTATTTCGTCCATGAGCTTGAGCATTCTGATATTTTGTAGATGGGCGAAATTGAGTCCAAATCGTGGGAGCAAATTGATGCCTTGGGGGTGGAGCTATTCGCGAGTCACCAAATAAACCTCGAGCTTCAAGATCAATTAGCTAAAGCCAATGGCCGAATTTCCTCGGCCGTGGAGGAATATAAAGGTTCCACCCAGTTTTAGAAGAACATAGAGAAGCATGTGCTGACACATTTCGATTCTGTGAAGAGGAGATCCGAGCAAAGATCTCTCGGGCGCATCCCGAGTGGGATTTATCCTTTTTGGATGTCGAACCTTTTGAGGCCTATACCCCAGGGGCTGAAGAAGCTGAGTATGAAGAAATTTCAGACATCGATCTTGATGTCATTCTGGGTTCTAGTGAGACCGCGGCTCCCGAAGGACACTCTCAGCTTGCCACCGAGGAAGCAATGATATTTGAAGTGGGCGAAACAAGGCAAGCCCCCCGAATGTTGCTAAGGAGGCTGTCGGGACAGACCTAACCCCGATTCTTAAGGGTAACTTATATTTTTTGCTTCTCAGATTTATGATCTGGTTGAAATTTTTGATGAATGGGTCTTTCGCCTTCACTTGATCGCCTTTTTTGGATGATCTTTTTATCTCAAGTTTTCTTCTGACTGTGAACGAATTATGATTCATTCGCTATCTTAGGTCGGTTTGGTTCGGACTTAAGTAAACATCTCGGTCGAGGATGAGGTATAAGGATAGCTTGGTTTGTCCGAAGTGAAAAATTGGCACGCTAAGCCGAGGCATAAAATGGTCTGGCGTTGCCGAGGAATATAGTTTGGTCCCGCTTGGAGCGGGTAAGGGAATTTGTCCTACTGAAGTATAGAATAGCTCGGCTAGGGTCGAGGTAAAGTAAACGATTTATCCGAGCTGAAGAAAAGGTGTCTTGTGCCAAGGTTCCCCGGTCCGAAGTGCAGGTTCGGGCGTAGGGAATATGGCTCCAGGTGACATGATCCGAGCGGAGGGAGCTTGGTCCCGAGAAAGGGGGCGCATCCCGAGCGCCGTAATGTTATTAATGAATCTCTTCGACGAGGGGGCAGAACTCTTCATTTCCTATGAGTGCCTACTGAGGCAGTGACACGTGGCGTGTTTCGCGGTGATAGTATTGGAATTGATGGCCCGGGCGATCGGGATACTCGCCAAAGGTAGTTTAAAAATGGATGGAGGAATGCCATTGTTAATTATCTTTTCAGCTGATCTTCGAGATTTTTGGATACTGAGATGGCTTCCGAAGGTGAGGGGCGATCGACTGAAATGCCAAGCAGCGGCGTTAATGGCCGTGGGGGGTCCCATAGGAGCTGCGCTACAGTGACCGTCGATGGGGAGGTCTTGGCATCACTGTTCGCAGACCGCGAGCGACTCCAAAGGATGGCCAAGCAATACCTGGCTTTTCATGAGAGAGAACAAGCTCCTTCATCGGGCCAACAGCCGGTTGGAGGGGCAAGTAGCATCCCTCCAGTGGCAGGTTGCCGAGTAAGCTCTGCGGCAGGGGGGAGCTCGGCAGCACCTGGAGAAGATGATAAGCCCCTGTGAGGGCTCATGTATTCCCTTTCCAATGAATGAAATAGAAACTTTTAGCAACCTTTGTATTTGGTGCTACCATTGAAATGTTCGTTCTCGTTATGTTAGATACACGAACGAGACATTCTTCGAGGGATCTTTGGAGATCCTAGCGAGACTAGGGTATTACGTCCCTGTTTTAGTTGGGGCAAGGGTAGATATCTTGGCTCGGACCGAGGTATAAGATAACGTTCAGTTGTACTGAATCGAAAGGAGATACCTCAGTTTATTCCGAAGTATAGAGGCAATCTTGGCTTTGAGTCGAAGCACAAGGCGATGTCTCGGTTTATGCCAAGACATAACGGGCGGTTGGGCCGGAGCAGGGGATATCGATGTGCCTTTATTGAGGAGTACTTAACTTCTGCGCCTTTTTTATTACTCTGCCAGTGCCTTGTCTTTTCCAAGGTGAGTTGGCCTTCTTTTGCTGAGATGGATAAAACGGCTTTGCAACCTGTAGAAGGATGCCTCGTTACTTGCCTGAGTCATTTATCCCGTTGGTCTTTTCCAACGCGAGTCTTTTTAACATACGATATAAGCACTCGTTCGCCATTGGAGGGCGTCATTTTTACCGGGCGATTTCCTAGGCCTGCCCATATATCAAGGACCGGCGGACGATTTCCTACATTTAAGGCTTTTGATTCACGATCAGAAGGAAATCTTTTTCCTTGCATCATGGTCTGAGAAATGCGTTCGGCGTGCTTTGAAAGGCGCCCTTTTCATCCTGAAACGCCACATGGCGATGTGGCTAGGGCACTTTGAATCCTGGGTCTTTCTGCTTTAATATCCACTCCCGGTCCATTTGCCTATAAAATGGGAGGAGTAGGCTGTGTTAGGCCATCTCCCAAGGCTTTCTTTTCTGTAAGTCGTAAAAGTTTCCATGGTGTCTGTTTTATTAAAGTTGAGAGCGGAGAGTCCGAGCCTTCCTTTTGCAAGTCGATCTCCCCTGGACAACTGGGGTGATGAAGAAGCTGCTGAAGAGCAGATGGTCCTCAAGAGAGAAATTTCGGAGATCATATGGAGAGCGCACGGGAGGTCCACAGAGATCATATGGGAAGCGCATGTATGCGCTCCCTGTGTGTCCTTTGTCACTTGCCATGGGGACCGTCGGAAATGCAAAGCATGCATATCCCTATGGTAAGGACGGACTTTTCCTTCTCCCTCTGGCTGGATTCCTCAGTTCATCTGACCGGAGAATCTTTCGCCATGTGAAGAGGGAGGAGAGCAGTGTGTTGATCTGCTAGTTCCCTGTCTATGTGCTTGGGCCGTGGCTGGCAGTCTAGCACTCCGCTTGGGGTGTTTCCTCAGCATCGGCATCCACAGGTCTTCCTCCCATTTTTGGATCTCTTAGTTCATCCAGGGGACCTGTGGGTGGCCAGTTTTGTTCTTTGGCATTAATCCGTGATTCAGCCGAGCTGTTCGGTTTCTCTGATTTCTTGGGTTAGATGCCAGAACATCATTATTAACTGAAGCTGATCGAAGTTGTTCAAGCTTTTTATTTGTTTTCATTTCCTGTATCATGATGCACTTGTAATAGCTCTCAAGAGGTTGTAATTTCCATTAATAAAGAAAGTATTTTCTTTCCTTTATAGTTACTCATGCCTTTTCTAGCATGGTTGTATTGAGAGTTTCCCTACGCTTTCCACAGTGTATTTCGCTTGTTTACAATAGCGATTTTAGCTACTTTGCTTTGGTTGATCATTTCAGTGATACCTTGGTCCTCTATGGAGGAAGCATTTACCTCTGTTTGGGTCAGAGGGAGGCCTAGCGGCCATGTGAGCTTATGTAGTAAGCATGGTCCTATTTAAGGGATGAAGTATGCATTTCTTTGAAAAGAAATAACTTGCATGATCTTGCTGGTAAGCGGAGAAAGGTTACCAACCTTTGCCGAGGCATAACAGAACGTCTTAATTGCGTCAGAGTGTTTGAGAGATTACTTGTCTAGGCCAAAGCTTTAGAGCTATATCACTCAGTGTTGCCGAGCCTTCAGATAATGCATCACTCGGTGTTGTCGAGCCTTCATATAATGCACCACTCGGTGTTGTCGAGCCTTCAGATAACATATCACTCGGTGTTGCCGAGCCTTCAGATAACATGTCACTCGGTGTTACCGAGCCTTCAGATAATGCATCACTCAGTGTTGCCAAGCCTTCAGATAACATATCACTCGGTGTTGCCGAGCCTTCAGATAATGCATCACTCGGTTGTTGCCGAGGTTTCTGGATATCATATCACTCGGTTGTTACCGAGGTTACTCGGTTGTTGCCGAGCCTTCGAATATCACTCTGTTGTTGCCGAGCCTTCAATTATCACTCGGTTGTAGCCGAGGCTTCGGAATATCACTCGATTGTTGCCAAGGTTTCCGGATATTACTCGGTTCTTGCCGAGGTTTCTGGATATTACTCAGTTGTTGCCGAGCCTTCAAATAACATATCACTCGATTGTTGCCAAGGCTTAAGATTATATTTTACTTGGCGCAGCCAAGGTACGGAGTCCTCCCAGCCCAGCTGGGATATATTTTACTTGGCGTGGCCAAGGTAAGAGTCCTCCCAGCCTAGCTGGGATATATTTTACTTGGCACGGCCAAGGTACGGAGTCCTTTCAGCCCAGCTGGATATATTTTACTTGGTGCATCCAAGGTACGGAGTCCTCCAAGCCCAGCTGGGATATATTTTACTTGGCGCATCCAAGGTACGAAGTCCTTCCAGCCTAGCTGGGATATATTTTACTTGGCGTGGCCAAGGTACGAAGATCCCTCAGCCCGGCCGAGGATTTATAAACCTGCTTCTCATTATAGCCACCAAAGAAAGCAATAGAGATAGAAGTCTTTGAATTTTTAAAGTTTTAGCTTGACGGACAAAGTGGGTTCGGGGAGGGCGTACTCTCACCGGTGATAAATGCGAAGATTATCTGAGTTCCACGTCCGAGGAATATATTTCCCATTTAGATCTTGGAGCTTATAGGTGCCGGGTCTGATTACTTCCGCGATTTGATAGGGACCCTCCCAATTAGGAGATAGCTTTCCTTGCTCCAGTGGCTTTGAAATAGATGCTTTCGAAGGACAAGATCGTCGGATGAGAAAGATTTCTCCTTGACTCTAGAGGCATGATAGCGAGCCACTCTCTGTTAGTAGGCAGCTACCCTGATCCGTGCTTTTTCTCTAATCTCCTCCAGTAGGTCGAGGTTGGCGTGGAGTTGCTTGTCATTAGACTCCTCCGAATAACCCTCTACGCGAGGGGAAGGGAGCCCAACCTCCACAGGAATAATAGCTTCCATGCCGAAGGTCATTTTGAAAGGAGTTTGGCCCATGGGCGTCCTCTCGGTGGTTCGGTAAGCCCATAACACGTGGTGGAGCTCTTCCGCCCACTTTCCTCTGCTCGATTAAGATGAGCCTTGATTCCCTGCAAGAGAGTTTGGTTGGTTACCTTGGCTTCTCCATTAGTTTGGGGATGTCCCACCGATGTGAGGCGATGAATGAAACCATGATCCTTGCAGAATTCTTGAAACTTAGGATTATCAAATTGCTTCTCATTATCGGTGATGATTATGTGGGGAAGACTGAAACAACAAATAATGGACCTCCAGACGAAATCTTTAGCCCAAGCCTCGGTGATCTGGGCAACTGCTTCGGCTTCAACCCATTTGGTGAAGTAATCAATTGCAACAAACAAAAACTTCTTTGTCCCGTTGCAAGGGGAAAAGGACCGAGGATATCCATTCCCCACTTGGCGAACGGCCAGGGGGATGATATAGCGGTCAGGTGAGTAGAAGGGAGTCTTTGGATGTTAGAATGTCGTTGACATGAATCGCAGGCTCGAACAAGGTCGTTGGCATCTTTCTGCATAGTCGGCCAATAGTATCCTTGGCAAAGTATTTTATGGCACAAAGCTCTGTGCCGAGGTGGTTGCCGCATATGCCTTCATGAACCTCCCGAAGAGCATAATCAGCCTCCGATGGTCGGAGGCATTTAAGCAGAGGCATAGAGAAGGATTGTTTATATAGCCGATCGTCAACCAAGACATAATGGGAGGATTGCATCTTCAGTTTCCTTGTCTCTTTCCGGTCGGCAGGTAGTAGCCCTTCTTTGAGATACTTATATATGGGATCCGCCCAAGATGGTTCGGTGTCAACTTGCATCATCTGATCAGAATCAACGATACTGGATTTCTCCAGGACCTCCAAATGAAATTTTTGCTCAAGGTCCATTGAGTCCGCAGTCGCTAGGCGAGATAAGAGGTCGGCGTGTGCATTTTCTTCCCTTGGTATCTGAATAATTTCAAATTCAATGAAGTGGGATAACAAATCACACACCTTTTGCAAATACCGAACCATATTAGGCTCTCGGGCTTTGAATTCTCCTCGTACTTGGCCTGCCACTAGTTGGGAGTCAGTGTAAGCGTTTAGCTTCTTGACTTTGAGCTCCGAGCGATGCGGAGTCTGGCAATTAGGGCCCGTATTCTGCTTCATTGTTGGAAGTTGGGAAGGAGAAGCGGATGCCGTACTTAAACGTCGCTCCTTCTGGACTAGTGATGACAAGACCCGCGCCAGAGCCGCTCACACTGGAGGATCCATCGGCATGAAGTAACCACGGAGCGTTGAGCTTTGGTTGCTTAGGGGAACCTGAGGTAGAACCATCCTCAGGTATGGTACACTCCAGGAGGAAATCTGCTAGGACTTGGGCTTTAATGGCGGGACGAGGATAATATTGAATGTCGTGCTCGCTCAGCTCTACAGCCCACTTGGTCATCCTTCCCGAGGCCTCCGGGCGATAGATGATAGATCTGATAGGTTGGTTGGTCAGAACTGCCACGATATGCGCCTGGAAATATGGCCGCAGCTTCCGAACTGATGTCACTAGGGCCAAGACCACCTTCTCGACCCGGGTATACCTTGTCTCGACATCCCTGCATTTGCTGACATAATAGATCGGCCTCTAAACCTTGTTATCCTCCCTGACCAGCACTGAGCCGATGACACTCTCAAAAACCGCCAAATACAAACTCAACGTTTCTCCTTGCTTCGGACTGCTAAGGAGGGGTGGTGATCCGAGGTATCTTTTAAGATCTTCGAAGGACTTCTGGCAATCCAAGGTCCATTAGAAATTCTTCGCCGATCGGAGGGCTTTGAAGAAGGGGAGGCATTTCTTGGCCGATCGAGCAATGAAGCAGCTGAGGGCCGCTATCCTCCCAGTGAGATGCTGCACTTCCTTGACCGACATCGGAGGGATCATTTGTTGTAGGGCTTGGATCTTTTGGGGGTTCGCTTTAATTCCCCGCTATGAAACCATGAAGCCCAGGAACTTGCCGGAATTAACTCCGAAGGAACATTTAGTTGGATTGAGCTTCATCTAGTACTTCCGGAGCGTTGCGAAGCTTTCACAAGGTCCTCCACATGGTGGGGTGCCTCCTTGCTCTTCACCAGCATATCATCAACATAGACCTCCATGTTTCGACCGATTTTCTCCTTGAAGATTTTGTTGACCAGCCTTTGGGAGGTGGCACCTGCATTTTTCAGACCAAAGCATAACTCGGTAGCAATAAATACCTCGATCGGTGATGAAGGCTGTCTTTTTCTCATCTTCGGGCGCCATTCAGATTTGGTTGTACCCTGAGTAGGCATCCATGAAAGTCAGCATTTGATGGGCCGATGTTGCATCTACGAGTTGGTCAATCCGAGGGAGAGGGAAACTATCCTTCGGGCAAGCTTTGTTGAGGTCGGTGAAGTCAATGCAGATCCTCCACTTGCCATTTAACTTTTTCACCATGACAACATTTGCCAACCAGTCGGGGTAATTGACCTCCCGATAAAGTTGGCTTTGATGAGCTTGTCCACTTCTTCCTCGATAGCTTTCTGACGCTCAGGGGCAAAGCTTCTTTTCTTCTGTTTGACTGGTCGAAATATCTCGTCCATGCTAAGGTGATGGACTAAGACATCTGTACTAATCCCTGGCATATCTGAGGCAGACCAGGTGAGCACATTGGCATTCTCCCGAAGGAAATTGATTAAGTCTTGTCGAAGCTTTCCCTTTAGTTATGACCTGATCTTTATGGTTTGGTCGGGCCGAGTTTTATCCAGCGGCACCTCCTCCAGTTCCTCGGCTGGTTCTCCTTACTGCTTAGTAAAGTCTTCACGAGCATCTAGCCCATCCACCTTGGGCTTCCTGGATTGCAAGTTGGCGACAAAGCAATGCTGAGCAATAATCTGGCTATACCGAACAACCCCTACTCCCCATTCAGTGGGAAATTTCATGGCAAGATGGGGAATAGAAATGATGACCTTGAGGGATATCTGTCCCGGCCTGCCGAGGATGGCATTGTAAGGGGACCGCAGCTTAGTCACGAGGAAATCCATGAGCGTGGTAGCTGCGCTAGGCCAGGTTCCGGCTCGGACCGTCAGAGTAATGACTCTCTCGGGGATTATAGAGTCGCCCGTGAAACCCACCAGAGTGGATTCCATGGCTCGGAGGTTTTCCACCTGGAGTTTCAGTCTCACAAAGGCATCGAAGTACAAAACATTAACGGAGCTTCCGCTATCAATTAAAATGCGGTGTACATCATAGTTTTCATATTCAAAGATACAACCAGAGCATCATCATGGGGGTACTATATCTCCCGCAGGTCTTCATCATAGAAACCAAGCTCGTCAACTCGAGCCTTCTTCAGTAGATTTTCTTCCTCACTCGGCCCAGACGATGGAGAGTCGATCGTCGCTATCATGTTGACATGGCCAATGACCAGGGATTTGGCGGAGGAAGCTGGCGAGGTTCAGGTTGACGACCTCCCTCATTCGCTGGCTCAGGTGGCCCTCTGAATCGGTCTAATCTGCCCCGCCGGATTAGACGCTCAATTTTATTTCAGAGCTGCCAACACTCTTCGGTATCATGCCCGTGATCTCGGTGGAAGCGATAGTACTTGGTCATGTCCCTCCGGACCCCATTACCTCGGATGGAAGGAGGCCGAGGAATCTGGCGCTCAATCTCCATCAGAATCTGCGCCCTCGGTGCAGTGTGAGGGGTATAGTAGTCGAACCTTCAAGCTGGGCTCCGGGTCCGATCTCGTGGCGGAGGGGCTCCATGGCGGCGAGGCAGGCTTGTGCGGCGGTAGGCTCGATGCTTGTCGGAGTTTTTCACCTCATTCTTCTTCTACTGCTCGGATCGAGCCGACCTTCTCGACTCCTCGACTATGGCGTACTTGTCCGCTAGAGACATCATGTCCAAAAGGGTCTTAGGGTAGTTGACCTCCAGGGACAAATAAAAGTCTCCCGCCTTTGATACCCCTCGGCCAAGGTGGACATGGCCACCTCGTGATTGAGGTGGTCGACTTCTAGCAGGGCCGTGTTGAAATGGCCGAGGTAGTTCTTCAGGGATTCCTCCTCTCTTTGCTTAACTTCCAAGAGGGAATCAGATCTCTGCCGGTGATGATGACTACTGACAAATTGGCTGATAAACAGATAGCTCAACTCGTCAAAACAATCAATAGAACCTGGCTTCAGACTGTTGAACCAGGTTCGAGCAGACCCTCTAAGGGTAGAGGGGAAAGTACAACATAGGATCGCATCTGATGCTCCATGGAACATCATGATGGACTTGAAGCTGCAGAGGTGGTCATCGGGATCAGTAGAACCGTGGTAGGGCTCAATGGTAGGGAGCTTGACATGAGGGGGAATCACTTCCCTCATGATCCTCTCGGTGAAGGGGATTCCCTGATCCGTCTTTGGCTGGGACAGAGGAGCATGCCTGATGGCGTCTAACTCCTAACGCCATTTCCATCGCATCTCCTGCATCTGCTGCCTGATTCCCTCATCCAGAGTAACAGGAGAGATCGGGTGATAGGATGGCGGCAGCGGTGTCGAATCTTGGGAGGACACCGGGGAGTGGGAGCGAGCTCGACGGGATCTGAGTGGGCTCCCTCCTCTGGCCTGGTGGGGCATTGGCTTCGCCCCTGCAGGTCGGTGAAAGCAATCCGCTGCCCGAGCGGATTAGAGGGAAGAGTTACTGGAGGAATGGGGGCAGCCTCCTCTTCATGAAGTGGCAGAACAGGAGCTGCCGGGTGGGGAACCCTTTGAGCTCCTTGAACGAGCTGAGTCAGGGCCTGGACCTGCTGAACCAGAGCGGCGAACTGGTCCAGGGTCACCACCAGAGCTGACGGTGAACGAGTTTCAGCTGGTGGCGGTAGCGAGGGCTCCGCGTCGTTAGTTGGATCAGGCCTCTGAGATGCAGCCTGGCCCTGAGCCTCAGAGGCGGCTCTCTTCTGGTTGGCCATTAGAGGATTTTTCTTTCGATCTGGATCCTTGTCTCCTAGAATACAAGTTTACGGGACTTGGGGCCCTTCCTCTAGCGCCAATCTGTTGCTGTGGAAATCCGTTCTCTGACTCGGGTGCTGTTGGGGCTTCGAATCCGGGCTCGACTCCTGGCCGGGACCTGCAAAACAATCCTCGAGCAGAGGGTGGTTTGGGGGGTGCCCGCTGCGGAAGACAATCCGATGCCTAAGTCAGTGGAGATTCACAGCAAGCAGAAAAATAAGAAGAAGAATCCCCGAGGAAGAGTTCCTCTATGGGCGGTGCCAGGAGCTCTGTCCGAGCTCTAATGGAGTTTTTTAGAGAGTGTGAGTGGGTGAAAGAAAGGTATCTTGAGCGTACAGAATGGCGTACCTAAGGGGATCTGAGGATGTGATATTTATAGGTGATCACCCGATTTCTTAGATACGTCACAGAGGGTCTGAAAGTTGTTGGGATTCGAAACTGATTCGAATCAGGCTGTTGCAGGGCCGGTAGGATCCATATCCGGTTGGTCAGAGGATCAACGGCCAGGAAGAGCCGACGATGCTTCAAGATTTAGCGACTACATAGGCTCTAGGCCATTTCTGGTAGCGTAGGCATGATTTCCTATTTGAAATCTTATTAGTTTAGGTGTATTCTACATAGGTACTTGGATACCTCGGTCGGGCTGAGGTATAGAAGATGGCTGAATCTGTCGAAGTATGGTGAGGCTCAATTTACCGAGGTATAAGATAGCTCGGCCTTCCTGAGACACAGAATGGCTCGGCCTACTGAAGCACAGGATGGTTTGGTGGCGATAGCTCGGCCTGTGGGGATATGATAATAGCTTGATCAGTCGAGGTATAATAATAGCTCGGCCAACTATTACACGAAAGCTGTTTGGAGGGGGTAGCCTACTCATTGCTGCCTATCGGATGTGATAACTATGCGACAGGGTGCACAGGCTAGCCTTAGACCAATATCTTGGATTGTACATATTAATGCAATGATATTTTTATCCCTCATCATGTATCAGCAAGTTTCAGTAAAGATTTGGAGATTTTCGATGGTCCTCAACCTTCAAATTGTCATGATGATCATTTGTGCTTCCACAAAGCTACTGACGGCATCTTATAAGTATTCTTTGAAGTGGAGAATGTCGGCTTCTATTTATTTTTAAATTTTCTCTCTTTCAAGATATTTGAACAACCAGGCCAACAATTGTTTGCGCAATTGTCTGGAACCTCGCCTAGTCATCTGTAAGGCTTCTTGGCCCTTCAGGAGGTTCAGGTTGAAATCCTGGGTATTACTCATAAAAGATCATTGGATAGTCTTGGTAACTAGTTAGAAGATATAGATGAAAGGACAAATCCTCTGCAATTGTTATTTTTTGCTTTGAACTTTGAACTTTTTCTTTTTGTCAATCCAGCTTATCAAAGCTTTCTTGCAAATAATGAAATGTTTATTTCAAGAGATTGCTGCAATAGATAATTAATATCCTCATAACCATATATGTGAACTTGTGAAACTGTCCAAAGTAATGAAGGTTTGTGCACTAAAACATCTCACTTAAGCAGTGAATAATGAAGTAAATTATCGGAGGCTCAAAAACAGGCAATAATGAGCTTGTATTGGCAAGATGAGTAACTTATCGAATGCGTAATAATTATAACAATTTATTCTAATATATAGATGGATACCACTTTTTATCTAAAAAAATTATTTTCAACTAAGCAATAAGAAATATGCTTATGAATAATTGAATGCTATTTATTTTGTTTATCAAGAGTATTCAATTCTATTAATTGGTCATAACAAGCAAACTTTTAATATATGTACATAACCTACAAAATTTTAATATATAATAATATTATATTTATTAATAAAATATAATTTATTAAAATAATTACATTAAATATTAAATTGATAAACCATTTTTTCTTCTCATTTGGTCAAGGGGTATTTTTGATATTTAAATTTTTTTTAATCTATTTCTAATGAAATATAGGCTTATTCTCATGTCATCCAAACACCATTTAGAATAATACTGTATTAATTGCACTGGAATAACGTAGAACACCCGATTTAAAGTCAAATAGAAATATGGAATAACAAGAGAAATAAGCTATTTCTAAAGAATTCGTATTCCTATTCCTAAAATAACTTTTTGGCATCCAAACACTACCTTTGAGACTTATCAATGAGTCTTATTTATAACATACCTGATCCAATTTATATATTAGTGGGCTGAGTCCATATACCTTAAAAATTTGAGTGTAAGTTAATTGGTAGCACGTAAACTTGAGTTATAATCTTTTTCAAACTTTTCTTTTTTATTCGATGCGGACTATAATATTATAATTAATACTTTATGTATAGTCTCATACTAGATGGAAAAAATAAAAAAATTATAACTCAAGTTCACATGCTATTAGCACTTGCTACCAACTAATTTATGCTTGAGTTTTTAATGTCACATGGACCCAACCTAATAATTAGTTAATTGGGTTAATAGATAGGCTTTGGGTGTTACAAATGATATTAGAGCTAATCCGAATGTGTGCAAGTTGCTAGGCAAAAGAAAAGGATTACTCAAGAAACAGTGAAAAGAGAGTCCTACCATGGCTTGGAGTCACTTCTGTAATACTAATTACCCAACTTATGGTATATTCTAATTAACTTATAACATGTGATGAGGACATCACTTGATAAAGAATAAAAAATTATAATATTTTAAAATAGTTTCACATTGGATGAGAAAGAAAAATTTAAAGATCTTGAAATCGGATAGAAAAAAAATTTGAAGAACTTGTAACATAAGTTTACCTACTACTAGTTAACTTATATTCAAGCTTTTAGGGACATGTAGACTTGATCCGATAACAGGATAATCAAGTCGATTGATGGATTTGAGGTATTACAAATGGTATTAGAGCTAACTTGGATGTATGTAAGTTAGTGAGAATAGGGATACCCGTAGGACAACAGTAGAGAAAGTTTTGTTATATGGTGGAGCTAACTTTGCAATACTAATGACCCTACATGGAAGACATTTTGGCTAGCTTATAGTATACAACAACAACGTTGCTCGGCAAAAAGAAAGATTATAATATCTAATAATAGTTTTATATTGGATAAAAAAAGTTTGAAGCGTTTATAGCTGAAGTTCCATTACTACCAATTAACTTGTATTCAAGTTTTTAAGGCCACATAGATCCAGCTTGTTAAAAGGTTAATTGGACTAATAGATGGACTTAAGGCATTATAAATGATGTCAGAGTCAACTAGGTGTGTGGAAGTTGATAACTAGAAAAAAATGGCTACCCATGAGATAATAGTAAAAAAAGTTTCGCTATGCCATGAATCCATGTCTGTAATACCAACAATTCTGCCTAAAGTAGATTTTGGCTAGCTTGTAGTGTGCAACAAGGATATTACTTAATAAAAAGGAAGATTATAATATCACAAAATAGTCATACATTAGATAGAATGAAAGTTTGAAGAGCTTATAACTTAAGTTTACTTGCTACTAATTAACTTACATATACTTTTAAGATTATATGATTTCAGTTCACCAACAGATTAATTGGACTCAGAAGGTGGGCTTGAGGCATTGCACTAACCTTCTCAAAATGTAGCTTATATAGTACCCTTGGGATGCATGATCTCTTACAATAATTTAAGATTTCTTTAGTAGATAAAAAGTAGTTGAGAAAAGGCTTAGTTGAGTTGAGTTTTAGCAGATAAAAAGTTTTCCACGATAGATCACTCTTTAATGAAGATAGAGTGAGACTTATCCATAAGGAGAGGCAAAAAAGTAGCTAATAATTTTATAGATGCCATTAAGAAGGCTGATGGGCCAATAAACAAAGTTTAACCTATACAGGTCTAAATTGCCTCTATGAAATTCTTGATGAAGAACCATAATACTATCTTTAAGCATGTCCCAGTATCTTCAATGAAAACTGAAGGAAAGCCATCATTGATGAAATGGCAGTTCTTGATAGACCCTGATGAGTTGCACACGACTTGTTTGTTGCTAAGAATCAATAGAGTAACCTATTGGCCTTGCTTGACATCGCGTTAGGCCAAATTTTCAAGAGGCTTCTTCAAATTTAACACGGCTAAACTTGGCCCATCTTATATAGCTCAGACTAGATGAAGAGCAATGATAAAAAAAGTTTTCTTGCATCGCATGCAGTGCAGAGCATCTGCATCGTGTGAGCATATGAATCACACATGTAATGTGCGAAAGGATGAAATTATTTTTGATATGCACAGCTGCATATATGCGAAATCAATCATCGTACATGATATACTGCACCACGTCCGATGCATAAAGTCCTTTTCGAACTATGATTATTCCGTTTGGTATTTTCATTCCTATCTCTTGATCATTGCCTTTTCTTTGATTGCTATATGGATGGTCATGTCAGCATTCGCAGGCCATTTGCTTCTTGTAACGAAGTTGATGGGATTACCCGTATATGTATATTCTTGTGTTAATGTCGCTTATAACGCTTGCTTCATATGAAACCAATGAAATTAAGTTAGCATGTTCAGTTAGGTTTCACTCACATGGAGTGCTAGAGGCATTTTGTTTCATTGATAAGTTAGATTAGATAATAAAATGTGTAATTAATAACATGTCCCGTTTTTAGTCGTATGAGAGGGAAAGGAAGGGGAAAAAAATGTTACAGGCTTAAGTAGAAAATGGGGTTGGCCAACTGGGAGATAGCTTCCTATATTTTAAGGCTTGGTTCTTACCGGAAGAGAGCTAAAGATCTTTCGAGTCCTTTTCTTTCCTTCTACTTTTTTCAATTAAAAGAGCACGAAACTTAGGTCGACTGCTTTAGGTGCTGATCATCCAATTCTTCCTCTATCTCTCTTTCTTTTATCATCATACGAGGCTTAAAGTAGAGAATTAGGTGGTTGTGAAAAAGTAAAGAGAGAGAAAGAATCAGATGGCTCATACATAAGTTTCGCTCTTAAAAAAAAAAAAGATTACCTCCCATTTTTGGATGATAATTAAAAAAGAGCAATAGGTTTGGATAAAACTCGAGATTCAGACATCATATCAGATTATTTGATAATAAATTTTATTATGGATTGCTTTATGATTTCCTTTTCTCCCTATACTAACTAGAGGACTTTTTACATAAATTTATTATCTCTATTGCTTATTTTATTTCTTACGGTGTGTTTGGTTTTATTTGTATGTTTTCGGTTTGAAAAAAATTATTATGAGTTATTATTGGCTTAGCATTATTGTTTGGAATCTCTGGGGTTATGCTTGAGGCTCTACAGAAAAAGGCAATGGCCAAGGAGGACTTTAAGGTAGTGTTTGATAGAAAAAATATTATTCATGAATAAGTGTATGAAATAGAGTTTATTCCTTGGCTATCTCTAGGGATATCCCTTGACTATCCCATTGATCATATTAAATGCAAAAAGGTAAATCCATATGATAACTTTTTTTTACTCTTATTTGAAGGGATAACCAGCTATTTCTGCATTTTCTAGGGAATAAATTGAGAGAATAACCATGATTAATCAAGATTAATCATAGATTATCCCTTTGATTAAATTTATTTCCAACTATTTTTATAGTTGTGGTTTTTAAGAATAAGTTTAACTATTTTTTCTTCCCTCTTTTTTTTTAACTACACTCGCACCATAAATAACTATGAACAACACTTTTCATACTTTTTTTTCCTTTCTGCAAGCAATATTACTAGTTCATTAACATAATAAATAAAATACACGTAACCAAGTGATTAATATTCAGCATAATAAAGTTTTAAATCAAGCAATGATAAGCCACAGAACCATTCTTGCTTCTGCTGCTGCTGCTGCTGTGTAGAGGACTCTTCTTTATCACCTCGTTTCCCTCACTATTTCCTCCCTTTCATTGTTATTTGGGCATTTTGGCTCCTATTTTTTCCATTACATATATTTTCGTTTGCAAGATGTTTAATGGTTCTGGCTGAATAATGCTTCATCCCTGGAATAAACTATAAACTATGCTTTTATTACTCCATTGACGAATATAATGGAATTGAGCGTTGGGGAATAAAGAATTTGCTCGTGGAAGAGGATATCACACAAGGCCAGTGAATAATTTTGTAGTCCTGATCGTCTACTTGCTTCCTGGGAGGAAGGTACCAACGTAACCAAATCCCATGATGACGAAGGAGATAGCCAGAGGGAAGATATATATGAAGTAGCGGTCGGTATTAAAGGCGTAGTCATAGCAAGCGCACAGTATGAGACACACTCCAACTGTAATTTCTGAGAAATGGAATCTGGTGAACAAAAGGGAGCAATGCAGTTAAAGATCAGAAAAAGCACGAAGTAAATCTAAATTTAGTCTCAAAAAGAGGGGCTGTCTGCACCTATCGAGATCCAAATTAATAATAAAATATTTGAATCAAAGATACATCCTTTTGATTATGATTTATAACACTAAAAAATACTTATAAATTAAAAATTATATATTTTGGTTGTTTCTAGCGCTATTTTTTGCTATGATCTAAACTTTAAATATACTAGTTTTTAATTTGTATATATTAATGTGTGTAGATGCTGATCAGTAAAATAGGTTTTCGATTTAAATGTTGTATCATGTAATTTAATATATTAGCACAAATTAAAATCATCTTTTTTGTTTATTTTGGTATTTGCATAATGCATTTATTAGATATCATCAAAATATATGATATTTAATTACTAAATGTTATGGTTAGCATAGATGATAATCAATAGTATGGATCGATAATTTAAATGGTTCATCATTAATTCTGGATTTGAGAGAAGTAGATATCTTCTTACCTTGATTGGAGTATAGTTCATCATTCTTAATTATGCTTTATAAATTAAAATTTAAAAATCTATTATAAAACCAACTGCATGAATGGTGAGTATTAGTTTTAAAAAATAGGAAGGGGTCAATAAATATACCTCTCCCAGAATTTGGTTCTGAACTTGTTAACTACAGCTGCAATTGGTTTTTTCATTGTGTCTCCCAGTTTCTCAGTGACAATCCATTCATTTACCCTATCTGCTTCTGTTAGACCAATGAAGACCGCTTTGCATCGATGCCAAGACATGACATTCTCGAATAAGATCCAAAAAATGGTTAGATGAATAGAGCTGCGACAGAGAACAGGCTATCTCATAAGATTAATATTCAGCAAAGAAGAGTTGAAGACAATGCTTCCAAACAATATTGTTAGGTTTGCACCACTTGGGCTGGACTTTTTGTGATGTTTAACTGACTAAATTTTCGAAGCCAATGACAGGGCTAGGTAAATTTAAAAGTTTGCTTTTTCTTTATTTAAGGACATAGTTTTGATCAATAAGTGGAGTTAGATAAGAGTTGAAGAAGTACAAACCTTGGAGTTCCAACTGAATTGAGAAGAGTAATGGCTGTTGGAATGTAAACCACCCCCCACCTTGGAATTTGAATTTCAGGAAAAATACAGATAATGGAATCACCACACAGTAGAAAAAGAAGGTGACATTATGAGAGATAATTCTCCGAGCAAAGAAGAAGTTGTAGAGCAAAAAGAATTTCTTCTGTAGAGGTACTTTCTGCAGCATAAAAAAAAAGGAGTCATACCAACAAAATTTTAGCACCTTGTATGGCTTTCTATCCTGACCACATCGATGAATTGGTAAGCATTTGGATCAGCAATTAAGTATCTCTCTCTACATACATAACAAATGCTGGTCTTTTGAAACAAATGAATACTTATACATCCATTGCAGTCTTCATTGAAAGATCTAATTGTAGAGTTGACTCACCTTGGCCTTAATTATCTCCATTGCCACTTTCTTGAGCAAATTTGCTGGTCCACAAGACCAGCGATGCTGTTGAAATCGATAAGCTTTATAAGTGCTTGGTAGCTCGCTCTTAACCTATGTGACAAGGGTAATACATGAAATCTTCGACTTATGTGATAAAAGGTGTCTTGCAATATTGGACATATTTGATGTGAGATACTTGCGTACATGGAAGCATAAGAGGTACTTTAGAATCAACTAGCTGTGAGTTTATTTATTCACATACAAATATTATATGATTACCTTAATGCTACCAACATACACAAATTTCCAACCCGCAAGAGATGCTCTAACTGCTAAATCCATGTCTTCCACTGTTGTTCTTTCCTTCCAACCTTCAACTTCATTAATAGCTAGGATCCGCCAAACACCAGCAGTCCCTATATTTGAACAAATACAGAAAAGCTTCCTTCCTTAATTTGCATTGGTGTCTTGCTAAGTTTTCATGTAATCTTAGAGCTATCTTAGATAATAACTTGAACTACAAAACATTACTGAACTTGCTATATGCCAGTATTGCTCTGATCTTTCCATTATAGAGCTCAAGTTTTTCAGCGAAGTTATAGAGTTCAATTTAAATACCAGAGGAGTGATGACAAAGTAATACGTTCAATATGAGGTGTATATAGGATCATCTCTTTGAGTACCTGTTTTCATTATTGTGGTGAAACCTATTGGGCACCTTGCCCTCTAAAAGAACAAAGAGAAGAAGAAAATACATAGATTTCTTGATGCGTATCCATGTAAAATAGTTCCCCTTTGAGGAGCAATGCAGAGATAGTTCTCTGTCATCCATTTATATTCAAATCTCTTGATGTCATTCTAATGTGATCTTCCTTCTATTTCAATTGCCAATTGTACCATTAAGATTCTCTTTAACAAGACTACCTTGCTAAAAGAAAAAAGACAAAAAAAAAAAAAAATTAGAAAGCCTTTTCAGACTTCAAAATTGTCTCAAGAATGACAATGGTTACCATTAAAACCAAAGAAAGCAAAAGTTGATGAGCCAGATTGTTGTTCAATCTTGAAGTGGTAATTCAACGACATCTCCTGTATCCTTGTCATTAGGCACTCATCAGCATTGACTGTTTCACCAGATACAAATTATTAGCATCATCATAGCATTTAAAGCGCAGGATAAATTTACAAGAGCGAAAAATATATAATTTATTTTTAGATGTATTAGTTGCAAGCTCATCTTTATACATCTTTTTTGTTCTAGTTGATTACAGTGCTTGGTCCTCTGCTCTAATATGTTCAGATATGGTGCTTCCTCAATGTATGATGCCTCACAAAGAGTACAATTTAAAAAGCCTCACCCCAGAACATCTCATGTGGTAATTTCTCCAAGTGCATGAGTCAGGTGGAATATAATGATGAAAATTTGTTCAATTATAAATTCATAAGCTTACCAAATTTCCATCGAGCTTGAACAAGAGCAATTTCGGGATTGTAAACCAAGAAAGGAACACTTCGAATGAGAAAATTAGATTCAGGTTGGAAATCAGCATCAAATATGGCAACATAGTCGCATTGTTGTACATAGTCAATCTCCATTGCTTCTTTCATTGCCCCAGCTTTATATCCATTTCTATTATCTCTTGATATGTAATGTATATTTATGCCCTTTCTTAGCCATTTCTCACATTCCTTCTGCACCATATCCTGCAACACCAAAAAAAAGAAAAAGAAAAAGAAAAATCATGCATAGTAGCATTAAATAGATAGAAAATATTAGTTAGATTGAAGGTTCATCAGTGAAAATTTTTAGAAATTGGGCTTTTTTGTGGTTTAAATTTTTTTTCATCTCCAGAGTTGGAACCTGAAACCAATAGTTTGTCTCAGGTGATTGCTAAATTTTATAACTAATAAATGGATTATTAAGGAAAAAATAATTAGTGCATATTTAAATATAATATTACTTTTCATTTAATACAACAATTTTTGAGAATTTAAGTGCATAAAAATTCAAAATGAAAACTTATTATTTTCTTATCACATGTAGGTTTTCTGATAGAGGGTGTCCAGTTGCAACCAGTAGAGTTGTTAAAGTCTCTTGTGTTAATATGATAGACCTTGGTTTGATCCCACTTTCACCCTGATATCTGGCTACGCTTCCACCCAACCTACTTCTGAAAAATACAAGCACTTCAACAATTTTTTTGAGCAAATCATTAGTCCATGTATGATTTTTGGAATTGGTTAGACCTGTCAACATTAATCAATGACCAGCAATAAGCAAGGATACATAGGGATTATAGCTGGTCCAACAGGCTTTTGTGTTTTTCTTCTCACTGGAGATTAGAAATGTGAGAACAAGTCTCTAATTTCAAAAGAATTTAAGGTAAAAAATGAATGTGATTTTAACTTGTTGATTTGTGCACAGGGTATGTATTAGCATATAGATTCCAAATTATCTAGAGTTGGTGTTTCAACTTAGGGAAACCAGAGCACCTAAGTAGGCTAAATTAGAGATCAAGATTATTATTTTATAATAATCCATAGGCTAAATTCTTGTCTGATCCCTGGATAAATTAGCAGAGGAAACCAGCATCTAAAAGGCAAAATTATATAGCTATACTAGATTTTTATCAGGCAAAATGTGACAGGATAGTGAAAATATAAAACAAACTATATTAGTTTCTTATATTTTTCATTGTTGGTGAGAATAGTAATATTAAAATTATGTTATTCAAATATTTAACAATAACTCCAAGATGCCAGATTCTCTTTCCATGTTTGTGTTGGAGTGCAACCATGGTTGAGTTACCTACCGCAAGTTTGGAGAACCAAAGAATAAGTTTTGCATGCATTATGGGTTGTCTTCATCTCAAAGTACTTTGGAATAGATTTGAACCGTTTTTATGTCAACAATCGACCAATGTGAATGGGCACTTGTGAACAACATCCTTGATGATCTATTAACAGGGCATGGTAACATTCAGGAAGTTGAAATCTTACTATCATTGTAAATGGGATAAGTTTGCAAAAAAAGAAGTCAGAACTTCCATTCATCGTGGGTATTAAAGAATTGTTAACTAGCATATTAAAGTCATTAGCCTCCATAGTAAAAATAAATATATAAGTATCTTATAATGCCTTTTCTTGATTGAGAAATCTTTCAGCACACAAATTCAAGGGGCTATCATAACAGAATGTTTGCTAGATAAATATTAAGGGCTTCAAAAGAAAAAAAAGGTGCAAATGAGGTATGAGGATCAAACCCTAATTGCTAAATCAGTTGAATCATCAAGAACTTGTATGATAAGTCGATCAGATGGCCACACAAGATTGCATACAGCTCCAATAGATAGCCGGTAGACCTGCAGAAATCTCACAGGCAACCAAATTTAGCAAATAGTAGAAGTGACATGAAAGCTATAAAAAAAATAAAAGAAAAGAAAACAAATGTGATAATGAAATTACCATCTTAACAATGTAGGTTAGCAAGTCTTGTGAGCTTTAGGCTGAAGTTTAGCACTGAGTCATATCTTTTTTTTTTTTTTTTCCTTTAAAAACATTTAGCTATATAAGATCTTGAGTATAAGAGTTCAACGCCCTCAAACCCTGTTTCAGCATTTGTATTTGAATATAGAATTGCTAGATGAAATGAGCCAATATTGCTGTGATACCCTTTTTTCAAAACGAATCACTAGCAAGGTTCGTCTCTCCCTGCAATGTTTTCCAGGACTATGGTCAATACATTTTATGATATTAGAATATGATGGTTGCCTATTGAACCTTGATTGCAGAGTCGTCATGGCTTTGCTCAGTGTCTTCTCAGAGCTCATTTAATCAATATTGGGCTATACTGAATTGAATTTGGCTATTGACATGTGCAGAGGGCAAGAGAAATAGTTTACTGTAGGCATTTCTCTGCTTAAAAAAAAGCAAAAATGTAAACCATATCTCTTTTTTAATTTCTTTTAAAATTTTTGGTTGAAAGCAAAGTGCAGATAGAGTATTAAAAAGTATGATCCTAAACTGAGTAGAATAGAGAAAAGGATATATCTAGCCAACCCGAACTAATTTTTGGATTAGGGCTAATTGTTGTTGCTGTCAGGAATGTCAATATATTCTGTATATTCTTTGATTACTTCTTTAAGATTTTCATTATTGTTGTATATATTCTTGCTGTAATTACTGCTATATTTTTTTCAATAATAGGCCTAGAATTAAGGGATCTGATTATGGCCTATATTAGACCCTAAAATTAAGGGATGCGATCATTTTTGATGTCTATATATTGTAATTCTCTTTATGAAATCAAGCAGAAAAATATTTTTAAAAATTCTCTTTTATATTTATCATAGTATCAGAGCCAAAACCTGATATCATCTCATCTTGTGTCTGGTTCTTTGTTTAGCTCTATGATCTTAGTGTTCTGTCGTTGGTTTTTTTTATGTTCCTATTCTTTTTCTTAGACCTAATCTCTTAGTTTTTTGTTTTTGGTTGAGTCATGTCTTTGGAATGATTTAAACATTTTCTGGTTTGATTTAATGGTAAGAACTATTAAGAAATTATGGGGTTATATTGATGGAACAGATCCTGCACCTAATAGCGAGAAGGAGAAGGAGAAATATGTGAAATGGAAGGTGAATGATGCTCAGATTATGTCTTTTAGATCCTTAGAAGTGTGGAACCCTCTATACTTCTCAATCTCAAGCCTTATAAGAATTTTATTGAGATATTGAAGAAGGAATTGATCGTTTCCAAAAAAGAGTTCATGCTAAGGAATATGTTTAGGTTACAAAAACTTTTTTTCTACTTTGCTTGACCATTTTACCCCGTTTACACTTCGCATATATCAACAACTACACACACATATATATATATACACAACTATGCAAGTAAATATATTCATATAATCATGTAGATAGATATTTTCTACTAGCAACCTACATACATGTCTTTTTTTTTTTTTTAATGAAACAGTGAGGGAAATGAACTTCTTCCGCGCCCACAAAATTTTATTTAATAAGCAGAAATTACAAGTTGATAAACTGATTAAAATGAAAGAAAGAACCCATATGACCTAACTACTTTAATTCATTAAACATAAATCTGCACATAGTTATGATCAATGAAAAGGATAGAAAATTAAAGAAACTTAGTATTGTGGATTGAATGTTAGTGGCTGATCAATAGATGTTAAACATTAAAGTCATTGAAGGGTCAGACATCAATTAAGCCTTCTTTAATATTCTTTTATTTCTTTAGACAAGTGCTTTTCCCGTGACTATATTTTGATGCCTCTCACTCTTCATTTATTTTTTCACTTCTGCTCATTTTTCTCTGCATTCTTAGTATTTCAAAACTATATATAAATAATATACGATGATATATAATACAAAATATGCATGTAAATAAAGATAAACATACACGCATGTAAGTTGTATAAATGTACATACAATACGTTAGACATCTATAGACCCACACATATACACCTATGCGCATATCTCTGACTTGACGGAAGTTTCAATGGTGGTGGATTACCTCTCTTTCATTGTACATGGGAATTTGGACAAGGACCATGGGATAGGCTAGAGTTCCCAACTCCTCGTCCTCTTTAATGGGCTCCCATTTGTAGATCTTTTCCGGCTTCCGGTGGAAGACCTTAACATAGAAGCTTACCAGACCCATGGAGAACTTCTCAAGGAACAGAATCACTGACATGATGAGGCACACAATGACTGCAATTCTCACCACCGGCACGAGCACTATTGCTCTCACCTGCAGCCATATCAATCCAATTTGATCCGGCGTAATGCCCTCGACCGACGAGAAGACGAGGTCGGAGGCTTTGGCCAGGGAGAAGGCAAGATGACGAGAGGCATGGGCTACAGTGCAAAGATAACGGAGCAACAAGTCGTCAGTAGACAGTGTCAATACTTCCCTGTGAGTCATTAGAGTGAAATAAATTGGAGGCAGAATTACTATACCTTGCAATGCCATGACCTCTTCTTTCTTCCCCTCTCTGTACAAGCTCTGCAAGCGAAATGATAGAGAGTGCGGTCTCCCTTTGGCTGGCTCAAGCTTTTATACAAACTCCATTAACAGAAGAGCATGATGAGCCTTACTAACTTTAGCACCACTCTTCCTGCATGCAAGCATGCGACGTCGATAAAAAATTTGGTCTCTTTCTGCAATTGAAGCATGTGCTTGGAAAAAAAAAAAAAATCAATAATTCAGTGGGTGACATCTCTCTCCTAGTTGTTCTTATGAAATAATTAATTGGATGAGATAAAGGATGAAATAATTCAGTAGGAAACAAAAGGTGATCATAGGCTCTCGATGTGGAATTATTTCCTCCACTTAGATAAGAGGGGGACGCCGCACTACATGGCTCGAAACAAACCAAGATGGATGGACCTTACAGATGGGCATCCTTGTGATTCTATTTTTCCCCTAGTTTGTGAGTTTCCCTTAGCAAAAGTTTTACCCTTCACCCTTATTACATGAGTTCTAAAGAAGCAGGAATAGAAGGCAAAACTTAAATCGTAGTGTTGGTACAAGCATTCGATATATAATTACCAGTATCAGTCCTTATGCTATACTCCTAAATGATGTTTAGAGAACGCAATACCATGGTTGTAGATTTAGTTGTGACATATGGGCCACAATTAGAATGGTTATTTGCAAAGTTCAATTGATAATGAACAAGTTTGCATAATCCTCCATGGTTCTTCATTGAATGCCATGTTGGTTCTTGGCAACACTATTGAAACATGTCTTCTGAACTTTACTTACCATTTTCCCTTCTCAAAAACACCACCAAAAGAATTTTACTTCCTGTTACTGTATGTGTTCTTAATCATAGGATTGAGGTGACTAGCATTATGAAGGAAGAATTAGAACTCAATTTTTAAAAGACCCTTGACAGCTCCATCAATAGTTTGATTTTCTTTCAAAATGATATTAAATAATTTTTTGAAGTATTTTTGAGAAAGGAGTAAACCATGTAAAATAAAACTAATCTCGTTTTTCTGGCAACTCCAGAACTACAACGTATATATATTCATCCAGTAAGATGCTTCCCACTTCTTGTTTAGTTCATTTTGACTGTGCACTAGAAGGAATCTGGAAGGCTCAATTATGTCTAGGTTTCAGAAGATGAGTCACATTGTTGCAGATCTAAGGTAGAACTTGGGGTGTTCTGTTGGTATTTAAGAAAAGTTTGACAATGTATTTGACTTTATTATTTTGGATCTTGTGGCATGCTGTATATTCCATTTGGGAGCATGCAGTTATGGAAAATTACCCCCCGATTGCTGACTTTTCTCATCTATATTTTTGGGAAATTTTGGATCCAAGAGGTGGCATAATTAGGGCAACATTTCCATGGCTGCCAAGCTCTCTCCTCAAACTCTGTAGGCGGCAGCATCCAACGTTTCAGACCTGTCCACTTCTACGCACTGATTGAACCGAAAGGGCTATTCTTTGGTTTTTTAGTTATCCTTCAGCATCTTCCCTGAAAAAAAAAGTAGCTACCCTTCAGCATCCAATGTTCTAGGGCAGGTCTACCTCTTAGCAAGTAATTAAAAAAGAAAAAAAAATTCCTGAGAGCGTTAAGGTTTGTTGATTGCCACCTTCTTTCTCTTTTCCCCCAATTTAAATCCCTTGAATTCCTTAGTTACAGGCAACATTATTCCATCAGAAAATATGCCACTACTAAAAACTCTTATGTAAATTATAACATGTTTTCTATTTATTTAACATGCTGATATATATATTAATAAGAAGGTTAAGATCAAGTGCCAATTTTTGCAATCTTCCCTTCCCTCACAAGGAATTTAAGTTCACATCCTAACCTATGGAAAGAGAGAATGAAAATTATATGTTCCTAGTGATTTGATTAATTTGGCTCTTACATTAGGACCACATAATTTATGATGGGCACAATTGCCTTTATGTTTGTCTCATTTAAAATTTCCCTTTATGTTATAAAGGATTTTTAATTATAACTCTCATTTCCATCTCTGAATTATATTTGAGGAGGCCTGCCTGTCTTCTTGTCTGAAACGCAAGGATCACATGTGCTAATTACCACCAGGGATGACAGACAACAGATCTTCAGATCAGTTTTCCTGAACAAGAATTCAGACCAACATTTAAAGGCTGAGGCAATTACACTTTTAATGATAGTACCACAGCAGCAGCTATTGGACAAGTTGGGGCACATGCTCATTGTCACAGCCCTTCTAAAGGTGATGGAAGACAATGATTGGCACTCTCACAATTGGCCACTTCCATGGGACCCTTGAACCAATCTCTATCTCATTAATTATAATGAGATAGACCAGAAATCTTAAACTATCAGCGAAGGACCAGTACAAACTTATAAACACAGACCAGTGTGGAGCCATGTCATGTAGCTGACTATCACCTTCCATGCTTCAACCACAGTTGGATGCATGGTAGAAAACTCTTCTTGTTCTTCCCCCTCTTAGATAAACTGTGATATTTTGTTGATAAAAAATGATAGGAATCCTAGTTGGTAAATATAGCCCACTTTTTGATAATCACTTGAATCCAGTCACATGTAGTCAGAAGGTTCTTGATTGGTGGAGGAAGGTGTGATGGCATTTAATTTGTGACATAATTGTTTCCAGATCCATCAGTGGCTATAGCATGCAACAATTAGCTGACTTATAATGCAAGAGGAAATAAGAGCACTGCAACATCACATGCATATTTGCCATCTGAGCAACATCATCATAGGAACCACATAACTTAGCATGCTTGGTCTATAAGGGAATATGTAAGTCTGATCAGATCCAAATTAAAACTTTTCAACCAAGATGGAAGTGATGGAATGGCAAGGCCATGTTGGAATGCCTGGACATTTTCTGAGTTCATGAGGTTTTCAAATGGAGAGGACAGACCACAGAGAAGTGTTCATGTTCTTCTGATAGTTCTACCTACGGTAGTATATATATATATATATATATATATATCATAGTCTGCGTATACTAAGTAAAGCTATACACTAGGATATATGGCTGCTGCTTTCCATTTCGTTTGGCTGTTAGTTTTTAGTTGTTGCTTTTATTGAAGGGCACTCTGGCTCAGTCCAAGTTAAATGGTGGACTCTTCATATGAATGCAAATCTCAGTCAAATGACATGTTTTTCCTGATGCATGTACTGAGGAAGTCATCCTCTTAGGTATAAAAGGTCGCTACTGCTTCTGTTTCAACTTCTTATAAGCCTTCTGCCTCGAGAAAGCATAGGAATTTTTGCAGGCTTTGCTTTCATGCGTGCTGTCCATCCCTATTTTAACAGCATCACAATATTGGGACTCCGATTCTTAGATATTTCAATTCATAAGGACATACTTGGATATAAGCCGTGCAATGCACATGACCGGCTTTTTTTTCTTTTTTTCTTTCACTAGTTCTTGGAAATATAATGTTTGCAACTTTTTTTTTTTCACAATTTTCCTTTGCTTTCATACAATATTTTTCATTCTCTAAAATAATTTTTTGTCAATAATACTGGCTCACGTGATACCTTAGGTATAGTTTTTTTTTTTCGCTCATTTTTTCCAACTATATTTGAAATATAATAAAATAATGTAATAATTTTTGTTGCATGTGAAGCACTAATAATGGCTAAATATATTAATATTAATATTATTTATTTTTTACATATTAAATAATAATTTTAATGATGATGAGCATATTGATAAATATAGATCTGATCAAACATTGAGATTTTATTTTAAATATATACCACTTGTCATCCTTTCGGCCTAATGTTAAACTCTAACACATTCTCCATGAATAAATCTGTGGAAGAACTCTTAGGCTCTTTAGAGCATTGGATTTTCATCAATATTTGCATTACTCAAGCTTACATTCTTACTTCCATTTCATCTACACTTAGTTGCATGAGTAACTCCCTCTAAGGCAGAATGCTTCACCAGCAATATATTTTGATATTTTATAACTTTAGGAGATTAGTTAGCCTTGTTTATCTTTAGTTCAAGAGTGCTTGATTAGTGAGCTAGTACACGCTCTTTCAAAGATCATTTGCTTTTGGACAAACCTCTTGGATAAACCATTACCTTCTTTATTAATAAAAGGTCATTTATAAGCTGTAACGACCCGGCCCACGGGCCGTTCGTTACAAGAAAGCAAGACGGACAAGGTCCACACCAACTTAGGCCATCACAGCCCAAAAAAGGATCCAATTGGTGCCTTGTCTTTCTGCTTAACCGGTTATAAACCACTCAACCAATTCCTAATTCCCAATGTGGAACTATTGGGAGGGGCATCACAATCTACTCCCTTACAGAGGCGACATCCTCGTCACCATGAGCAATTGATCACAACACCAGGCAGGTAGGATTCTAGAGGTGGCCCCCACAGGTTTAAGAGGTGGCTCCCATCCCCCATGGATGTAGCACTTTGCCTGTGTGGCACTTAGCTCCTGCACTTCCGACTAGTGCATGGCTCTGATACCATATTGTAACGACCCGGGCCCACGGACCTGTTTCGTTACATGAAAGCAAGACGGACAAGGTCCATACCAACTTGGGCCACCACAGCCCAAAAAGGGATCCAATTGGTATCTTGTCCTTCTTGCTTAACCGGTTATAAACCACTCAACCAATTCCTAATTTCCCAATGTGAGACTATTGGGAGGGGCATCACATAAGCCCTAGTAATCTGGACCATTTCCCTCTCAATGGTGCCCATCATCTCACCAGCAACCTTGACCTATGTTATTTTGGGGACATATATATAGGCTATGATTCTTTTTTATTTTTTAATTATTCTTCGAATGCAATATATATTGGGGTTTAGAGACAGTAGTGGGATTCCTCGTTGAACAAGAACCAAGATTTCTATCCTATTACCAACAATCAGATTCATTACCATCCTTGAATCCTTTGAATCGGAGTTCAAATCAACAAAACCCTTTTTATTTCCCGGATTTTATTGCTTGCTGGAATTTATCTCTAAAGCCATGATAAATCCGTGAGATACCTTGGAATTCCTCCTGAGCTCCTCCACTCTCACGAATTCAAAAGCTGTGAGATACCTTGGAATTCCTCTTGAAACAGCTCCTTCACGGCCTTCATGTCGTTGCTTGGATCCCTTCCACAAACGTCTTCACGAATGCACGATTCTCCTCCACCATGAGCGTGCCCCACTCGTTTTCTTCCTGGGAGAAATCCAGAGCATCGTCTTCCACGGCTTGCTGGCCCAGCATGTCTTCACGCGAAGCCGTGAGTTAGCGCTGGGATCCCCCACGAAGGCTTCGTTCCACGCGAGCAAAGCCTCACCCAGCCGCTAGAATGCCCTTTCTCCTGATACCACTCTACGCCCGCCTGGAAACCCGAGAGCAGCACACTGTTCACGAAAACCTTGGACCACGAAGCCTTCACGCTTTTATGCTGGAATCACATGAAGGCTTCTACCAAGAAGCCTGAAACACTACGAAGTCCGGTGGTGTTCCACGGTTCCAAGCGGGCGGGCATGCACAAAATCGTGGAGGAGGAAGAAGATGAGAAAAAGACGAAGATTAGGATTGAGAGAAAAAGTATGTTCTTTATTCCTTCATTCAAACCCTAGAAACTAGAGTTTAAATACATTCACAAAGTGGACCAAGCCCAGATTCAACAAAAACTCCTATGTACTAACCCAATGAGATTAAACTAATTCTCAAGCCCATGTACATCCGTGACTTAATTTAATCTCAACCCTTGGACTCATATCTAGCCCAATACAAGTTAGCCCACTTGGGCCTTGATAGCACCATACCAGGCTCAACAATCTCTACCTTGGTGCTTTCAAGGCCTCAGCACATCCGTCGTGTCCATCAGCTACAATCCCTACGAAAGCTATCCTATGAAAGAACCTTGGTCAGTGCATTGCTGGATTCTTCTTGGTGTATACCTTCACCAGCTCCACTCCATCTTCTTCCACCATCTCTCTGTAGTCGATGCCTTCCTTCTGAGAGTATCCTTTGGCCACTAGTTTTGCCTTGTACCTGATACCTCCTTGCTCTGAAGGCTCTTTCTTACACTAATAAACCCATTTGCAACCAATGGGTTTCTTTCCTTGTGGCAATTGGACCACTTGCCACGTGCCAATCCTGTGGAGAAACTGCATCTCCTCTACCATAGCTGCTTCTCTTGCCATGGTCTAGACCCACCTATCTTTGTCCTGGCTGTTCTGGCTCTCCACTGCCTCCTAATAGGTGTAAGGGTCTCCATTCAATGTTACCAGGGTATATGACACTGAATCCTCAAAGCCATATCGAACTAGTGGTCGCACATTTCTCCTGCACCTGTGCGGTGCGATCCCAGTATCAGTTCCCTACCCAGCTGCATCCTTCTGAGTCCTCTGCTCAACTGCATCCTGCTAACTTCCTGGCTTCTGACCCCTCTGTCAGTCCTCTCCACCTGAATCTCAAATCCTTCTGGTCCACTAGCAAATGGCACGACTGTGTAGGAGGTCATCTGACTAGTGTTACCATGTTCCACCTCCTGTAGTCCCTGCTATGCATCTATACCATCTCTGCTCTGAAGGATCGAGCTCTCATCGAAGGTCGCATCTCTGCTGATAAAAACCTTCTTCTCTAAGGGATCCCACAATCGATACCCCTTGATTCCATGCGGGTAGCCCAGGAACATCATCTTCTTAGACCTAGTGTCCAACTTACTCCGCTCCTCAGCACTAACATGCACATATGCCATGCATCCAAACACTCTCAGATGGTTCAAGCTTATCTTTCCTCCAGACCATATCTCCTCTGGAATGCCTCCATCAAACCTAGTGTGCGATGACCGATTGACCAAGTAGCTAGCTGCATCTACTGCTCAACCCAGAACATCTTTGAAAGCCCTTGTCTGCAGCCTCAAGCACCTTACTTTTTTCAATAGTATTCTATTTATCCTCTCAGCCATCCCTTCCTGTTTAGAAGTTTTCATCACCGAGAAATGCCTTTTGATGCCCCACTCCTCATAAAATCTTTGGAACTCCTTGCTGGTGTATTCTCTGCCACTGTTTGATCGCATACACTTCACACTCCTACCCTGCTCCCTTTTCACCTTAGCCTTCTAGATTCTAAACTTGGCGAAGACCTCTGATTTCTCCGTCATGAAGTAGATCCACTGCTTTCCTGAGAAATCATCTATCAGGGTAAAGAAGTATCTAGCCCCATTCCTTGCAGAAACTGGGGCTGGTCTCCAGACATTGATGTATACTAACTAGGGGTTTTGCACTCCTAGCTGTGTTGACCAAGAACTGTACTCTCCTTTACTTCTCCATCTGACATGGCTCACAGATCTCTATGACTCCACCGCTTAGGTCCAGAAGTAGTCCTCTCTTGCTTAGTTCTTTCATCCCCGTCTCTCATGTGGCCTAGGCGGTAATGCCACATCTTGTACGCATTCTGATGATCTTATTCCACAGTTGCTGCTTCAGATTTTCCTATCATCACAGAGCCCTTCAACCTGTATAGGTTATTCTTCAGCCTTCTCCCTCTCATCACCACCATAGCTCCATTGAGATGTTCAGAACTCCACTCCTGGTATGACTGCTGAAGATGTATCCTGTCTGCTCTAGGTATCCCAATGACACCAGATTTTTCTTGAGTTCTGGGACATGCTTCATGCTGGTAAGAGTGCGTACCATACCATCAAACATCCTCACCCTCACTGTACCAATCCCTGCCATCTTGCAAGGGTAATCATCTCCAAGAGTCACACACTCCTCATCAACCTCTGTATAAATGCTGAACCATGACCGGTTGTGAGTGTAATTATGAGAACAAGCTGAATCCAAGGTTCACATCTCTGTGCCTGTGACCATCTAATACCACCAAGAGATCATCCTCCACCTCCTATCTTGCAACTATACTCACAGACTCAGATCCTCCCTTTTCTCCCTTTTTCCACTTAGGACAATCCCTTTTAAAATGTCCTACCTCACCACATTTGTAGCACTTAGCCTTCTGGACTATAACTGTCCCCTAAGCCTGCTCCTGTTCCTGCCTTTGCCTGACCTTTTCCCAACTGATAGACCTTCCTGAGGAACTACTTCCTTGGTCATCTTCTTCCTCTGCTCATTCGTCCGGAGTACCAAGACAATATCTTCATAGAACAATGTCTCCTTTCCGTAGAACAGCGTCGTGATCAATGAGTCATATGATGTGGGCAGCGAACATAATAACAAAAGTGCCTTATCTTCCTCCTTCATCTTGACCCCAACATTCAGCAATTTATTGCTCATCTGATCGAACACCCGGATGTGGCCTAACACATCTCCACCTTCTGACATCCAAAGGCTGTAGAGGCGCTTCTTCAACATCAACTTGTTGCACATGTTCTTCCCCATGTAAAGGGCTTGCAACTTCGACCAGAGTCCCTTCGAGGTCTTTCTCCTCTAGCACTGAATAAAAACTGAATCTGCCAGATATCCTCTGATCACTGAACTGTTTTCTTCTCCAACGACATCCACTGCTTATCTGTCATTCCATCTGGCCTTTCCTCTAAAGCCAGATCTAAACCCTGCTGCACAAGGAGATCCTCTACCTGAACTTTCCACATGGAGAAACTTTCCTTCCATCAAACTTTTCAAAATATATTTTATGCTACTATCCATGGCGAGATCTCAACCAAAACAAAAATAGCATAAAAATAACTTTTAAAAAATTAAGAGTACCTTGATGAGGCCTTGTTGAAATTGTTTCAACTCTTTGAAGATCTCTAAATTACTCCTTGCTGAACCAGGCTCTGATACCAATTATTATGGTTTAGAGACAGTAGTGGGATTCCTCATTGAACAAGAACCAAGGATTTCTATCCTATTACCAACGATCAGATTCATTACCATCCTTGAATCCTTGAATCAGAGTTCAAATCACCAAAACCCTTTTTACTTTCTGGATTTTATTGCTTACTGGAATTTTTCTCTAAAGCCATGAAATTTGTGAGATACCTTGGAATTCCTCCTGAGCTCCTCCACTCTCACGAATTCCAAAGCCGTGAGATACCTTGGAATTCCTCCTGAAACAGCTCCTTCATAGCCTTCGTGTCGTTGCTTGGATCCCTTCCACAAATGTCTTCACAAACCCACGATTCTCCTCCATGAGCGTGTCCCACTCATTTTCTTCCTTTGAGAAATCTAGAGCGTCGTCTTCCACAGCTTGCTGGCCCAGCATGTCTTCACGCGAAGCCGTGAGTTAGCGCTAGGATCCCCCACGAAGGCTTCGTTCCACACGAGCAAAGCCTCACCCAGCCGCTAGAACACTCTTTCTCCTGATACCACTCTACGCTCGCCTGGAAACCCGAGAGCAGCACACCATTCACAAAAACCTTAGACCACGAAGCCTTCACACTTTTACGCTAGAATCACATGAAGGCTTCTGCCAAGAAGCCTGAAGCACCACAAAGTCCGGTGGTATTCCACAGTCCAGGCGGGCGGGCATGCACAAAACCATGGAGGAGGAAGAAGATGAGAGAAAAGACGAAATTAGGATTGGAAGAAAAGAGTCTGTTCTATATTCCTTCAAACCCTAGAAACTAGAGTTTAAATACATCCATGAAGTGAGCCAGACCCAGACTCAATAAAAACTCTCATGGACTAACCCAAAGAGATTAAACTAATTCTCAAACCCGTGTACATCCACGACTTGATTTAATCTCAACCTTTGACTCACATCCAACCCAATACAAGTTAGCCTCCCTGAGCCTTGATAGCACCACACCAGGCCCAACAATATAATAATATAAATAAGGTTTTTAATAAAATAAAACAATAGTCAAATTTTTACTTCATAATAAGTAATAAATTTTAATTATAACTAGCCAAATATATGAGCATTTGTTTTCTTTGCAAAAAAAAAAATTCTATATAAATTGAGCTTCTATTATATATATATATATAGAGAGTATGTAGAGAGAGTTGAACTTGACTGCATTTGTGTATAGTCAAACCCAAACATAATTATCTCCCCTACCACTAGATTCGCATGAAACTTGAAACTAAAAAGCTATCTATTGTTAACCATATTTTTTTAAAAAAGAGGCATTTATGAGACAAAACAATACAATCTATGCCTCCAATATAGAAACATATCACATCTGTTGGCCCAGATGGCAACCCAAGACGGGGGGAGGGGGGTGAATTGGGTTCTTAAAATTTTAACACTTTAAAACTATATGTTTTGATATGAAAATGCTTGAGTGCAATGTATAGATAAATGCTAAGCACAAATAAATGAGATAGAGAGAGAGATAAAGCACGACAAACACAAAGATTTTATAGTGGTTCGGTGTATCCAACACCTACGTCCACTCCCAAGCAACACTTGGGTCCACACTATAATCCACTTGATTACAGTCGAGTTGTTTTACAAGCTCACAACCCAAACTTGTTGTTTTGCCTGGGATCACAACGAACCCAGCTGGTTTTCACAGGCTCACCAGCACAAAACCTAACCACAAGCTATCCTTAGCTTGTCCCGTATACTACCCACTAATTCAATCCCCTGATTGAATTAGCAAACAACAATGAAAAATATAGTTTTGAATACAAAACAGCTCCTCAAATGAGCAAATATGCAATTAAATAAACAAAGGTAAGAAAAGCCTGTTGAAGCGATTTGGATGTGCTTTTCTTCTTTTTCTTCTCCCTTGAATGATTGAATCAGGCCTCAGCTCAGATTCCTCACAAAAATCGCAGTTGAGAAGTTGGGAAAAACAGGGCTTTTGCTTTCTTCCTTTTCACTTGAAATCCTTCGATTTTGAGCTTTGAATGCTTGGATTTCTCTTTATCTCTAGGATTGATGGATTTGAGCTCTTCTTTCCTCTTTGATTTCTCTCTCTTTCTTTCACAAGATTTTTTAATTTTTTTTCTCTTTTTCTGTCTCTTTTTTAAACGGACGAATCCCCTTTTTATAGACTTCTTAATCCAAGGTTTTTGTGGAAAACTAGCCGTTGTGAGATGCTTGGATGTTTCTACACACAAAAAATAGCGTTAGAAGTTAGGTGAGAAAAATAATACCGTTGGAGCTGATCTGTCACTTTTGAAAATCCGCATCTGACATATTGGAGTCGGCTCCAACTTTTTATGTGTCGGCTCCAGATCGGGGTGTCCAAAAATAGTAAATAAAAGTTGTTGAGGAGTCGGCTCCGAAAAAGTAATGTGTCAGCTCGGCGCTTTCGGGAGTCGGCTCCAGAATCCAAAGGTGTCGACTCTAACAATGTCCAAAAATATGCTCTCTGTACTCAGGTTAGAGTCGGCTCCAGAAACTCAGGTGTGGCTCCGCAACTTTCAGGTGCCGGCTCCCGAACTCCATGTGTCGGCTCCAAAAACTGACGTATAAGGCACTTCTCTGTATCTCAAGTTGGAGTCGGCTCCAGAGTATCAGGTGTCGACTCCGAACCGTGCCGAAATTCTAAAACAGTTCTGATACCCTGGGGTCGGCTCCAGACTGTTGAGGTGTCGACTCTAAGTTCTGAACTTAAATAATTTCATTAAAATTTGATTCAAAACTATTTTCTTATTCCTTTTAATGATTAACATTCTTAATGCCTGAAACACTTCTCAAATTTGTCAGAAACATAATGAATATACTCATGTCTTTTGTTAATCATCAAAATCAATAATTGGGTCAACAATCTCCCCCTTTTTGATGATGACAAAAACATTGAGTATATGCATGATTAAACAATGAAAGTTTCAAAGCAAATTTTAAGTTCTCATAGTTAAGCTCCCCTGAATGAGGTAGCTCCCCCTATGATACTCAAATTTAACATCATGCAATTAAGTTCATTTAATGCTTGATACCAATTGCTTAATGAAATTCATTCAATGTATATAATTATCTTCTCCCCTTTGTACATTTAATTGTAACTTTTATGCATATACAAATATCATTTACTTCTCCCCTTTTTTGTAATCAACAAAAAGGTTAAGAAGTTGCAAGTAGTATAGATCAATGCATTAAACATAAGTGAATCAAAATTCAATTCAAGTCATTCAATATCAAAGTTCTAAGATAGCAAATATGATATTCATTAGAGTATCAAAACATTACATCATAAATACTTTCATTTCAACTATATCAAAATGTTGCTTCATTACATCAAAATCCTAAACATCTTCTAATTACATCAAAAGAAAAGCTTCATTACATCAAAAATTCAAACTAAACTTCAGTAAACAATCAAAGTGAATCTAACAACAAAAGGTAGAAACATCAAATTCTAAAACGTTTCTTGAGTTCTTCTAAAGATTTTCCATTCCATCCCTTTGAACTCTGATAAATTCATTTAACCTTCTATCAAAGAATGCAGATGCCACTGTGATTTTCTCTTGAAGTTCTGCATTGCATCTAGAATAAGTTTCAGAATCTCCTCCAATTTCTTTGAGTTCCTCAAATATATGCATCAGATCAGTCTTCAAAGCTTCTGAAGAAGATCCAAGAGTGGATTCAATCTTGCTCACTCTATCATCCAATGAATAAAACATTTCTCTCAAGCTCATAAGACTATTGTCTATCTCAGTCTTCATTTCTTCTTTATGACTAGCAAAAGTCCTTTAAGTTGCTCTAATTGGATAGCAGAAAACCAGCATGATTGAACTGAAGAGGAAGGAGCAGGTGGAGCAGAGGTACACAATGACTGGGGCCAGGTGAGCTATGCCTCACTGATGGTCTTGCCTCAGAAGGGCCAGGCTCAGAAATCTCAGCTACTCTGTCTTCAGAATGACCTTTCCTCTCCCACTGACCATTTCTTCACAAAGCCCATCCGATGAATAGTGGCAAGGCTGTAGTAATCTGTATGCCTAAGATTTTTTATGGGTTCATTGTCAGAAATTACCACTCCTTGGCTTGGAATACTAAGGTCAAAATCATACCATAGGTAAGGGGATCTCTTTTTACCCAGCTCAGCCATATACCAAATTATCATGCCAGGCAAATTAATAGGCTGACCGGTAATCACACTATCCATAACACAATGTCTCGCTCCGAGACATACTCAAAACTCCTGTTTTAGGAAACAAGATCCTACCAAATATTGTGAAGCAATCTAAGCTCCAAAGGCAATTGGTTAGCCTAATTTCTTCAAACTCTTACATCTCTCCTAACATCCTTGACAAGCGGCACTCCTGTTCTATGGACATTAGCTATAAAACAGGGATTCCTAGCAGATTTCCCAAAATCTCAGATGTAAGGTGAACCCTTCCCTCTGACAAAACTAACAATCCTCCATCTCCTCTAGAAAGATTCGAATAAAACTCCTTAACCAAGGCGGGTAGTCGGAACATCTAAGGAACAGATTTTTTTCCCAACCCATATCTTTGATTTGTCTTCCAATTAAAAAACCCTCATCTTCAAAAATCCAAAATTGACCTTTCTTCCCATTGTTATGACTCTTCAGCTAGTAAATCTACCTTAGAAGAAGTAGGTCTAGGACGGCGCTTGGCGTTGAGGAAGAAGAAGATGAATCCGTGCTTGGCGAAGGCTCAGGACGGATGCCTCACGGTCCGCTTCCTCGTTGCCACGGAGCTCCAAAAATTGATCCCCTACGCTTAGGTGCCATTGAGACCTAGGAATAGTAGATTTGAGGGATTTAAGTTTTGGAAGGCTTGGGAGGATTTTGGAAAAGATTGGAGAGTGAATAGGGCCGAAAGGTGTCGACTCTGCCCTAAATAGTCAACTGGGACCACAAGGTGTCGACTCCCGCAAAGTCGGGTGTCGACTCCAAGTCGCTAACTCAGTTAGCGCTCGAACTGGAGTCGGCTCCACTAACGGGTGTCGGCTCCAAGGTCTCAGACCGAGAGCAACACAGACGAGGTGTCGACTCCACTAATAGGGGTGTCGACTCCACTGACAGTTTCAGAAAAAAAAGAGAGTTTCAAAGATCCGAAACTTGTCAAAAGAAAATCAATAAATTTTGGATAAAATCCTTGGAATGTAGTGAATCAAATGGTTCAAATATCTAGATGAATTGTCCTTAGAATCATGAAAGATTTTTCAAGAAAATGATTGAATTCTAGATAGTTAATCTTAAGGGTTTTAAAATCATTCCAATGGATCACAAATCCCTAACTCTCCTCTAAGATAACAAAATCTCTCTTCACTCAAAGGTTTTGTAAATATGTCAGCTAATTGTTCATCAGTACAAACATAATCAAGACAAATGTCACCATTAGCTACATGTTCTCTAATAAAATGATATCTAATTTCAATGTGTTTAGTTCTTGAATGTTGTATAGGATTTTTAGTTAAATTATTGCACTAGTGTTATCACATCTAATAGGAGTTTTATCAAGTGTTATGCCATAATCTTCAAGTTGTCGCTTAATCCAAAGGATTTGAGCACAGCAACTTCCAGCTGCAACATATTCAGCCTCAGCAGTAGATAATGCAACCGAATTTTGCTTTTTGCTAAACCAAGAGATTAAGTTACTTCCTAAAAATTGACATGCACCACTTGTACTTTTTCTATCTAATTTACATCCAGCATAGTCAGAATCAGAATAAGCAATTAAATTTAGTGTTGAGTCTCTAGAATACCATAATCCTATTTTTAGTTCCACTTAAATATCTAAGTATTCTTTTTACAGCAATTAAGTGAGATTCTTTAGGTTCAGACTGAAATCTAGCACATAGACAAACAGCAAACATAATATCTGGTCTACTTGCTGTTAAGTAAAGTAGAGATCGATCATACCTCTATAATGCTTTTGATCAACTTTCTTACCATCTTCATCTTTATCCAATTTGCATGAAGGACTCATAGGTGTTCCAAGGGGTTTGATTGATTCCATTCCAAACTTCTTGAGAATTTTCTTTGTGTACTTTGTTTGGTTGATGAAAATCCCCTCTTTACTTTGTTTGATTTGAAGTCCTAGGAAGAAATTGAGTTCTCCCATCATGCTCATCTCGAATTCACCCTGCATTAACTTAGCAAATTCTTGACACAAGAGATTGTTAGTAGCACCGAATACAATATCATCTACATAGATTTGTACTACCAATAAATCTTTATCTTTTCTTTTCAAAAATAAGGTTTTATCAACATTTCCTCTAGAAAAATTATTTTCAATTAGAAATTTGCTTAACCTATCATACCAAGCTCTAGGTGCTTGTTTTAAACCATAAAGTGCTTTGTGTAATTTAAAAACATGATTTGGAAATTCATGATCTTCAAAACCTGGTGGTTGTTCTACAAAAACTTCTTCATTTATAAAACCATTTAAAAATGCACTTTTAACATCCATTTGAAATAAATTGATATTCATATGACATGCAAATGCAAGTAATAGTCTAATTGCTTCTAATCTAGCTACAGGTGCAAAGGTTTCATCAAAATCAATTCCTTCTTCTTGATTATATCCTTTTGCAACTAATCTAGCTTTATTTCTAATTACTATCATTTTCATCTAATTTATTTCTAAATACCCATTTAGATCCTATAACTGAGTGACCTTTAGGTCTATCAACTAAGGACCATACATTATTCCTAGTGAATTGATTTAATTCTTCTTGCATAGCTAGCATCCAATTACTATCTTTTTCGGCTTCTTCGATAGTTTTAGGTTCAATTTGAGATACAAATGCAAGATGATTATTGATATTTCTCATATATGATCTAGTTCTTACTCCTTGAGATGGATCACCTATAATTAATTCTCTTGGATGACCATAGGCATATCTCCAATCTCTAGGAAGATCTACATCATTATGATTAGTATCAATAACAACCCTAGGAGAATCATCATCTTTAGCTTCTTGTTCATGGTCTGAAGATACATCTATATTTAATTTTTCAATATCTCTTTCTAGCAAATTTGTATCTTCCTCATCATCAATCTTTTCTGAACTTGATGCTAAAGACTCATCAAAAACTACATGAATAGATTCTTCTACAATTAAGTTTCTCTTGTTAAATACTCTATAGGCTTTACTAGTTGTTGAATATCCTAAGAATATGCCTTCATCAGATTTTGCATCAAATTTTTCTAAGTTATCCTTACCATTATTATGAATGAAACATTTACAACCAAATGCATGAAAATAACTAATGTTTGGTTTTCTATTATGCCATAGTTCATAGGGAGTCTTTTTAAGAATTGGCCTAATTAAAGCTCTATTAAGGATGTAACATGCTGTGTTTATAGCTTTCACCCAGAAGTACTTTGGGAGTTGGCTTTCACATAGCATGGTACGGGCCATGTCTTCTAAAGTCCTATTTTTTCTTTATACGACTTCATTTTGTTGGGGTGTCCTAGGTCCAGAGAAGTTATGATGAATGTCATTTTCAATGCAAAATTTTTTAAATAAATAATTTTTAAATTCTGTTCCATGATCACTCCTAAGAGACACTATGGTGTTGTTTTTCTCATTAGTGACTTTCTTGAAGAATTTAGAAATATCGAGAAAGTCTCATCCTTATGAGCCAAAAATAATACCCAAGTGAATCTAGAATAATCATCTACTATCACAAGACCATATTTCTTTCCTCCTAGACTTGTAGTTCTAGTAGGTCCAAAAAGGTCCATGTGAAGTAGCTCTAGTGGCCTAGAAGTGGAAAACAATATTTTTAGATTTGAAAGAGTTTCTAGTTTGTTTTTAAATTGACACGCATCACAAATTCTATTATTTTCAAAATCTAGTTTTGGAAGTCCTTTAACTAAATCCATTCTAATTAATTTTGAAATTAGGTGTGTGCTTGCATGACCTAATCTACGATGCCATAACCATCCAATCTCATTCACATTAGCATTATCAGCAACTAAGCAATGATTACTAGTAGACAAATTGTCTAAGTCAATTAAGTATACATTGCCATTTCTATATCCAATAAATACAATGCTATTGTTAATGGGATTAGAAACAGTGCAAATAGAAGATTCAAATGAAACTTTGAAACCTTTATCACATAATTGGCTAATGCTAATTAAATTATGCTTTAAACCATCAACATATAAAGCATTCTCAATAAAAGTGGATGGAGTTATTTGAATTTTACCAAGGCCCATAATTTGACCTTTGCATTGTCACCAAATGTAACAACTCATTCTCTTTTATCTTCAAGAGTGATGAATTGCTCCTTATCACCCATCATGTGCCTTGAGCAGCCGCTATCAAGATACCACTTTCTTTTGATCTTTTGACCGCAAGACACTCCTGCAAGACAATCAAACTTTTTGTTTAGGTACCCAAGCTTTCTTGGGTCCTTCATGGTTAGTAGCAATAAAGATTATTCCTTTCGGAATCCATATTTTCTTTCCTATAATCATTGAGTTCTTGTTAGTTTTCTTAATATTACATTCATATGATTTATGTCCTTTTAAACCACATTTGAAACAAGTAATATTAGGAGATTGACCAGCACGTACAAAATATTTTTCAAAGATTTTTGCTTCCTAAGAGGATTATATCCTAATCCTGCCTTGTCAAAAATAGCTTTTTGACTATCTAAAATCATGTTTAATTTTGAAGAACTTAAAGTAAATCTATCAACTATATCCTTATATTTTTAATTTCTTTCTTTAACTTAATGTTTTCATTAGAAATTGATTCCTTTTCTTTAAAAAATCTTCTTTTTCAGATTTCAGATCTTTAATTTCAAGAGCTAATTCATTTTTCTCTTTAAAAGATTTACATTTTCAGTTTTTCAAGATTTGTTCTTCTTTTTCAAAACATTGAAATCAGCAACTAATTCATTAAATGCATCAAATAATTCTTCAAATATAAAGTCATGAGTTTCAAAACTTACCTTATCATCTTCTTTTGTCATGAAGCAAATGTTTGCAACTTCCTTTTGTTCTTCCTCGGAAGAGGATTCTTCACTATCACTCCATGTTGCAACATATGCCTTTTTCTTCTTCTTATAACCCTTTTTCAATTGAGGACATTCATATCGGAAATGTCCCGGCTTCTTACATTCATAGCAAGTCAAGGGTTCTTTTTCTTTTTCTTTCTCCTTCTCTTTTTCCCTTTCACCTTCCATCTTAATTCCATATTTCTTTTTGTGGAAGGGTCTCCTTCTTTGCATGAATTTCTTAAACTTTCTAGCAAGGAGAGCTGTCTCATCATCATCATCTTCATCCTCACTGCTGCTTTCCTCAATTTCTGCAGCCTTAAGAGCAATAGTTCTCTTCTTCTTGTCATCTTCCTCTATATGCTGCTTCATTGTTAACTCATGGGTCATCAATGATCCAAGTAGCTCCTCCAAAGGTAAGGCATTGAGGTCCTTGGCTTCTTGGATTGCAGTCACCTTTGCTTCCCATGACCTTGGAAGAGACCTAAGAATTTTACGAACCAACTCAGAGTTAGTATAGGTCTTGCCAAGACTCTTTAAACCATTTACAATATCAGTAAATCTAGTATACATGCATGTTATAGATTTGTTCCATGCTAAACAATTCATATTTATGAACAAGAATATTAATTTTAGATTCTTTAACTTGATTTGTACCCTCATAGGTAACCTCTAACCTATCCCATATTTCTTTGCGGAATTACATGTAGAAATATGATTAAATTCGTTTGCATCTAGGGAATAATACAAAACATTCATAGCTTTAGCATTAAGCTGAGCCATTTTCCTATCATTATCATTCCAATCCCTTTCGGGCTTAGAAACAATAGAACCATCAACTATGTGTGTGGGTGTGCTAGGTCCATTTATTATGACACTCCATAATTCATAATCTAAAGCTTGAATGAATATCCTCATTCTTGCTTTCCAATATGAATAGTTGGTGCCACTGAACAAGGGTGGCCTATTAGTGGATTGACCTTCTAAAAAGGATGATCCAACTTGAGCTGCCATTTGGATCTTTGACTCTTGATTGTGTAATCAAGCCGAAATGAGCACAAGCTCTGATACCAATTGTTGGCCCAGATGGCAACCCAAGAGGGGGGGTGAATTGGGTTCTTAAAATTTAACACTTTAAAACTATGTGCTTTATATGAAAGTGTTTGAGTGCAATGTATAGATAAATGCTAAGCACAAATAAATGAGATAGAGAGAGATAAAGCACGGCAAACACAAAGATTTTATAGTGGTTCGGTGTATCCAACACCTACGTCCACTCCCAAGCAGCACTTGGGTCCACACTATAATCCACTTGACAGTCGAGTTGTTTTACAAGCTCACAACCCAAACTTGTTGTTTTGCCGGGATCACAATGAACCCAGCTGGTTTTCACAGGCTCACCAGCACAAAACCTAACCAAGCTATCCTTAGCTTGTCCCGATGTATACTACCTCCACTAATTCAATCCCCTGATTGAATCAGCAAACAACAATGAAAAATAGTTTTGAATACAAAACAGCTCCTCAAATGAGCAAATATGCAATTAAATAAACAAAGGTAAGAAAAGCTTGTTTGAAGCGATTTGGATATGTGCTTTTCTTCTTTTCTTCTTTTCCTCTTCTTCCATGAATGATTGAATCATGCCTCAGCTCAGATTCCTCACAAAAATCGCAGTTGAGAAGTTGGGGAAAAATAGGGCTTTTGCTTTCTTCCTTTTCACTTGGGAAATCCTTCGATTTTGAGCTTTGAATGCTTTGTATTTCTCTTTGGACTCTCTAGGATTGATGGATTTGAGCTCTGAGTCTTTCCTCTTTGATTTCTCTCTTTCTTTCACAAGATTTTTTGATTTTTCACAAAATATTTCTCTTTTTATGTCTATTTTTTTAAACGGATGTATCCCCTTTTTATAGACTTCTTAATCCAAGGTTTTTGATGGAAAACTAGCCGTTGTAAGATGCTTGGATGTTTCTACACACAAAAAAAATAGCCGTTAGAAGTTAGGTGAAAAAAATATTACCGTTGGAGCTGATCTGTCACTTTTGAAAATTCGTATCTGACATGTTGGAGTCGGCTCTAGCTTTTTATGTGTCGGCTCCAGATCGAGGTGTCCAAGAATAGTAAATAAAAGTTGTTGAGGAGTCGGCTCCGAAAAAGCAATGTGTCAACTCGGCGCTTTTCGGGAGTCGGCTCCAGAATCCAAAGGTGTCGACTCTAACAATGTCCAAAAACATGCTCTCTGTATTCAGGTTAGAGTCGGCTCCAGAAACTCAGGTGTCGGCTCCACAACTTTCAGGTGTCGGCTCCCGAACTCTAGGTGTCGGTTCCAAAAACTGATGCAGAAGGCACTTCTCTGTATCTCAGGTTGGAGTCGGCTCCAGAGTTTCAGGTGTTGACTCGGAACCGTGCCAAAATTCTAAAATAATTCTGATACGCCCTGGGGTCGGCTCCAGACTGTTGAGGTGTCGACTCTAAGTTCTGAACTTAAATAATTTCCATTAAATTTTGATTCAAAACCTATTTCCTTATTCCTTTTGACTGATTAACCATTCTTAATGCCTAAAACTTCTCAAATTGTTAGAAACATAATGAATATACTCATGTCTTTTGTTAATCGTCAAAATCAATAATTGGGTCAACAACATCGTAATATAAGGATATAATATAATAGTATAAAGATCTGATATAATAATAAAAATATGATATAATAGTATAAAAATATATATTACATATATATTAGTATCAAGATGTGATATAATAACACAGAAATATAATACAACAATACAAAGATATGATATAGCAGCACAAGAATATATATATATATATATGATATGGTAACATATGGATATGATATAGCAGTACAAGGATATAATATAATAGCTTAGGGATATAATATAGCAGCATTATAAGGGCATGATATAAGGATAATAGCATATTTCTATGGCAGAATCCAAGATATAAATATGAGCTTATTTTTTTATTTCATAAACACCTCTCTTTTTTAAGTAGATAAGGTAATTAATGAATGACTTTTTAACTTCAAAATTCATATAGGTTTAATGGTAGAAAAAATGATTCCTCTTCTTCTTAGAGCAGATAAGATAGTTCATAGATGACTTTTTAGCTTTAAAATTTATGCAAATTTAATAATAAAAAATTAATTGAATTTAAATTTAGCTACATATGAATGAAACTTCGTTGCAAAGCCTTTCTCAAGAAACTTTTTTTTTTCGCTCTCTTCCCAATATTAGTTTAAAAAAGTGAAGTGAGATAGGACTCTAAAATTCATGGAATCTATCCTTAGTCGTGTTCATATAACTTCCTTTTAGCCTTCAACGTTGTGTTTCTATCATTCAACCATTAATGTGAAGAATATAAAATTTCATTATAGGTGTTGCCGTGGAAATCCATTCTTTGACTCGGGTGAGCTTCTAGCTCCTGATCCGGACGCCGATCTCATCGCCTCGGGGTGAAACCTGTAAGACAGTCTGTACAGAGGGTGCTATGGGGGTTGCCCTCTACGGAGGATCCTCCGATGTCAAGTTAGTGGAGATTCACAGCAAGTAGATGTAAGGAGAAGACTCTCATAAAGGAGTTCCCCTTTTGGCGGATGTTCTCTCTCGAGAGCTCTGAGCTCAGGAGGAGCTTCAGTGGAGTATCAGAGCTAGTGAATGAGTATGAGTAATAGCGTAAAAGTATGCATAAGAACTACCTACAAAATTGGCATACCTGAGAGGTTGGAGGGTTGTGGTCTTTATAGGACGATCACCTGATTCCTTGGACGTGCCCTAGATGGGGTCTGAAAACTGTTAGGATTCGAGATGGACTCGAATCAAGTATGTTACGAGGCCGGTAGGGTCCGCATCTTATCAGTTAGAGGATCGACGGCTGGAAGAGCTGGTTAATGCCTTGAGATTCAGTGATCACATAGACCTAGGCCACTCTTGCGGGTTCTAGGCCACTTCTGGGCATGATTTGCCGCTTGGAATCTTATTCAGTTATAGTGAATTCAAACTCTCCTGCGCTGGATTCTGCAGAGATATTTTGAATGTCGTGGTTCGGCCAGAATGAGGAATAACTTGGTTTTCGAGGTATAGAATGGATCGCTCGAATGGCCGAGGTACGGTTGGCTCGAATGGCCGAGGTATGAGGATAACTCAGGTTACCGAGGAATGGCTCAGCTCAGATGGCCGAGGTATGAGGATAGATCAGGTTACCAAGGAATGGTTCGTCGCTTGGATGTTATGCTAACTGGCTGGTAGGGTGTTTGGATTGAGCATGACCCGATTGTCGATTCGGGTGGTCAATAATGTAATGATGATTTTATCCCTCATCACATGCCCCCCACTCCCTAGTCCGAAGTGTAAGTTCGGATATAGGGAGTAGAATTCCAGAGCAATCTTATTTGGGGGATTCAAAAAGGTAGATAATGATAATCTCGTAAATGATGGGCCATTGTTTCGTCATCATTTTTCATTGCAGCTCGAGGAGGAAACGCCTCGTTTCCAGTAAGCCATAATAGCGGAAGTTCCACGTGGTGGGGCTCCTTTATTTCTGGCGCCCGTATTGGGGGTTTTGGCATCTAGGGCTTTCTCTCTAAAGTGCTTATGTAAAGAGGGCTGGGGCGGCGCTCCTTCTGCAACGCTTCTTTGTCCCTGTCATAGAGATTTTTCATTCTTTCTCTGAGCTCTTGCTTGCCTGTTCATATCCTACACCCCATTCAGCCAATATGAAGGGTCCAGGCGACGTTGCTTCTGAGGTAACCTTTGTCGATCTAGATAGGATCCATCGCCTTTATAGGGTTCCCCTGGATGTAGCCTTATGGGTGCCGAGGGCCAAGCACCGGGTTTCAATTGAGTTAAGCCGGGGAGTCTTCTTCTACGAGGAGAGCTTGAGGGCAGGTCTCTGATTCCCTCTTCATCCGCTGATACAGGAGGTGATGAGGTTTTACAACATATGCCCAATGATGGTAGCCCTAAATAGCTAGCGCAATCTTGTCGGGTTCATCTCGATGTGCAGTCGTGTTGGGGTGACTGCAACCCTTCCTATATTTCGAGTCGGTTACAACCTGGTTTCTGAAAGGAGCTCTAAGTGGCCCTACATTGGTCCTCGGAAGTCATTCAAGATGATTTCTGATAATTTGTCTTCAATAAAGGAATGGAAGTCTCGATTTTTTATTGCCGAGGAAAATATTGGGTCGAATTTCTCAAGGGGATGGGTGAGCAATGTGAAGGATCCGAAGGCACGTCCAGAGTTGAGTGAGCAGGAGAAGAGATATCTAGTGACTCTTCGTAGTGGTCAGGAGGTTTCAGCCAGCACTCTATTAGCGGAGGATGCCCTTTTCGCCGCCGGGCTTAGCTCTATCGACCCTCAAGGTGAGTCTTTGCTCTAATGGTCAGCGTGTTTATGTAATTCCACTACTATTTAACTGAACATTTATTGTGTTTTCAGCCGAGAGGTCTGCATTTGTGGGCCAAATAAGGAGGGAGCCAGGCAAGCACCACAGGGGCCCCAGCTCCGAGGGCAAGCATAGGTTTGAGAAGAGGGCTCGTCCTTTCGAGTTTCGCTCAAGGGAGCCTAGGAAAGACGATGTCGACCGCCACTCCTCTGCTTCAAAGAGGGAGAAAGCAGAAATGCCGGCCGTAACCGATAAGCCCTCCCTGCCGGAGGGGGGCGAGATGGCAGAGGAAGCCTTTGGGGGGAGCTCGGAAAGAGCCGTCGAGGTTTCCCCCCTCCAAATAGTGGTCGTATCAAACGATGCCGAGGAGATGTCATCGGTCCGTCCGGCAGTCCTCCCACTAGATGTTCTTCAGTTACCAGTGGTGGAGAGTCCACTGCGTATGGAAGAGGCCCCTACTCAGGTGGAGGGGTCAGAAGAGGCAGTGGTGGCTGCCGAAGCTCAAGTGGAGCCACCTGCTAAAAGGTTGGTGGAGGTCGAGGTGCCTCCTGTTGAGGGTCTTTCTATTACGGCATCAGGGGATGCCATGAAAGAAATTGAAGTTCAAATGGAGTCTGTAGGAAATAGAGCGGTAGTCGAAGAGGAAGAGGAGGAAGAATCGCTGGACGAAGGGGGTGCTCAGGCCGAGGCTCCCTCAGCCGGGGCCGAAGCATCCAAGGCCCTGCAGGCCAGAGTCTTGATAGAGAAAGCCGAGCAAATGGCGGTTCCTTAGGCCAAAGCCCCTCAGATCGACTCTTCGGCCATGAGTTCTCTTGTCCACAGCTCAGAGGTGGATGACATGCTTACTGCCTTGATGAGGTCTATTTTGCGCTCGGGGGGGAAGTTCCTCGGTGGATGAGCCTGCGGCCGATGATATCATCGATGTGGCTTTTGATTGGCTTGGGGCGCCGAAGGATATTTTTCTTCTCCTCGAAATTAGTAATGCTACTCTTATGAGGATCACTTCGAGCTACGCCTCCCGGGTAAGCTATTGTGCCGAGGTTGTAACTCCTGATGAGTCAGTTCGGCCGTGGTTTCTTATTTGTATTTTCTTGCCGAATGCCTTGATTACAAGGGCGCTGAATTGGCGCTTAAATTTGGCCGCTGGGGCTTGCGCTCAGGCCAGGAAAGAGACGGTCGACCTTCGGGCGAGGGTGGATTCAACCAGCCAGCTTTACAGGGCCTTAGCATCCGCTAAGGCGAACTTTGAGAGGGTGAGTGAGTCTTACCAACTTGCAGCCGAGAGGGCCTCTTGGCTTGAAGCTCAAGTCAAAGAGCTCCAGGGTTTCCATGAACAATCGGACAAGGCTTGCATGGAGTTATCCTAGATTAAGGCTAAGCATGCAGATGAAGTTAAGGCCATGCAGCAGTATTTTGAAAAAAGATGGGACCAGCTGAAGGCTAGTCATGCTGAGAAGAAAACAATTGGGGCAGGAGGCTCGAGGAGGACGAGCGCAAGTGCCAGCGGCAGCGAGATCAGCTTGCCGATCTAAATAAAGAATTTGCTGATATGGAGAATCGGCTGAAGTGGAAACATGAGCAGATTGCTAGGCTCACCGATGATCTCGATCGATCTCGGTGGGAAGTCGGGGACAAGCAGTCCCGAATTAATGACATCAAGGAGGGTCTTCAACAAATAAATAGGCTTGAAGGCCTTGGAAAAGGTTTAGGAGCTGAGCGATAAAATGGCTCGACGGGAGGAAGAGGTATAATGTTTCCTATTTATTTGCTTTCGATGCTTTTCTTTTGCTCGTGGGCTCAAACGCCCTGATGTTTTGCAGATGGGAAGAATTGGACTCGAGGCGTAGGAGCAATTTAAGGCTCTAAGAGTGGAGTTGTCCATGAGTCGCCAGATGAATTTTGATCTTGGGGGCCAGTTAACTGAAGCCAACAACCGAATCGCTTCGGCTGTGGAGGAGTACAAGAGTTCTGCCTAATTTTTCGAGAAGTGTAGAGAGGCTTGTGCCGATGCATTTCGGTTCGGTGAGGAGAAAACTCGAGCGAAGATCTCTCGAGCGCATCCTGAGTGGGACTTATCCTTTTTGGATGTCGAACGTTTTGTTACTTGTACCCTGAGGGCCGAAGAAGCCGAGTATGAGGATATTTTGGACGTCGATCTTGATGCTATCCTGGGCCCTAATGAGGTTATGGCTTCCGAAGAATGCCCTCAGTCTGCTGCCGAGGAACTCGAGACTCTTCCTTCAACATTTGAAGTAGGTGAAGCGAGTCAAGCCCTTACGGACGTTATCAAAGAGGTTATTGGGACGGACCCGGAACCCTAATTCTTAAGGGTCGCTTATGTATTTTCTCTTTTTTAACCTGTAATCTGATCGAAACTTAATGAATGAGTCTTCTAATTTCTCTTTGCCTTATCGCTTTGGTCATTACTTTTCTGAACGACCTTTTTGTCGGGAGTTCCCTTGGTGGTAAACAAATCGTACGCGAAATGCGTTTTAAGGCCAGATAGCCCTTGGGGGTTTTGTTGAGAAATATGGGAAAATTGTATTTACCCCAACTTTATTGATTTTGATGATTCCAAAAGCCATGAGTATTTTAAAGGAAACAATGAGTTTATTTATCAAAAATCCTGAGCTTATTCAAAACGAAAGCAATGGACTCTCAATGTTTAAATTCACTGTGTTTTGAATCAATTTGAAAAAGAAGTTTCAAGCTCTACATTTAAGATTTCAAAAAGGAATTTTTACATGTTATAGTTCAATCAATGATTTCTTGAAACATGTCTTGAATCATGCTTAATGTCATATTTAATGTATTCAAGTAACATTTATATTTAAATTTATTTGGGACGAGTTTTAAAGTATCAAAACATTTTTCTGATTTTTGTATCGCTCCCGAGCCGACTCAAGGGTTTCCGAGTCGACTCCCCAAATGTCTGTTTTTCAATGTTGTCCTGAGTCGACACTTGAGTTTTCAAGAGTCGACCCCTGAACCTTCGCGAGCCGACTCATGGACTGTGCAAGCCGACTCGACTCAGACGGCAGAGAGGCTCATTTTTTAGCACTTCTCGAGTCGACTCCCCGCATATCTCGAGTCGACCCTTGAAAGTTAGGTGTTTCTGGAATCGACTGTTCGAGCCGACTCCCACAAAGCTCGAGTCGACTCCACGAAATCTGGGCGCGATTTTTCACGATGACACATCAGCTCCAACGGTAAGATTTTCAAATAACGGCTATTTTTCTTTGTCTCTAACGGATATATTCTTGCAGAATCTATATATAGAGGAGCTCTTTTCAAATCAACATATGAAATAGAGAATCAAGAGAGTGAAAAAGAAATCTTTCAAAAAGAGGAAAAACAGAGCTTTATTGGAAAAATCTTCTAGTTCAAATAGAGTGATTCAAAAGGAGTGAAATCAAAGAGGAAGTTTCGTCTGCTCCAGTTCATCAATCCACAAGAGTCAAAAGAAAATCCAAAAGCTTTTCAAAGATCAAATCGAAGGATTTTCAACATTCAACAAAAGGAGAAAAAGCTTCATCTCAACTCCAAAGTTTTCAAACGGTCAAGAATCTTGCTGAGGCCTGATTCAATACTTCAAGAGGAGTTAAAAGGAGAAGGAAGAAAGCCAAAGCCACAACCATCTGCAATCTTATCAGGCTTTTCTAACCCTTTTTATACTTATTTGTATATTTGCTCAAGGGGAGCGTTTCTATATTTAAACTCTGTTATTTTGGTTGTTTGCTGATTCAATCAGTGGATTGAATCAGTGGAGGTTATTATACCTCGTTGCAAGCCGGAGTGCTTGTGTTGGGTTAGTTGTGAGCCCGTGAAAAACAACGTGTAGGGTTTTGTGCTGGTGAGCCCGTGTAAAACCGGCTGGGTTCGTTGTGATCCCGGGAAAACAACAAGTTTGAGTTGTGAACTTGTAAAACAACTCGGCTGTAATCGAAGAGATTATAGTGTGGACCCAAGTGAATCTTGGGAGTGGACGTAGGTGTTGGTTGCACCGAACCACTATAAAATTTTTGTGTTTGCCGTGCTATATTTTCTCTCTCTCTATCTCTCTTTATTATTTGCTTGTGTATTGATTAAAGTTAGCCTCTCACTTGCACATTTTGCTAACTAATCAACTAAAGTTAAAAAGACTTAAATTTTTAAGAACCCAATTCACCCCCCCCTCTTGGGTTGCCATCTGGGCCAACAATTGGTATCAGAGCAAGTGCTCATTTAGAATTTGATCTCACGATCAAGGGCTAAAGATCCTTATGGCAACACAAAGTGGTTCATGTTTTGCTGAAGGTCATTCTACGAATCGACCTCCTTTATTTAATGGAACCAACTATTCATATTGGAAAGCAAGAATGAGAATATTCATTCAAGCTTCTGACTATGAATTGTGGGGAGTAATAACTAATGGACCTAGTACACCCACACACTTAGTTGAAGGCATTCTTGTTCCTAAGCCCGAAAGGGATTGGAATGATAATGATAGAAGAATGGCTCAATTAAATGCTAAAGCCATTAATATTTTATATTGTTCCTTAGACTCTAATGAATTCAACCGAATCTCAACATGTAATTCCGCAAAAGAAATTTGGGATAGGTTGGAAATAACACATGAAGGAACAAACCAAGTTAAGGAATCAAAAATAAACATTTTGGTTCATAAATATGAATTGTTTACAATGGAACAAACTGAAACCATCACATGCATGTTCACTAGATTCACTGATATTGTGAATGGTTTAAAGAGTCTTGGTAAAATTTATTCTAATGCTGACCTTGTCGCAAAATTCTTAGGTCACTACCAAGATCGTGGGAAGCGAAAGTCACTGCTATCCAAGAAGCAAAGGACCTCAATGCATTACCTTTAGAGGAGCTTCTAGGATCCCTAATGACCCACGAGCTGACAATGAAGCAGCATGTTGAGGAGGAAACAAAAAGAAAAAAACACTTGCCCTCAAAACTGCAGAAATGGAAGAGAGCAGCAGTGAAAGTAATGATGAAGATGATGATGAAACTGCTCTCTTGGCCAAAAAATTCAGAAAGTTTATGAGAAAAAGGCCCTTCCATAAAAAGAAATTTGGAGCAAGAATTGATGGAGAAAAAGATAAGAAAAAGGACAAGGAGAAAGAAAAAGAGAAAGAGCCCTTAGTATGTTATGAGTGTAAAAAGCCAGGGCACTTTAGATATGATTGTCCTTTGCTGAAAAAGGCCTACAAGAAAAAGAAGAAAGCATACATGGCAACATGGTCTGATGAATCTTCCTCGTCGGAAGAAGAAGAACAAAAGGAAGTTGCCAATATCTGCTTCATGGCCAACAACGACGACAACGACAATGAGGTAAGTTCTGAAAACTCAAATGATGAATTCACTTTTGATGAAATGTTTGAGGCTTTCAATGAACTTATGATTGATTTTAAATCTTTGAAAAAGAAGTATAAGTTTTTGAAAAATGACAATATTAGCTTAGCTAAAAGTAAAAATGAATTAGCTTTAGAAGTTAAGAACTTAACTAATGAAAAAGAAGAACTTAGCAAAGAAAGAGATAATTTTAATCAAGAAATAGATTTGTTGAAATCTGAAACTAAAAACTCAACAAAAGATTTAAAAGATCAATTAGAAACCTTAGCTTTAGAAAAAGAACAGCAAGTTAAAGACAATGATTCATTAAAGAAAGAAGTTAAAAATATAAAGACATTGTTGAGAAATTCACCTTAAGTTCAACTAAACTAAACATGATTTTAGATAATCAAAAAGCTGTTTTCGATAAAGCTGGCCTAGGTTATAATACGTATAGGAAACAAAAATCTTTAAAGAATATTTTTGTAAAAGCCAATCAAAGTAATATAACTTGTTTTAAATGCAATGAAAAAGGTCATAAATCATTTGAATGCAAAACATTAAATAATAACAAGTTAAATGTTAAAGCAAAGAAAATATGGGTTCCGAAAGGAACAATTTTTGTTGCTACTAACCATGAAGGACCCAAGAAAGCTTGGGTACCTAAACATAAAGTTTGATTATATTGCAGGAATGTCTTGTAGCCAAAAGATCAAAGAAAAAGTGGTATCTTGATAGTGGCTGCTCAAGACATATGACGGGTGACAAAGAGGAATTCATCACCCTAGAAGAAAAGAAAGGTGGAGTTGTGACGTTTGGCGATAACGGTAAAGGTCAAATTATGGGCCTTGGTAAAGTTCGCATAACTCCATCTATATTTATTGATAATGTACTTTATGTTGATGGTTTAAAGCACAATTTAATTAGTATAAGCCAACTATGTGATAAGAACTTTAATGTTTCATTTAAATCTTCTATTTGCATAGTATCTGATTCCATTAATGATAGCATTGTTTTTACTGGTTATAGACATGGCAATGTGTACTTAGTTGACTTAGACAAATTATCTGAAAGTAGTCATTGCCTAATTGCTGACAATGCTAACATAAATGATATTGGTTGGTTATGGCATCGTAGATTAGGTCATGCAAGCACACACCTTATTTCAAAACTAATTAAGATGGATTTAGTTAAAGGTTTACCTAAGTTAGATTTTGAAAATAACAAAATCTGTGATGCATGTCAATTTGGAAAACAAACTAGAAGTTCTTTCAAATCTAAAAACACTGTTTCAACTTCTAGGCCTCTAGAGCTACTTCACATGGATCTTTTCGGACCAACTAGAACCACAAGTCTAGGAGGAAAGAAATATGGTTTAGTGATTGTAGATGATTACTCTAGATACACTTGGGTAATGTTTTTAGCTCACAAAGATGAGACTTTCTCGATATTTCTGAAATTCTTCAAGAAAGTCACAAATGAGAAAAACACTACCATAGTGTCTCTAAGAAGTGATCATGGAACTGAATTTGAAAATCACTTATTTGAAAGTTTTTGTTCTGAAAATGGAATTAATCATAACTTTTCAGCCCCTAGGACTCCACAACAAAAGGTGTAGTTGAAAGAAAAAATAGAACCTTAGAAGACATGGCCCGTACCATGCTATGCGAAAGCAACTTACCAAAGTATTTTTGGGCGGAAGCAATTAACACAGCATGTTACATCTTAAATAGAGCATTAATAAGACCAATATTAAAGAAAACACCTTATGAATTATGGAATGAAAGAAAACCAAATATAAAATACTTTCATGCATTTGGATGTAAATGTTTCATTCATAATAATGGTAAAAACAACTTAGGAAAATTTGATGCTAAATCTGATGAAGGAATTTTTCTAGGTTATTCAACGACTAGTAAGGCATATAGAATCTTTAACAAGAAAACCTTAATAGTAGAAGAATCCATACATGTAGTTTTTGATGAATCTTTAGCAACTGGATCTGAAAAGATTGATGATGAGGAAGATACAAACATAATTGAAAAAGATCTTGAAAAACTTAATATTGAAGTATCTTCTGATCATGAACAAGAGGCTAAAGATGATGATTCACATAAGGTCGATGATGTTAATAATGATCATAATGATATAGATCTTCCAAGAGATTGGAGATATGCTTATAGTCATCCTAAGGAATTGATTATAGGTGATCCTTCTCAAGGAATAAGAACTAGATCATTTATGAGAAATATTAGTAATCATCTTGCATTTGTCTCTCAAATAGAACCTAAAACTATTGAAGAAGCCGAAAAGATAATAATTGGATGATAGCAATGCAAGAAGAACTAAATCAATTTACTAGAAATAATGTTTGGACACTAGTTGAAAGACCTAAAAATCATTCAGTAATAGGATCAAAATGGGTTTTTAGAAATAAATTAGATGAAAATGGCATAGTAATTAGAAACAAAGCTAGATTAGTTGCAAAAGGATATAATCAAGAGGAAGGTATTGATTTTGATGAAACCTTTGCACCTGTAGCTAGATTGGAAGCCATTAGATTGTTACTTGCATTTGCATGTCATATGAATTTTAACTTATTTCAAATGGATGTTAAAAGCGCATTTTTAAATGGATTTATAAATGAAGAAGTTTATGTAGAACAACCACCAGGTTTTGAAGATCATGAATTTCAAATCACGTTTTTAAATTGCACAAAGCTTTATATGGTTTGAAACAAGCACCTAGAGCTTGGTATGATAGGTTAAGTAAATTCTTAATAGAAAATGATTTTACAAGAGGTAATGTTGATAAAACACTATTTTTGAAAAGAAAAATAAAGATTTACTTGTAGTACAAATATACGTAGATGACATTATTTTTGGTGCTACTAACGATTCTCTTTGTCAAGAATTTGCAAAGTTGATGCAGGGAGAATTCGAGATGAGCATGATGGGAGAACTCAACTTCTTCCTTGGACTCCAAATCAAACAATGCAAGGAGGGAATCTTTATCAACCAAACCAAATACACAAGAGAACTACTCAAAAAGTTTGGTATGGAAACAATGAAACCCCTCGGAACTCCAATGAGTCCTTCATGCAAGCTGGACAAAGATGAAGAAGGTAAGAAGGTTGATCAAAAGTATTATCGAGGTATTATCGGATCCCTTCTTTATTTAACAGCAAGTAGACCAGATATTATGTTTTCAGTATGTTTATGTGCTAGATTTCAATCTGAACCTAAAGAATCACATTTAATAGCTGTTAAAAGAATTTTAAGATACTTAAATGGAACGAAAAATGTAGGTTTATGGTATTCTAGAGACTCAACATTAAACCTAATTGCATATTCGGATTCTGATTATGCTGGATGTAAACTAGATAGAAAAAGCACAAGTGGTGCATGCCATTTCTTAGGAAGTAACTTAATCACATGGTTTAGCAAAAAGCAAAATTCAGTTGCATTATCAACTACTGAAGCTGAATATGTAGCAGCTGGAAGTTGCTGTGCGCAAATCCTATGGATTAAGCGACAACTTGAAGACTATGGTATCACACTTGATAAAACACCCATAAGATGTGATAACACTAGCGCAATCAATTTAACTAAAAATCCGATTCAACACTCAAGGACAAAACACATAGAAATTAGATATCATTTTATAAGGGAACATGTAGCTAATGATGAAATTTGTTTAGATTATGTAAACACTGAAGAACAACTAGCTGACATCTTTACAAAACCTTTAAGCGAAGAAAGATTTTGTTATCTTAGAGGAGAGTTAGGAATTTGTAACCCTTTTGGATAGATTTTGAAACCTCTAAGGAAATATATCTAGAGTTCTTTCAATTTCTCAAAATCTTAAGGAAATTTTATCTAGAACTCATATCAATTTGATCTATCAAAATCCATGATTTTTAATCATACTCAAAGATCAAATCCGGGTTCATTTCAGACACTCTAAAAATTTTGATTTTTTACTCTGAAATGGTTTCGGAGCCGACTCGAGAGTATCGGAGTCGACTCGAGTTTCTGCTGAAACTCAGGAGTCGACCCCTTCTCTGAGCGAGTCGACTCGAGATCGAGTCTGCTCTGTGACTTACCCGAGCCGACTCTATGCTTTGCGCGAGTCGACTCGACGTGGTCCCAAATCGCTTTATTAGGGCACGAGCCGACCCATCGATCGATTCTAATCATTCCAAATCATTTTCAAAACCCTCCAAAACCCTTCAAACCTTCCAAAATCTTCCAAAATCCTTAAACAATCATTCCACTTTGATTCAATGGCCCCCAAAACCCGTGGTGCTAGTAGTAGGTGCCGGGATGAAAAGAAAGAAGACCGTGCGTCGACCCGTTCGCGAGCCGACTCCGGACTCTTCGCTTCCTCTTCGGACGACTCGCCTGCTCCTACTGCCACTACTCCTCAGGTAGATCACCTTGCGAGTAGAGTCATTACTACAGGAAGGAAGTTTGACTTTGATTTGTTTGAGAGAGAGGGATTGCTTTAGGGTCACAGTTGAAGGAAATGGGATTTGAAAAGATATGCTCCTTAGACTGTCCTACATACCCAGCATTAGTTAAAGAGTTTTATAAAAATTTGACTAGAGGGGACAATGGATTGGTCAGCATTGTTAGAGGAGTTGGTTTGAATGTCACTGCCATCATTCTCTCTAAATTATTGGACTTACCCCTATCAGGACCTTCCACTTTTGACCCAGAGGATAGGTCACCTGCCCTCAAGATTATTGAATAGAAATTTTGAGGGATTTGAAGAAGTTTTTGCCAATCAGCTGCCACTGGACTTGAGATTGCTTCATAACATCTGCAGCAGGATTCTTTTCCCTAAGACAGGCCGTTTTGACTACTTGTCTGAGAGGGATATCTTTGTTATGGATGCTGTAGTTTCAGGCAAGCCAATCAACTTACCCATTATGATATTATGGTATATAGCTGATTGTGGGAGTAAGAGGAAATCCTGTCTTCCCTATGGCATGATCTTGACACAATTATTCAGAAGCCAAGGAATTGAAATTAGTGATAGTGAGCCCAAGAAATTTGAGACATACTGACTACTATTCATTGGCCACTATTCACCGCATGGGCTTCAAGAAAGTTAATGGTAGTTGGATAAGAAAAGGTCAAGAAGATGTTAGAGCTGAGGACAGAGTTGAAGACATTAGAGCTGAGGTCGAGGTTGGACCTTCTGTTGCTGGACCGTCTGAGGCAGGACCTAGCATGCATTATTCTCCTCCACCTCAGACTTCATCTTCTTCTGTGAGATTTTCAGATGAGCAGTTATGTCAACTTAGAGCTATGTTTGCAGAATTTGATAATCAAAGGAAAGATGAAATTGGTCAATTGAGAGAAGATATTAGAGAATTAAAGGAAGACATCATTTCAAGACTTGACTTACTTTCATTTTCTGTTGGTACCCATGTGGATTCACTCAATGCTGAGCTTAAGAAGATATTTGAAAGACTTCAAGGGATAGCTGATGGATCCAATGTGTATCTTGATAGAACTAATCAGTTAAGAAGAGATATTGATGCTGCAGTTGATCAGATACAAGTAACTATGAATGACTTTAACAAATCACAAAAGGATGATATCATGGAAATGATTGGACACTTAAAGAGTATAGTTTTCAAGCGTGTCAAATGATTTTGATACTTATCATAGTTTGTATTTCTAGATTTCCTTACTAGATTGTATCTAGGAAGTTTTGCTTTAATATGACTGTATTTGAACTTTGATGAATTTAATTTCATTACAATGAGATTGTGTTACATTTTGATGTAATTTGACATACTTTTGAAGTAATGAGAAAAGTTATGTTCATTTCAATTATGAGTACCTTTGAATATCCTTGAATGCTTATGTTTAATTTGATATAATTTTGAATATCTCAATACTCAATTGATAACTTAGATGCTGAATGAATTCGAATGAATTTAATCAAGTTGATGCTCTGATGCATCTCAACCTTTTTGTTGATTACAAAAAAGGGGGAGAGATTTATATGATTTAATCGTATATGCATCATCATATTTAAGAGGAAGAGATTTGTTTAAACCTTATATGCTTTTAATTGCCCTAATTAAATAAGGGAGAGAATTAAATAAGAAAAGAAAATATATGTTTCATATAAGGGGAAGAGATAATTTGAATTTCATAAAGAAAAAGGTTTATTTGCTTAAGTTTTTGAATTTGAAAAATTTGAATGAATTATAAAATTGAGGTTCATAGGGGGAGCTACCTCATTGAGGGGGAGCCTTTCCATGAACACAAAAGTTGATTTTGGTATCATAAATTTTTTTAATTTTATAATGCATATACTCAATGTTTTTGTCATCATCAAAAAGGGGAGATTGTTGAGAAATTATTGAAACATAATTGCCCCAACTTTATTGATTTTGATGATTTCCAAAAGCCATGAGTATTTTAAAGAAACAATGATTATTTATCAAAAACCTTGAGCTTATTCAAAAAAAGCAATGGACTCTCAATGTTTAAATTCACTGAGTTTTGAATCAATTGAAAAAGAAGTTTCAAGCTCTACATTTAAGATTTCAAAAAGGAATTTTTATTTATATTCAATCAATGATTTCTTGAAACATGTCTTGAATCATGCTTAATGTCATATTTAATGTATTCAAGTCACATTTATATTTAAATTTATTTGGGACGAGTTTTAAAGTCTATCAGAACATTTTTCTGATTTTTGTATCGCTCCGAGCCGACTCAAGGGTTTCCGAGTCGACTCCCCAAATGTCTGTTTTTCAATGTTGTCCTGAGTCGACACTTGAGTTTTCAAGAGTCGACCCCTGAACCTTCGCGAGCCGACTCATGGACTGTGCGAGCCGACTCGACTCAGACGGCAGAAGGCTCATTTTTTAGCACTTCTCGAGTCGACTCCCCGCATATCTCGAGTCGACCCTTGAAAGTTAGGTGTTTCTGGAATCGACTGTTCGAGCCGACTCACAAAGCTCGAGTCGACTCCACGAAATCTGGGCGATTTTTCACGATGACACATCAGCTCCAACGGTAAGATTTTCAAATAACGGCTATTTTTCTTTTCTAACGGATATATCTTGCAGAATCTATAAATAGAGGAGCTCTTTTCAAATCAAAATAGAAATAGAGAATCAAGAGAGAGAAAAAGAAATCTTTCAAAAAGAGGGAAAAACAGAGCTTTATTGGAAAAATCTTCTAGTTCAAATAGAGTGATTCAAAAGGAGTGAAATCAAAGAGGAAGTTTCGTCTGCTCCAGATCATCAATCCACAAGAGTCAAAAGAAAATCCAAAAGCTTTTCAAAGATCAAATCGAAGGATTTTCAACATTCAACAAAAGGAGAAAAAGCTTCATCTCAACTCCAAAGTTTTCAAACGGTCAAGAATCTTGCTGAGGCCTGATTCAATACTTCAAGAGGAGTTAAAGAGGAGAAGGAAGAAAGCCAAAGCCACAACCATCTGCAATCTTATCAGGCTTTTCTAACCCTTTTTATACTTTATTTGTATATTTGCTCAAGGGGAGCGTTTCTATATTTAAACTCTGTTATTTTGGTTGTTTGCTGATTCAATCAGTGGATTGAATCAGTGGAGGTTATTATACCTCGTTGCAAGCCGGAGTGCTTGTGTTGGGTTAGTTGTGAGCCCGTGAAAAAAAACGTGTAGGGTTTTGTGCTGGTGAGCCCGTGTAAAACCGGCTGGGTTCGTTGTGATCCCGGGAAAACAACAAGTTTGAGTTGTGAACTTGTAAAACAACTCGGCTGTAATCGAAGAGATTATAGTGTGGACCCAAGTGAATCTTGGGAGTGGACGTAGGTGTTGGTTGCACCGAACCACTATAAAATTATCTTGTGTTTGCCGTGCTATATTTTCTCTCTCTCTATCTCTCTTTATTATTTGCTTGTGTATTGATTAAGTTAGCCTCTCACTTGCACATTTTGCTAACTAATCAACTAAAGTTAAAAAGACTTAAATTTTTAAGAACCCAATTCACCCCCCCCCCCCCTCATGGGTTGCCATCTGGGCCAACAGGTTTCAAGTCGAAGATTCTGCTTAATTGAAGCCAGATTAGCTGGTTTTGCTAACGCATGAGATTGTTCGATTTTTCCATGGAATGCAATTCCAACTTTTCCTCAGTTGGGGCCGAGGTTAGGTGCGCGCACACTTACTCATTTTGCTAAGGCACGAGATAGTTCAGCGCGAAGGAGCCGAGAATGGCTCAAATACCTTGGTTGGGGCCGACGTTAGATCGTTCGGTTTGTCCAAAGTAAAAAGTTGGTACTTTTCTGACGAGGCATACAAAACGGCTTTTCCAAAGGGCGCTCTATTTCTGCTCAAGGCATTTATCCCGCTAGCTTTTTCCAATGCGGGTCCTTTTAGCGTACGCGATAAGCATTCGATTGCCATTGGTTGGCGTCATTTTGGAAGGGGATTTTCCTGATCTACCCATATCTCAAGGATCTATGATCGATTTCTTGCATTTAAGGCTCTTGATTCGAGATCAGAAGGAAATCTTTTGTCTTCCGTCATGGCCTGGGAGGCGTGTCCGACGCGCTTTGGAAAGTGTCCCTTTCTTCTGCCCTACCACATGGCTGCATGGCGAGGGTGTTTCAAATTCGGGGTTCCTTTCTTTAATGACTGCCCTCGGCATGCTTGCCTATAAAATGGGGAGAGCAGGCCGTGTTAGGCTATCTCCCAAGACCTTCTCTTTCTGTGAGTCGTAAGGGCTTTCATGGCATTTGTTTCATCGAGGATAGGGAGATCGAGGTACCCTTTTGAAAGCTGGTTCGCTCCGAATAACTGGGGTGATGGAGAAGCTGCTGAAGAGCAGGCAGTCCTCAAGGGAGGAATTCTCAGAGATCATATGGAGAGCGCACGGGATGCCCGCAGAGGTCATATGGGGAGCGTACCTATGCGCTTCCTGTGTGTCCTTTGCCACTTGCCATGGGGATCACAGGAAATGCAAAGCATACATATCCCCCATGGCTAACATGGACTTCGCCCCTCCCTCAATTTGGATTCCTCAGTTCATCCGCCTGAGGAATCTTTTTCCATGTGAAGAGGGAGGAGGGATGTGTGGGTATGTTGGTTCCCTGCCTATATCGTTGTGCAATGGCTAGCAGACCAGCGTCCCACTTGGGGGGATGCTTCATTGGCATAAGCATCCACGGGTCCTTGACCTGGTTATGATCCCTCAATGTGTTCATCCGAGGGATCCGTGGATGGCCTACTTTGTTTTTTGGCATTAACCAGTGGCTCAATAGAGCTTGTCTGGTTTCTCTAATTTCCAGGGTCGGATGTAAAGACATCGTTATCGACCGAAGCTGCTCAGCCGAGCTTTTATCTTATTTGTATTTTCCGTGCTATGATGCACTTGTAATGCCTCTCAAGAGGTTATAATTTTTTCATTAATAAAGAAAGTTTCTACTCTTTCTTCTTTTGACATCTGTTTCTTTTTTCGATGTGATGGTGTTGAGAGTTGCTACTCTCATTTTATGCTTTTCAGTCCGTAGCATAATCCATAAGTCCAGCAACGCTTTTGATACTTTGTTTTTTGTTAACATGACATTCAGTCCTCTGGGGAGGAAGTGCTTCTCTCTGTTTAGGTCAGAGGGAGGCCTGGGCGCCCTGTGAATTCATGCGGTAAGCATGATCTTATTTAAGGGATGAAGTATGCATTTCTTTGAAAAGAAATAACTTGCATAATCTTGTTGGTAAGCGGAGAAAGGTTACTTACCTCTACCGAAGCATAATAGGACGTCTTAGTCGCGACAGTGTTTGAGAAATTACTCGACTAAGCCGAGGCTTCCAGAGATATATTACTTGGTTTGTCCGAGGCTTCCAGAAATATATTACTTGGTTTGTCTGAGGCTTCCAGAAATATATTACTCGATTTGGCCGAGGCTTCAGAAATATATCACTCGGCTTGGCCGGGGCTTCAAGAATATATTTTACTTGGCACTGCTAAGGTACGGAGACCGTTACTCGGCTTGGCCGAGGCTTTAAGAATATATCACTTGGTTTAGCCGAGGCTTCAAGATTATATTTTACTTGGCACTGCCAAGGTACGGAGACCGTCACTCGGCTTGGCTGAGGATTCAGAAATATATCACCCGGCTTGGCCGAGGCTTCAAGAATATATCACTCGGTTTGGCCGAGGCTTCAAGATTATATTTTACTTGGCGCTGCCAAGGTACAGAGACCGTCACTCGGCTTGGCCAAGGCTTCAAGATTATATTTTACTTGGTGCTGCCAAGGTACGAAGATCGCTCGGTTAGGCCGATATATTTTACTTGGTATGGCCAAGGTACGAAGATCGCTCAGCTAGGCCGATATATTTTACTTGGCGCGGCCAAGGTACGAAGATCGCTCGGCTAGGCCGATATATTTTACTTGGTGTGGCCAAGGTATGAAGATCGCTCGGCTAGGCCGATATATTTTACTTGGCCGTGGCCAAGGTACGGAGATCGCTCGGCCCGGCCGAGGATTTTATAACCTACTTCTCATTGTAGCTTTCAAAGAGAGTTATAAGAATTTTGCAAGCCTTTGAGAATTAAATTTAATTCAATGAACAAAAATAAGTTTAGTAAGAGCGTACTTTCACTGATAGTATGCGCGGAGATTATTCGAGTTCCATGTCTGAGGAATAGATTTTTCATCCAAATCTTGGAGTTTGTAGGTGCCGGGTCTGATTACTTCGGTCATTTAGTAGGGACCCCCCAATTTGGGGATAATTTTCCTTGCTCCAGTGGCTTCGAGACGGATGCCTTCCGAAGTACCAGATCGTCGGGAAGGAAAAACTTCCCTCGAACTCTGGTGGAGTGATAACGAGCTACTCTTTGTTGGTAGGCGGCCATTAGGATTCGGGCCTTCTCCCTGATTTCTTCTATTAGGTCAAGATTAGTTCAGAGCTGCTCGTCATTGGATTCTTCTGAATAGCCCTCCACACGAGGGAAGGAGAGTCCGATCTCCACATGGATTATGGCTTCTGTGCCAAAAGCCATCTTGAATGGGGTCTGCCCTGTGGGTACTCTCTCGATAGTCCAATATGCCCATAATACATGGTGGAGCTCCTCGGCCCATCGGCCTCGCGTCCGGTTGAGCTGAGCTTTAATTCCCTGCAGGAGAGTTCGGTTAGTTACCTCGACTTCTCCATTAGCTTGAGGATGTCCAACCGATGTCAGGCGATGGAGAATGCCATGGTCCTCGCAGAACTCTCGGAACTTAGGGTTGTCGAACTGCTTCCCGTTGTCAGTGATGATAGTGTGGGGAAGACCAAAGCGGTAGATAATGGATCTCCACACGAAGTCTTTAGCACAGGCTTCGGTTATCTGGGCGACTGCTTCGGCTTCAACCCATTTAGTAAAATAATCAATTACAAAATAAGAACTTTCTTTGCCCTGTTACAAGGGGGAAAGGACCAAGAATATCCATCCCCCATTTGGTGAAGGGCCAGGGGATGATATGGAAGTCAGGTGCGCCGAAGGGAGCCTTTGAACATTTGAATGCATCTGGCATGAATCACAAGTTCGAATGAGATCATCAGCGTCTTTTTGCATCGTCGGCCAATAATACCCTTGACGCAGCACTTTGTGGCATAGGGCCCTACCACCAAGGTAATTGCCGCAGATGCCTTCATGGACCTTCCGAAGAGTATAGTCGGCCTCCGTAGGTCGGAGCATTTGAGCAGCGTCATTGAGAAGGATCGCTTGTACAGCCGATCGTCAATCAGAGCATAATGAGACGATTGCAACTTCAATTTCCTTGCTTCCCTTCTATCAGTGGGCAGCAACCCTTCTTTGAGGTACTGGTGCAAGGGGTCTATACAGGATGGTTCAATGTCAACCTGCATCATTTGATCAACATCGGCGATGCTGGGCTTCTCCAGGACTTCCAGGTGGAATTCTCGCTCGAGATCCATTGACTCCGTAGTTGCCAGGCAGGATAGTAGGTCGGCGCGCATGTTTTCAGTCCTTGGGATCTAGACAATTTTAATTTCATCGAAATAGGAAGATAGATCATGCACCTTTTGGAGATACCGAATCATACTCATCTTTCGAGCCTCGAATTCTCCCTGCACCTGGCCAGCCACCAATTGGGAGTCGGTGTAGGCAATCAGTTTATTGACTTTAAGCTCACGAGTGATTCGGAGTCCGAAGAGCAAGGCTTCGTACTCTGCTTCATTGTTTGAAGCCAAGAAGGAGAAGCGGATACCATATTTGAAGGTCGCACCTTCCGGACTGGTGAGGACCAGGCCGGTGCTAGAACCGCCTGCGCTGGAGGATCCATCGGCGTGCAGCAACCATGGGGCGCTGGGCTTTGGTTGTCCGGGGGTATCCGAAATAGAGCCATCTTCGGGTATGGTGCATTCGAGGAGGAAGTCTGCCAGAACTTGGGCTTTAATGGCTGGACAAGGCTGATACTGAATGTCGTGCTCGCTCAGCTCAACAGCCCACTTGATCATTCTCCCCGATGCTTCTGGACGATGGATAATTGCCTTGAGGGGTTGGTCAGATAGGACGATGACAGTGTGCGCTTGAAAGTATGACCGCAACTTTCGGACCGATGTCACCAGAGCTAGGACCATCTTCTTGACTCGAGTGTACCTCGTTTCAGCGTCTTTGAGTAGTTTGCTGACATAATAGATAGGTCTTTGAACCTTGTTCTCCTCTCTAATTAGCACTGAGCCAACAACATCTTTAGAGATTGCCAGGTATAGATTCAGCACTTCCCCTGGCTTCGGGCTACTGAGGAGAGGTGGCAAGCCGAGGTATTTCTTAAGGTCTTTGAAGGACTTCTGGTAATCTGGGATCCACTGAAAGCTTTTGGCTGACCGAAGCACTTTGAAAAAGGGAAGGCATTTCTCGGCCGACCGAGCAATGAAGCGGCTAAGGGCCGTGTTGAAGCGGCCGAGGTAATTCTTCAGTGATTCCCCCTCTCTCTGCTTGACCTTGAAGAGGGAATCAGATCTCCATTGCTGGCGACAACTGCTGATGAACTAGCTAATGAGCAGACAGCTCAGCTCGTCAAAAGAATCAATGGAACCTAGCTTTAAGCTATTGAACCAGGTTCGGGCGGATCCCCTTAAGGTGGAGGGGAAGGCTCTGCACAGGATCGCATCTGGTGCCCCATGGAACATCATGATGGATCTAAAGCGGCTGAGATGGTCGTCAGGATCGGTGGATCCATAATACGATCGATAGGGAGCTTGATATGAGGGGGAATCACTTCCCTCATGATCCTCTCGGAGAAGGAGATGCCCTGCTCCGCTTTTGGTTGGAATGGGGGAGCTTGCTTGGCGGCGTCTAACTCCCGACGCCATTCTTGCGGCATCTCCTGCATTTGCTGCCTGATCCCCTCATCCAGAGTGGTAGGATGGATTGGGCGATGGAAAGGCGACGGTGTCGAGTTCTGGGAAGACACCGGAGAAGGGGAGTGAACCTGCCTAGATCTGAGCGGGCTCTTCCCTCCAGCTCGCTGCGGCGCTGGTTTTGCCTTTGCGAGCTGGCGATGATAATCCGCTACTTCTGGCGGATTAGAGGAAGAAATTGCTGGCGGAGCAGGGGCAGCGGCCTCTTTGTGAAGCTGAGGAGCAGGAACGGCAGGGCCAGGGGTTGCCTGAAGCCCCTGGACCAACTGGATCAATGCCTAGACCTACTGAACTAGAGTGGCGAACTGGTCCAACGTTACCCTGTTGCCGATAGCGAAGGGGTTTCAGCTGGCGGTGGCGGTGGAGGTACCGTACCGCTAATCAGATCAGGCCTTTGAGAGGCGGCCTGGTCTTAAGCTTCAGATGTAGCTCTCTTCCGATTGGCCATTAGAGGATGCTTTTCTCTGGTTCTTGAGTCTTGTCTCCTAGATCACAAGTTTATGGGACTTGAGACCCTTCCTCTAGCGCCAATCTGTTATCACGGAAATCCGTTCTCCAACTCAGGTGCGCTTCTGGCTCCTGACGCCGATCTCATCGCCTCGGGGTGGAACATGCAAGACAGTCCGCATGCAGATGGTGCTATGGGGGTTGCCCTCTGGGGAGGACCCTCCGACGCCCAAGTCAGTGGAGATTCATAGCAAGCAGATGTGAGGAGAAGACTATCACAGAGGAGTTCCCCTTTTGACGGGTGTTCTCTCTCGAGAGCTCTGAGCTCAGGGGGAGCTTCAATAGAGTATCAGAGCTAGTGAATGAGTATGAGTAATAGCGTAAAAGTATGCGTAAGAACTGCCTACAAAATTGGCATACCTGAGAGGTTGGAGGGCTGTGGTATTTATAGGCGATAACCTGATTCCTTGGACGTGCCCTGGATGGGGTCTGAAAACTGTTAGGATTCGAGAGACTCGAATCAAGTTTGTTACCGAGCTGGTAGGATCCGCATCTTGTTAGTTAGAGAAACGACGGCTGGGAGAGCTGGTTAATGCCTTGAGATTCAGTGATTACATAGACCTAGGCCACTCTTACGGGTCCTAGGCCACTTCTGGGCATGATTCGCTACTTGGAATCTTATTCTGTTATAGTGAATTCAAACTCTCCTGTGCCGGATTCCGCAGAGGTATTTTGAATGTCATGGTTCGGCCAGAATGAGGAATAACCTGGTTTTCGAGGTATAGAATGGATCGGCTCGAATGGCTGAGGTACGATCGACTCAGATGGCCAAGGTATGAGGATAACTCAGGTTACCGAGGAATGGCTCGGCTCAGATGGCCGAGGTATGAGAATAGCTCGGGTTGTTGGGGCGATCCGACTTTGTCAAAGGTGATTCAGCTTCGTCGCTTGGATGTTATGCCAGCTGGCTGGTATGATGTTTGGATTGGGCATGACCCGATTGTTGATGTGGGCGATCAATAATGCAATGATAATTTTACTCCTCATCAATAGGCATATAATCTACATGCTTCTTCTATCATTCAACCACTGATGAGAAGAATAAAAATATCATTATAGGTGTATAATGTTGGAAAAAGATTTTTAAAAAAAAATAAATAAAGGCGCTAGTTAATCTTAAACAATTCAATTTTTAAGCCGTTTTTAATGTGATTTGGGGTTAACGGCTATCAGGCCTTTAAGGCCATTATGGGCCGAGCCATTAGAACTTTTATGGACTAAGCCTATAAATAGGCTCAAGGATTTAAATAATTCTTTATCTTTTATTATATTATTTTTTATTACTATTGATCTTTTTTTTTTTTGGACATCTGAAGGTTTCATTGGGTTGAACCTCCATGCGATCATGCTCATGGTAGGAGGATCGAGTCAAACCGGATCGTTATACCTTGGAGACAGAAACCTGCATGAATAGGTAAAAATCTGATCCTTAGGGCAATGTCTAACACACCTCGATCCTGGCTTGATTCATATCTTCTTTTTTACTTTATTTATGTATTTAAATTTCTATATTATATTTGTAGCAATTTCTAGGAAAGAATTTTTTGCAAAGATCAAAAAAAAAAAATCTAACAGCTAAAGATCATATTTCCATTTTTACTAGAAGTTGCTAGGACTTTCATTATAAGTTTTTTTTAAAAAAATCCTTATTTTTGAATCAGTGCAAAAAGCTTATAAATTTTCTTTGAAAAAAAAAGAGAAATCTTTAATTTAAAATTTAAGATGCCATAAACTTACTTACCAAAGGCATAAAAATTATTTGAATTGTTTATCAGAAGTATAAACAAAATCGGTCAATCATGACAAGTGTGTTCCTTCTTTAATACACCTTATTTGATATTTTCTTCAAGGTAATCTTAAATTTCGCTAAACTAAAATTCTACTTCATTCTACTTATTTATTTCAATTATACTAGTTGGTAATAGATGTGAATCTTTGAATTTGTAGCTTGTGTTCATTCTTATAAAACTATACATGTTGTGTGCATATAAAACCAAAAGTAGTATGCCCTTATTCTAAGTGAGAAAATATTTATAGTTTCTGTTAGTTATGATACCAGTAAAGAAAATCTATTATGGTCAGGGTATTTTATATCATTAAAATATTTATATTTTTTTGATGGAATGAACTATATTTTTCTTCTATTATTGGTATGTTTATATTTTACTCATGTAATTAATATAGGCTCTCACAATACACCTATCTTAAATCACAAGTGATAGAGGTGATTAACCATCTCTTGTGATAAAGTTTTTATTGCATAACTAGAGTGATGAAAAAATAATCCTTCGAGGCTAATTCACTTAAATTCACTTCATCCTTTGGTTCTAAGGTTTCAAATTCCAATATTGGGCTCAGTATTGGTTTTTGACTAGAATGATATGATGCTTGTCCAGGAGGTATCCTGGTAAAGTAATCATGCTGTATGGAACTGATTATACCGTCCCATCCTGATGTTTAAAAAAAAAAAAAAACTTGATTCATATTTGAGTGGCTTTGTCATGTGAAGAGGATCTTTAACACTATGAGCCAACATATGAGCAGCAAATTACATCATCATACTACATCGAGTTGATAAAATGTAATTCTACAATTTTACATACAAAGAACTAAAAAAAGACTAGATTGAGCTTTCATATAAAGCTACTTTATTTAGTGGTGACTGTAAGCAGTTTCTTACATAAAGAATTGATAAGCATCTCTTTTTCCTTTCTTGTGATTATTATATGCTTGCAGCTTCAAAGAAAAAAGAAAAAAAAATCTTGAAATATATATATATACACTAAATTATGTAACTGCAAAACCTATATGAACTAATAATATTCCCATTAGTTGTCTTGAAGTTAACTTTTGAAGGATCTTCGCGTTGGATGGTTGATCATGGAGAAGTCATTTAAAGGTATATATATATATATATTTCATGTATGTCCACATACATGCTTGCACTTGTGCACATGATATATGCGTGCAAGTAGATGTATTTTTACATCATTTTATTATTTTACTTTCAAGTGCAGCTATTAGTATATAACTGCATTCTTATATAAATGCAAAAGTCTTCTTATTCCAGATAAGTGTTTTCTGTTATAGTGGCCATTAAGAGATTACACCATGTTTTATTTGGTTTCAGTTTGGAAGTTGTAATCTCCTTTAGTTGTATTTTTTATGTATAGCTTTATTTTAAATATCAAGCTTTGCCAAACCATATACGGCTTCGTCATAAGTCTATAAGACAAATAAAAAAATGATGTTATTTCTTTAGAATTTATCAAATCCGAGAAGAATTTGGCAAATCAATTAACTAAGGAGTTATCTAGGAGTGGAGTCTTAAATTCATCGAGGATGATAGGGCTTAAGCCCATTATTTGGTCACCAGCAGTGAATACCCAACATCTGTGATTGAAGATCCCATGAATGAGATTCAATATGGTAGAAACAAAGCTGATTGAGTGATCATGTTAGAGTATAAATTTTTAAAAAAAATTTCATCCCATCTCTATGATGAGTGTTCTTATAAGTGACAAAGTAAATTTGTGTAAAGTTAAGCCATACTCTTAATGGATCCGAGGTAAATTATCTACGGGGTATTGTCACAAATACCCTTGAAGGATTCACCTATATGAGAATCGTCATATTAGGCCGTGACTAAAGATTTGGGCTAATCTTAAAGAATTCTCATAAAAAATTAAGATACTAAGCACAAGGCCTTTAATATGCACTGATCCATCCTATGTGTGATTAGTAGAAGTTTGATTCAAAGATCTAGTTCAAGGTCTAATCCACTATAGTTCCTTCAGATGTATACAATCAACACTAAATGAGGTTTAAATCCATATAACACTTCACCTATTGCGCACTATAAAATGTCCTAAAATTTATGTTATATTAATTTTATTTTTTTTTAATTTAAAACTTTTGTAAAATTGTTGAAAAAAAATTTAAAGAGAAAAATAAATAAACGAAATGCAGCGTTCGCGAGTTCACAAACATTGGCACGTTCGCGAGTTCACAAACGTTAGGCGAGCATTTGCTTGCCAACGTTCATAAACGTCCAGAAACAGCTTAAACAGTTTGGGCAATGTGTTTCGTACAAAAATGGCTTAAACAATTCAATTTTTAAGCCGTTTTCAATGCGATTTGGAGCTAACGGCTATCAGCCATTATGGGCCGAGCAGTTAAACCCATAGGCTAAGCCTATAAATAAACTCAAAGATTCAAAATTCTTTTTTTTATTATATTATTTTTTTATTACTATTGATCTTTTCATGGATATTTAAAAATTTTACTGGGTTACACCTCCACATAATCGTACTCGTGATAAAAGGATCGGGTTAAGCCGGATTGGCAAAAATCTGATTCTTAGGATAGTATCTAACATGCCTCGATTTTACTTGATTCATATTTTTTTTATTTTTTTTATTTATGTATTTAAATTTTTATATTATATTTCTAACAATTTCTAAGAAAGAATTTTTTTTGCAAAGATAAAAAAAAAAAAAAAATCTAACAGTGCATCTTCCTTCACATGATCGTCCATCCGAAGCCCACCGATTGGGTCCGCCCCACACTCCCGATCCAAGCCACAGTGAGAAGTGAGATGCGAAGGTAGAGTAGTTCTTATCACCACAGACGTAAAGCAAACACTCATGCAGCACCAGCACCTGGTGCTTTCCTTCCCTGCGATGCTTTAGATTGTCCAGCCAGTGATCAGAAATTCAGTCTTTTAGAATTTCTTCCCCATACGTCTTTCTTTTGTTGCAGTGAAGGAAATAAAGGCATTAGTTATGCCTTGCTTCGTTCTCTATGGTCTTTTATTTCTTCACAAGGACATTCAATATGGGAAAAATTAATGACTCCCAAAAGGATCGCTGAATGGATGAGGTAGTTCACTTCACATGGCTTCTATTTGTCAGTAGGGATAATGGTGCCCACATAACCAAAACCCATGATAAAAAATGTGATGGATTGTGGGAAGATGTAGATAAAATAGTAATCTTGTCGGCAGGAACAGTCATAGCATGCACATATCATGAGGAACACTGCAACACCAAGCTCCAGGAAGTGAAATCTGCTAGTGATAAAACAACAAAACTTTAAATCAGTTTTGCGATATGCATTAGGAATAAGTAATTTTGATTTATATTTTTCCTCTTAGAATTTGCAGTAAATTTGAATAAATTAAACAAAGAACATCTTTTAGCATGGTAAGATGGGAATATCACTAGGTTTACCTGTGCCATAACCTGAATCGAATTTTTTGCCTGACACTAGTGTTTGGTTTTGTCTTCAACATATCTCCTAATTTTTCTGTAACAATCCATTCATTGGCTCTCCCTGCTTCTAATAGACCAATGAAGACAGCTTTACATCGGTGCAGGGACATGACATTCTCAAATAAGACCCAGAAGATAATAAGATAGAAAGAGCTGCAATAAAAGAAAGCAAAATTACAAACAGAAAATACAAAAAGCAAATTGTGCATTCCTGCTTGCAAATACTGGTGGGAGCCCCAACTTTCTGAGTCAAGCTCAAAACCGTTCCCCAGCACAGGCTCTGAGGAAATAGGTGCCAACTGACAGACTCAAGTTCTGTCAGCTAAGCATAAGATATGATGTATTACATGGAAGTGCTGATTGTTCTAACTATAGCAGATTTTAGCATCCTCTATCAAGTTTTGAACATTGAAGGATGGGCATCCATGATTTTAATACGCTACCCCCTGTAATGGGTGGAAGGGATAAAAAAGAAGAAGAAGAAGAAGCAATTTTGTTGTCAGAAACCAAGACGAAATAAGGGTTTTAGCATGCATTATTCTAATGCTGCAAGCAAGTTGGGTAGACTCTGGATCTGACCTGTAACCAAATTAACTTGGACCTTATTCAGATCGGATTTTAAGAACCATGGATCATGGATGAGTCCCAAATAAGACCAAATCTGAATTGAAGCTGCACATAGATCTCATGAAATTAGACCTGACCTAAACAGGACAGATCCAACCTAACCAAATTTAGTTAGAAACTCAATGGTGTAACCCTTAGAGTCAATCAAACAAACCTTTGTCTAGAAAGAGATAGGACCTGATCCAAACTGAGCGATGAGTCAGACCTGGATCTAAATATTAGATCGGGATTCAGTCTAGGTCTAGACTAGGTTAAGATGGATTCATACCCACGTCAATACACTTGCAGTCCTAAATGAAGACCAGGAAAGACAACAACAGTACTTCCTCATGATGAAAAATGAAATGAATTAAGTTTGAACATTAGAAAGCAGTTTGAAGTTGCAAACCTTGGAGTTCCAACCGAGTTGAGAAGAGTAATTGTTGTTGGGACATAAACCACTCCCCACTTGGGAATTTCAACTTCAGGAAAGAAAGTTGAGAAAGGGATCACCACACAATAAAAAAAGAAAGTGACACAATGTGATATAATCCTCCGCGCAAGGAAAAAGTTGTAAATCACATGTAGTTTTTTCCAAATAGATACTTTCTGCATCACAGAAAAAAAATTAAGCTGGTCAACCTAAGCTTATTTGCAATGTCTATAATCTTGGAATGCTAATACTCTTTGATGCATAACATGATGGATAATATTTGACATAAAACCTTTGTGCACCTGTGATAAATAATGCATGCCCATCTTATCGATGGTGGCCACACATGGTACTACCATGTTGGTCACCACCCCTTTCTAACAATACATATATGTTTCTTTAACATTTTTCATTTGATCTAACATTCATTTACTTGGGAAAGACTGACCTTGGCCTTAAGAATATCCTGCGACATTTTCCGAAATAAAACTGCTGGCCCACAAGCCCAACGATGTTGCTGATAACGGTAAGCCTTGAAAGTGCTTGGCAGTTCACTTTTAACCTAGAAATCCAAAAAAGGCTCATGAGAACAATATCAGCTTAAGGGACATCAGTAAAACTCAATTACATTAAAAATATACATTTCATCAGGTGAACTTTTTCTTTTAACTGTCTTTGGTGATGTAGGGGGCTAGCGAATAAAAGAAATAGAATCATGAAATGATTAGAAGGTGTCAGCAAATGGAAGAACTAGAACAATAGGGCTTCACTTTAAGAAAATAAGAAACTGATGAAGCTTTCGTTATAAGAAACTATATCAACAATTCAATACCTTCACCTACTTCAATAAACTAATGGAAGAACTATCAAGTATTAAACATACTACTTTGGAAGAAATACCTTAACATTACCAACATATACAAATTTCCAGCCTCCAAGGCCTGCTCGAACTGCTAAATCCATATCTTCTACAGTAGTTCGATCCTTCCAACCTCCTGCTTCATTAATAGCTTGAATTCTCCACACTCCAGCAGTCCCTATATGAAAACAAGTTTGGATTGAATAATCACATTAGACAATTATAAATACATATAAGGTTAATACTACTGTTTGACAGCTCATGTAGCTCTATTACAATGCCAGATTGGCAGTCATTGTTTAGATTCATGTGCACTGCATTGTTCAGAAAAAGCAGTTAATTAACAATTTTTGAATATAAAGTTAAGTTTGTTGAACTATTCTTCCTCTTCTTAAGTTGTTTCCCCCAAATTGGAGCATGCTGTGCCTTGTTTCTTATAGAAATTACAGATGATGGAATGAGAAAGTATCCTCCATAGGAAATACTCTAGCTCCATATCAAAATAAAGCTTTAGCGCTTTATTAGAAAAATAGTTACAAGTCAGTTTTTATCAATATGATACTTATCACATATCTACAAGATTTTTTTGATCCTCTTATTGCAATGAGTAATGAATGTAACTTTTCATGCTGCTTTTTAGCACACGACTTCATTGGGAAACCAGCAAAGTAAGCGCACACATTTTCAGAATTAAAACTTGAACTGAACGAAAGCTTACCATTATAGCCAAAAAATGCACAGGTTGAAGACCCTGATTCCTGCTCCACCTTGAAATGGTAATCCATTGACATCTCCTGAATTCTTGTCATTAGGCACTCGTTGGCATTCACTACAATATTTTTTTTTAAAAAAAAGATACCGTCGTCAACTTCTTAAGAATTCACGTATTTAAGAATTTCAAATAGAAAGATCTATCTTTATAAAGTAAGATTCTCTCAAGTTTTCCCTCAGGTAAAAAAAAGATTCTTCCCAATATAACGTAGATATGTTTTAAATTTCCTGTGATAGAGCAAGCATATATAAATCATAGTTTATTCTATTTGGTTAGTGCCACAATAGAATGGTTAATGTATATATTGGTTACGATGTGGAGTTTGGAAGCTGACTTTGGTTATAATATAGTAGAGTTGTGCTGTTTCAGTCGCATATGATGAAACTAAGAACTGTGACAACATGTCTTACAATTTTGTTATAATTATTTCAATAAAATGGCACATGATTACATAGCTAGTTGTGATCTCATCATATGTCATCAATGTTGTAAAGCCAAGACTTAGTTCATAACAGTGGGACTCTGTGCATTACTTGATGGGATTGTATAATGACTTGGGTGGATATTACAAAGGCAGTGGTTTTAAATACCATGGGAGTCATCCTAGTTTTTTTGTGAAATAGGATGCCCTGTGCATTGACACTCAAGAAAGATAATGGATGTCCCATCCTGTCCCGGTCTATTTCAGGACCCATCCACCCTTGAGAGTAAGGATGCTGCCCCATCCCAACACTTGGAATGAAGGGATGCCCTGCTGTCGCACTGTTATCTAAAACATTGTTAATCGTTACCAAGAGAAATAGTTTTAAAAAAATAAAGAAAATTATCTCTGTTCGTCTCCCCAAGTATGAAAGGAAAAAAAAAAAAGGAAAAAAGAAAAAAAAAAAGAGCACAAAGTAGGGAGCGGAAAAGGAGAGCATGCTCACCGCAGCAAAGTCAGAGAATTTAGAATTCTAAATGAAAACAGCGTTATTAATAAAATAGAACCACAGAAATTATAAAACTAGGCTTATCTTTTAAAAAAAAGGAAAAGAAATAATAAAACCTTGTTGATGATGTTGTTGAAGCTGTGAAATGTCGTTTAGAGTGCAAAAGATTTTAAATCAGTATCAAGCATTTGGAAGATTTATTAAACAACACTGACTAAAAACTTATTTCCACTTTGCAGTCATTCTCCAATATATGCAAAGATATGCATAATGAGTGTGTGTGTGTGGACAGGCTGCAGTTAATTCAGTGATTAATGTACATTGAGACATTGTAACAAAACAGCTACGACAACTCTAACATATAAACAAATGTTTGGCGACAATTCTTTTCAAATCTATTGTCAAAGTTCAAACCACATTTTCGAACTCAAAATCAAATGCACGTAAGCATGCATACAATGTACAAGTTTACTACTTTAATCATATCATGCGTCATTTTCATCCCTGTTTGGAAATGACAAAATACACACAACACTTTAATCATAATCGTTTGTCTTGTTAATGTAAAGGATCCAATTTTCTCTGTGAAGAATCCATCTAGATAGCTAGGGTTATTATTCCATGTAGCATTTAATTTTCATCCCGTAGGGAAAAAACATGATCTAACCCTACAAATAAATCTTGGGATGAAAATCCTACAGATTTCCAATTCCATCCTACGTCTGGAGCTTGGCCACCATGCAGACAAATAAACACGAATCAGAACATAAGTGGATTTACAAGAACAAAACATGATAGAGTCAAATAAAGAAATACAAAATTGTTTCTTAATAGTGAAACCCATCAGTGATGATATCTAACCCCAGACAAAATAATCAAAGAAACAGAACAGAGAATAGAAGGTTTTATATCGGCATTTTTTTCAAAGAAAACTTGTTTTTTTACATGCAAAGTAAAACCTAGAATGATCTCAATGTGGAAAATAAACCCTAATCTCACCTGCTCCAATATAAGATAAAAGAAATGGAATTATCATCAACGACAGGAATGCGCATCCTGGAAACCTTTGGCGTACGAAAGATCAAAGATTTCGCACTCCAACGGGCTCCCCTTTTGGTTTCCCATGAGAACGAAAACCACGCTATGCACTCTCCGAACCTCGGTTTTGTTCTGACCAAAATGTTTTGATCTGGGTGTTTAAGAGGCCAGATATGGATCGAGTTTTGCACCCTACCCTCCGAATACATTATTGAGTTTGACCATAGTTGTCAAAACAAGGCCGGATGGATCGGTTGAACCAGTTAAATCAAAATTTAAAAGCTAAGCTGATTTGATTTTAACATAAAATTAAATATATAAAAAATTTAAATAATTTTATTTGATTCATCAATGAATAAGTCAATACAGTCTGAACTGATTTTCAATGACATTAAATGTTAAAATTTATTATCATATTGATCTTAATTTTTTTATTAAAAATTAATTTTTATTAATATAAATATATTTTATATTAAAATAATTGAATTGATTATTCAATCGATGATCTGATAGTTAAACCAGTGACTCAATGATCTGAATCCTTGGTTGGATCAATGTTCAAGCCAGATCTGAACAGTAAGACTCTCTCCGGAGACAAGTATATAAGATTGAAAAATGTATAACATCCTCAATTAGTACATTGATAAAGTCACTGACGCTTAATGCCGATAATTTAGATTTAAAACCTTTCTTAATCTTAATTTTAACCCAGCTTTGTCCCCTCATATCTCTTAAAAATATATCTTTAAAAATTTAAAATTGGAACAATTATTAGAATCAGATATAATTCAGAAAAATATGATAAAAAGTTCAAAGCCAGATAATGATTTTTGGTGCTTCAAGCATTGCATGGAAGACCAAAAAAATGTGTCAGTGTTTTGGATCAATGGGGTTGGATTGTGCCATCAGAGTTGAAATCCTGCTGCAATGTCCTCTAAAGCCAAGAATGTATCAACATTACAAATTTTATTATCATGACTAAGGCTGAATGTGAACTTACCTTGACCCACTCTCACTCTATATTCTTGCAACATCCATAGACCTAGAGATATGATGTCCTTATGTATGATGATTAAGTTATCCAATAATTTTGATAGAATTAATGGATACAAAAGGTAGACTAGTTTAAGCTAAAAGATACCAAGGAGTAAAAAATTTAAGTATTTAGGAACAATTATTAAGTAAGAAGGTGAATTAGTTGAAAATGTGAGTTATAGAGTTAAAGCAGGATGGATTAAGTGGAGAAGTGCTTCGAGAGTATTGTAAAATCGATGCATCTCATTAAAATTGAAAGAAAAATTTTATAAACCACTATTTAGATTAACTATGCTATATGGAACAAAGTGTTAGGCAATACTGAAACAATATGTGAATAAATTAAGTGTAACGAAAATGCATATGTTAAGATGAGATATGTGATAAAACTTTAAAAGATAGAATTAGAAATAAACATATAGGAGAAATGATAGAAGTAGCCTCAATTGAAGATAAAATGAGAGAAAATCGATTACAATCGTTTGGACATATATAATGAAAACCTTTAGATGCTTAATTTAGAAAAAGTGATCTTTTAACAATCTATGCTAAGGATAGAGGTAGAGGTAGACCTAAACTAATATAGGCAGAAATAATTAAAAAAGATATAGCTATTTATAATTTGAATATCGACTTAGTCCTGAATAAAGCATAATGGAAGAAGCATATTCATGTAGCCGACCCCATATAATTGGAAAAACTCTTAGATGAGTTGAGATAAGTTAAGTTGTAGAAGGTGGACTAGTTAAATATTAAATACAAAGCGATATAATGTTCAAACTTTTTTTTTTCTAGAGATGGTATTTTTAAAAGTTTTTATGAATACTACAAGAAATGCTGAAATAGCAACGTCACTTTGCGACGCAATATATGCGTCGCTAAATAGCGACCAAATTGTGATGCTTCAGCGACAAGATCGATAAACAAAAAAATAGGGATGCATTTAGCGACACAAAATATTGCGTCGCTATTTAGCGACGCATAATATTGCGTCACAAATACGTCACTAAATAGTGATGCAAAAAATGTGTTCCTAAATAGCGACGCATTCAGTGCGTCGCTAAATAGCGATGCATTTATGACGCATAAACCCTTTACCGACCAATCATTTAGCGACGGAGCTTTGGTGTCGCAATGGCATCGCTAAACTTAATTAGTGACGCATTTCTTATGTTTAGCGATGCATTTTGGGCGTCGCTAAAGTTAAATTTCTTGTAGTAGAACTCGCTAAACATGAAGGCTGCTGATTTCTAATGGATGGATCATTTCTACCATTTTAGTTCAGTTAAAGAAAGGATAAAATTTTTGCTCCTGTAATATCAAATTTCTTCACTAAATAACTGTCAATAAGAATTCTTTTGCCAGCCAATACAGCTTTAGGCTAAATAGCTAATATTTTTATGAAAATTGATACAAAAAAAATAAAGCTATCATAACTACGAAATTTTATTCAACTTTGTGACAATTTGTTCTGTGGAGTAAAATTTTGGCAAAGGTCTATCCATTTATTTTACTTTAAAAAAATGAAATACATTAACTAAGTAAGATTATGATGCAAATTATCATGAATCAAACAGTCTTAAGTGTTGTGAGAAGGGCCATGCTTGCTTGTATTTAGTTATGTAAACTTACCAAACTGCCAACGAGCTTGCACAAGAGCAATATCAGGATTGTGCACAAGGAATGGAACAATTCTCATGAGGAAGTCAGGTGCTGGTTGGAAGTCAGCATCAAACATGGCAATATACTCGCAGAACTCCACATAGCTATACTGCATTCCTACCTTCAAAGCGCCTGCTTTGTATCCGTTCCTGTTGTCCCTTATCTCGTATTTTATGTTCTTCCCCTTTTTGAACCATTTTTCACATTCTTTCTTCACCAAGTCCTGAAATTCAATTAGTAATATGCTCTTTTCATGAATAAGCAATAAAAAAAAAAGAAAAATAAAAACTTTCATCTACAGCAAATTAAAATAGCATCAAATATAGCCTAGGTTTATGATGACTTTTTCAATTAAAAGATTGGGAGGACACTCTTCGCAAACTTCTCAACACGGAAAACTTCAGATGCTATATCCACTTCTATTGCAATGTAGGAAATGCTTATAGAATGGAGCTTCTAAATACACCGCAAAAATTATTCTCCATACCCATATTTAAAAAAAACTATATATGTCTCATTGCGTAATGACCATTATGCCTTTAATAATTCCTCTCCACACCCCTCATCCTGAACAAACCCTCCTCCCTTGCTCTCCTCAATTCGGCCCAGCTGTCTATTCGGCCCTAATGAATCGAAGGCCTTTGTTCGACCAAACATTGCCATCAGGGCCGAACGGAAGCTATCTGTTTGATCCTGTCGAACCGAAGGCCCTTGTTCGATCAAACATGACCGAACAGAGGTCCTGTGTTCTGCCCAACAGGGCCAAACATAGGGGCAAAAGAAAGCCAGGGGCTAGGGCCAAGGGGGGCTAGCAGAGGGGAGTCGAGGCCGGAGCGGCTAGAGAGGAAAGTCGGTGTCGGAGGATAGAAGCGATCGAAGCACGGGAGGAGAGCCAGAGGCCAAGGAAAGACGAGGACTGGGAGGGCCAAGGAGAGACGGGGCCGGGGGGGCTAAGAGGAGCCGAGGCTTGGGAAGGGGAGTCGATGCTCGGGGAAGTTGGAGCGGTCGGAGCCGAGAGGGGAGACGAGGGCCAGAGGGCCAAGAGGAGCCGAGGCTAGGGAGGGGAGTTGGTGCCCGGAAGGCGAAGCGGCCGGGACCGGAGAGGGGAGTCGGTGTCGAGGGCCCAGAGCGATCGGAGCTAGGAGGGGACCCGGGGGCCAAGGGGTCTGGGACGAGGCGTGCTGCCACTGATGGATGTTGGCCGGATAGGGTTGGGGAGAGGGGTGTGGAGAGAAAAAAAAGGATGGGAGAGAAATTTAAGAGTAGTTTAGGGATTTAATTTTTTTTTAAAGTTTAGAGGTGTGAAGAATAATTTTTATGGTGTATTTAGAAGCTCCCCATCATTGTGCTCATATGAACTAGAAGAACAACCAAGAATAAGATAGTGCATTTTTTATTAAACCACATAGATATTGATTCTAACGGAATATTATAGTCAAAACTTCCAGAACTCTTATTTCCTGGCTGGTGATATCAACTTCAGTGAAGGAAGAGGATAGAATGCAAGCCAAAAGAAGGAAAGAAAAAGACTATTAAGTGCAGCCATCATGCTGAAACTTTTTCCAGTGGCTCTTGTATATACTACTGTCTACCAGAGGTAGAAGACTTTTGATTCCAAAAGGACATGATCCATTGATTGAGTTCTGAACATGACTGGAAGGGCTAAATTATAGCTAAATCCTATCCCAGTTGATGATGGTCGCAATAAACTAAGGATGATATATAAATACTAGCATAAAAACAGAGCAACGGCTGTTTTATCTCTCACAAAATATCAACCAGCACAAAGACATAAATGGGGACAGCATTCCATTGCTTCCATGAATCTCAAAATGCATCTAAATGAGCACAAATAAGATATTTAAAATGTTTTTTTTTTTTTTTTTGTTACAAACGGGCGATCATATAGTTCTAGAATGAGTCAGTCCAGATACATCAGAGATTAAGATCTGCTGTAGAATAAAAGGACATGAGTCGCCTGGATTCCAATTCCATGGACCCGCGTGTTGAGCAGCAAAGGACGCCGCCCAGTCCGTTGCCGAGTTGGCCTCACGATAAGTGTGGCGGATCTGGGCAGACTCAATCTCCCGCAGCATAGATCAACAGTCCCTCAGGATCGGATTTGAGGAACCATCTATATAGCTCTCCTCTAATAACCAAGAAATAACAGTCATAGAATCCCCCTCAATCATGATCTTAGGAGCATGTAGAATCCTAACAGCAAAAGAGAGTCCTGCCCAAGCAGCACCAAACTCCGACAAAGGAACAGTAGATATTTAAAATGTTTACCAGCTATTGGCTTGTATAAATGGGGCCTGAAGTTGTACGATCAACAGGGGATGTGATTGTAGGAATTTGTACGGGTGCTTTTGAGAATGTTAAAATCTCAGAATATCCACCAATAAAAATCTGCCAAGACAGCATTATGAATCCAAGCTGTTTGTGCGGTGGGGAGGACAACACTTTTTATTTATTTATTTACTTTTTTTTAACCATTGTAGCATGAATGGAGTCCACCATGTGGAATGGCTTCCATTGCATGCCACACGGTCAAAATTTGGCACTGCAGGCCAGCTTGATACGTAGCTGGACTCATCAAAAGGTGCCACCTTAGTATTAAAAAAATAAAAGCAATTACAAATATATTTTAACTCGCCGCTTGTCAGACTTTTAACATAGACACAGGCTATGGACAGAAAGAAGAGCAGCTTTTTTTTTTGGCATCATACCTTGACAACTGGATCAGTTGAATCATCCAGCACTTGTATTATTATTCGGTCATCGGGCCATATCAGACTGCAGGCAGCTCCTATGGACAACTGGTACACCTGCCATCAAACCAGAGCTCTCTCAACAATCTTTTAGATCTATCTGAGAGACGGACGCAGAGAGAGAGAGAGAGAGAGAGAGATGGTGAACTTGAATACCTCTTTCTCGTTGTACATGGGAATTTGGACGAGGACCATGGGATATGCCAAGGTGCCGAGCTCTTCATCCCAACAATGGGGTCGCACTTGTATACCCTCTCCGGTCTCCGACGAAATACCTTTGCGTATAGGCTGACCAAGCCCATGGAGACCTTCTCAACGAGCACCATTGTTGACATGATCAAGCACATGATCACAGCAGCCTTCACCATTGGTACAATGACGAACGCCCTGAATTGCCTCCATATCGCACTGATTTGCTCCAGCAAGAAGGCAGTGGTGGCCGACGAGAAGAGGAGCTCGAAGTCCAGCTGAGCAATATTGGAAAAAAGCCTGAGGCTGTGGGAGCTATTGGCTACATTAATTTGGATGAAACAAATGATAGATTAGCGCAGAAAAAGAGAAGTAATTAAGCCCTGTTCACTAGAGCCTATGGAGATGTACGTACGTACGTACCGTGAGTGAGAGTGCCTTCCATCGCCTCGGCCTTCTCGATCGATCAGAGCGCTGCGCACAGCTTAATTTGCTGGGGATTAGAGGCTTTATATATATATATATGCGAACGCGAGATGCCTTTCTAGCATGCGATAGATCTAGCCAGGCTCATCACGTCCACGTTCTTGCCACTCTGGTCTCCGCCGAGCGCATCATAAGCTAGATCTTGTTCTTAATGTCTCTCTGTTCTCATATGCCACCATTAGTTCACATATAGATCTAGCGAATCTCCCCTTGTTAATATATAATCTTTGGGTCCCCAACTGGCAGATCTTCTTCTCCTTGCTACCTTAATAAAATGTTAAAGAATAAGTCGAAAAACAATTTTTTTTTTTTTTTTGGTTCTTAAACATAGTTGTTGCAATTAATAGGCACATCATTCTCTTACTTTCATTATTTTATAAGCAAATCCTACTTAAAATTATTAACAAGCTAACATGATCAGCAATGACATCATGTCAGCTGTTTGAGGGTGAAATTGGAGAACTAGAAACCAGCAACTAAATGTTCATGTGCGTTATAAATTTTTCCAATCTGCTTTTAATTCTGGTTGCCATTTTTCTCATTTTAAGGACTTCCAAGGTTTCTATGTGATAAGTTTAATATATATTATCAACCTATTGGTAATCCGTTCTATATTAACTTAAATTTCTGAGGTTGAAAACTCGAATATCCTTATTAATGCTGTTATTTGTATTTTGACTTGATTTACTTATTGTTGCTCTAGCTTACAGTAGTGTCACAAACACAATGACTGGTTGAGAGTCTTGAGTCATGTTGAGTCATGGTATATATGTAACATGTGTGGCAACCACAGTTTTCGTTAGCCATTTGCTTAAAAGACTACATCTTTATTTTCCATAAATTCCTACAATCAAAGGTCATTCTAATACAGGAGAATATGTGGATGATATCAATGTTTAAGGTGCTAAATTCTAAGTGCACTCTTGTTTCCATGCAGTGGAAGATTCAAATAGATTCAGGTTTTGTAAATAATAAACATACTGAAATGTTACTTTGATCTTTGGTATGGACATGCAAGTGTTGCCTAGGTCATGTAAATTGTCAATTTTAAGACACATAAGTGTACTTATCTTTCTCAAAAAACAAAATGCACTTAAGGTGAATAATGATATAACTTTGAGTAATTGCATGTAGGATCTAGGAAGTGGACTTATCAAAAAATTACACAAGTTCATCATTTAGTAGATGTCATTTTTTTAACTTCTATTTATATTAATTAATACTCGATAATAAGTAAACATATATTGCATATGTTAGATCAAAGTGAGTCTTACTTAACCAATTTTGACCATAATTAAAAATTATGATGTCATCATGTTTATTTTACTAAACACTGCAAAACAAGCATGACTTTGGGAAACTTAATTTCTTAAAATTCTTAGAGCTTTCATCTTTGAAAATTTCATGAAACTCTATTCTATAGATACATTGAAGTGTTTGACTAATTATGTAATCCTTGCTTACATACTTTGAAATAGAATTGGCGGAGCTCTCATGACCATTAAATTATATTAAAAGTAGTTTGATTTTCTAATTATTCATTTTCAAAAATAACCCTACTTATTTTATTCTATTAAAAATTTCACATATTTGCATCAATATATTTTCTCTCTTAAAAGGTTTAAAATATGCCTTGACTTTTTTTAGAAGAAATAACTCCAATGATAATAGACTTTGAGAGAAATTCTGGTTTAACTAAAAAAAGGATTAAAATTACTAAATAAAACATTTTAATATATCATAATTTTTAAGGTTGGATGGCGAAAATTACCTCTAAACAAAGAGATGAAAATAAGATATAATTAATTAGGAAAAAATAATTATTAGATAATTATTATCATGTCCTTTTAATTGAATTATTTTAAATTTAAAATTTTTGGCAGAGAATCGTATCTACATGTGCATTATAGGCAGTTATTCTAAAATTTCTTCAAGAAAATATTAATCTAAAAGAATAAAAAAAAAGTGTGCTGCCAACTAAGATATAAGGTCATGCTCAATCACTTCTTTTTCTCTACATCACAAACACACATTCTCTGTTTAGATTGTTTTTGCAACAAAAAATAATTATTAATGTTTTAATAATTATTTTTTGTTGAGCGGAAAAAATAAGACCTCACAACGATCACTAAAAAAGGTGGAAATATGCAGTTAGAAGCCCCAAAAAAAACATGCTCGTGTCTTCATACATTGCACGCCTCCGCTTTCGCCAACACATTCATAAAAATTATAGTTGCCAGAATCGAATCGGTTCGGTCGATTAGACCGATTGAACTGTGATTCAAAAGTTAAGTCGGTTCAATTCTAACATAAAATTAAATGTGTAAATAATTTTGAATAATTCGATCAATCCATCTGATTCATCCATGAACTAATAAACCTAATCAGAATCAAATGAATCGTAAGTTTTATTATCAGATTAATCTTAATTTTTTATTAAAAATTAATTTTTATTAATATAAATATATTTTTATATTAAAATAATTGATCGATGGTTCAGCCCAATGGTTGAGCCTAGTCTGACAATTATGATAAAAATATAATATTATTCCTAGCCTTTGTAATTCTATTGCTGCCCAAGGTTTCTAATGTTTCCACAGTAGTCAAAGGTGCAAAAAAGCCACCCTGGAGAACAAGACTTTGTGCCGAGGTCACTCCCTTATAATTCACGTCAGAAGATGTTTTTAAGAACCGTAAATATATGGTCACCTATGTTGGCTCTCTTGTTCTTAAAAAAAAAAAAAAAAAGAAGAAATAAATGATTCCTTACATCAAATGACGTTAAAATATTAGCAAGCAGTATCACATGGCAGTCGTAAACCAATCGCTCCAATTTGTTTGAATCTCTGTCATTCGCTTGGAGAGTCTATAGCTGTGAAACCCTTTATTTTTTTCAGCCCATTGTTGACTCGAATAAGATATCTGTAGGGATCCAAACGCATCAAGAATAGAGTTATTTTCTCAAGCATGTTACTCCTGGGAGTCTAGTCCATAAAGTTTCTTGTCTGTTATCAATGAAGGAAACCATTCATGTGTTCTTTGCCCGTTGAAGTCGAGCCTTCCATGTGCCACAAAGAGTAGACAATGTCTGCAGAAATTACGATCTATTTAAATATTATCATTCTCATTTGTCCAATCTAAAAGAGCATGAGGGTTATATATAAATACCCAGTAAAACTGATGAACCGTTTGAATCCATGTGCACCTTTTGGTTTGATGTTTGTGATGTAGTGCCCATATCATCAACCAAAAATAAATAAAAAAAAGTAAGAGTGCAACTTGGAAACTAGGCTAACCTTTGGGAGATTTCTCATTGTAAGAGATCCAACTTAGATTCTGTTTGGCTTGAAATAAATGGCATAATTTAAATCAGGTGGGGGATCAGGTGGAACCCAGAGCCAATTAATTCTAAAATGAAGCTAGTGTTCAAGACAGCTAGCCTTCATTTGCTCAAACCAATCGAACCAAGTTGAGGTACTTGACTAGATGTGTAGAGTAAAAATATTAGAGATCGTTAAGTCGTGTTTAGCTTATAGCCTTAACATGAAGTTATATCAGACTTGATCATTCTTTTTTTATAATAGATGAGACCTAGACATTCAGATCAGGATTTTCTAAGCCATGTTGGGCTAGAATTTGTCCCCGTTTGTGAACCAACCAACCCAAGTTGTAGCCTTAACGTGAAGTTATATCAGACTTGGTCATTCTTTTTTTATAATAGATGAGACCTTGACACTCAGATCAGGATTTTCTGAGCCATGCTGTGCTAGAATTTGTCCCGGTTTGTTAACCAACCAACCCAAGTTGCAGTCATGTTGGTAGGAGTGCTTGTGGGTCATGTGATCAGCATGGACAATTGACAAGATATAGGGTACAGGAAAAGACTTTGTACATCGCATCTGATGCAGCAAATTCTATATGGATTGCATCATCTTTTCTTATTGATTAATATTTATTAAAAATATTAAGACAACTTCACGATATCTCGAGAAAAAAATTATGATACCCTAGTTTTAAACTTACAATACCGTAGTTCTAAACTTACGACACTATAGTTATAAAATTAAGACACCTGTTAAGAAAGCAAAAAAAATTTACGACACCGCAGTTTTAAACTTACGACACCGTAGTTCTAAAATTAAGACACCAGTTCAAAAAAGGTATCTGTACACAAATTTCAAAAAAAATTTATCTGACATGCATTAATATCCGTTCAGCTTTTTTTTAGAATTTATGTACATACATGTTTTCTAAGTGGGTATCGTAATTTTATAACTACGGTATCCTAAGTTTAAAACTGGGGTATCGTAAGCTTTTTTTGCTTTCTGAATGGGTGTTTTAATTTTATAACTACGATGTTGTAAGTTTAAAATTGGAGTGTCATCTTAACTTTTGATGTGACGTACATTAATACCAGTTCAGCTTTTTTTTGAAATTTGTATACAGACATGTTTTCTGAAGGGGTATCGTAATTTTATAACTACGGTGTCGTAAGTTTATAACTGGGGTGTCGTAATTTTTTTACTTTCTGAATGGGTGTCTTAATTTTATAACTACAGTGTCGTAAGCTTAAAACTGGGGTATCATAAATTTTTCTTTTGGGATATTGTAAGACTGTCTTAACATTTTTAATGAGTATCATAAGCATGTGAATCAATAAGAAGAAGCGGTACAGTCACGTAAGACTTGTTGCATCGAATACGATGCACAAAGTCTTTTCCATAAGGTGCATGGACTGGAGGCTGTGTCAGAGTAGACTGCGAAAAAGTTGTGGTCACCTAAAATTTAGAAAAGATGGCATTGTTTCTTCATTTGATATATATATATATATATATATATATATATATATATATATATATATATCCATCCTCATATTTCTTTCATTTAACCAAAAGCAATTACCAGGTAAAGTTTTATAAAAGAAGGGAACATTTAGAGTGCCTCAGAAACTACAAATGGCATGACTCGGCAAGGATGAAGGTTTAGTGTTGCAAACCACGACTCAAGTAGTGCGTGCTATAATAATAAAGACAAAATCAAGAAGGAATAAAAATCCTGTGACAACCTGGTTTGTATTATTGATGTAGATCGACGTTATGTTCAGAAGGAAAAAGAATAAGAATCTCTTAAGAGCAACCTTATAAATCCTCATATCTCTTAGGTTCTGTGGGAGGATCTCTACAGGTAGCTGATATGTGAAACAAGAAATTTTCACTTAGAGTTTCAAAAAGCTGCCATGCCTCATGTTCATTTTTTAACATAAATGTTCCTCCACACGAGGCATCCACTATTTATCGATACTTTTCTGACAATCCATCATAAAAATATTAAACTAACTACCATTTAGGTATTGCATGGTGCGTACATTTTCTAGTTAATTCTTTTAATCTCTCCCATGTTTCATGAAACATTTCTCTCTTTAACTGGAAAAATCTGGTTATGGCTTTTCTGATTTCATTCGTTTTTCTATAGAAAAGTATTTCGTAAGAAATTCCCTCTGAAGTTGGTCCCAAGTTGAAATTATAATAGTGTCTAGTGAATTTAACCAATACTTGGCTCTATCTTTTAGGGAGAAAGAGAATAACTTAAAGCCTAAGTGTATCATCGGAAAAATTTTGAATCTTGACAGTTGAGCAAATTTTCAAGAATTCATCTAAGTGTTTATAGGGATCTTCATTTGTAAGTCTATGAAAGATGGTAATATTTGGATTATGCTCGACTTAATTTCATATTAGACAGCATCTACTGAGGGTATTTGTATGCATGGTGAATATGTATATTGTGAAGGGGCGAAGAACTCCTTTAATTGGCATGATGAATTATTTTCTTGATTAAAATCTATAATGCGTGCTCTGTTTGCTCTACAAGTTCTCTCTATTCAGGATTTAAGGGTATAAGGTTGGATTGTAACGATCGGCGACCAAGCATACACCCTACCAATACACTCTAAAGCAAACAGTAATTCAGTTCTCTTTTTTTAACTAATATAATAGAAGAGAAAGAAGAGGATTCTCAAAAATATCCTAAAAGATTCCTAAAACTAAGAGCAATAAAGAATAATTTAGTTATGGTTTAATAATTATTTGCAATCAAGTTAACAAAGATTAGACTCTCTACGCTGGGCTTAACCTAGGTCTAGATAGCTCCTAACTTTCAAGACCGCCTTGAAGCCCTCCAAGTCAAAAATTAACTGATCAACTAGCCAGTTAAAGGTAAGGTCAGTGGGGGTCCCCTCGTTGCTTACTATGTAAGCGAACGGAACTAATTAAATAACTACTTTCCTTCCCTTTTCTAGACATCAGTTAATCAATTAATCTCGACCCAGTCCAACTCTTTTGGATGCCTTGTTCTATTGAGCTCAAGTTCCTTAGGGGCTGACATCTAGTTAATTTTAGAGTTAAAGGCTTGGGTTAATGCAAAATGAAGAATATGGTTTATGGGCCAAGGAAGGGTGATCAACTTTTCACCTTATCTTGATTAGGGGTTTATGCTCTTAAAGTTAATTAAAAAAATGCTATGCAACAAGAAGATCTCAAACTTTAAAGTTATCAAACAAAATTAATCTAATTACTTTTTTTTGATTTTTGTGATTAAGTTTCTAATTTTCTAATAAATTACGAGATGTCAATGGAAAAAATTTGAGTTTCACAGAAAATAAATTTACCTTAATCAATCTAAGCATAGAAATAAAATATTTTGTATTATATTATATTTTATTTATTTATTTATTTTTATTATTATATTGTTGTTGTTATTTATTTTTTAAAATTAATTATATTTTATGAAAAGTGTCTTAGGGTTTTCTTTTAGGTTCTTTAAGGTAAGTTAATTAAAGGAAAGTTAATTAGGTTAAAAGTGGATTTGTAACAAGAAGAAAAGTAATTTTTTTTGTTAAAAAGAAAATTAGAAAATCTAATAATTAAGGTAACTCAAAAAAAAAAAAGATAAAGAGAGTAATAACTATTCAATAAAAAATAATTTTTTTTAATCTCTTCTTTTATATAGAAGCATGAATAATAATAAAAAATAAAAAAATAAGAATAAAATTAAAAAAATTTATAATAAATTTTTTTATTTTTTTATTTTTTTTAATTTTTTTTCATAAACTAATCGTGCCTGGATCCTCGGCAACGGTGCCAAAATTTGATCGCTGTCATTGGCGGTCAAAAATAAAACCTACTCACTACTATAGCTTGTGGTGAATCGGGATCATATCTTCGGGGATTAAGAGTAATTATTTGATAAAAAAATTTATTTGTAGAGGATTATATTAAGAATAGCGGTTATTAAAGATAACAACTAATTAATTAACGAAATTAAAACAGCAAGAGAAGCAACCCAAGAATTCGAATCCACCATGCAAACATGTTTAATCTCTTTTCTTTATGTTGCACTAGCAATAATTTTTGGAAATTCAAGATTAGAATAATTTATCTCTTGTCAGGCACGTACCGTATCAAGAGATCACGGCACGTCCTCTTACAGTATAAACTATCTAATTATTTACAAAGTTAGAGGTATAAACTACCATACTACGATCTCTCTCTTAGGCACGTACCGTATCCTAAGATCACGGTATGCCGATAGAAAGTACGAGCCATGTATACCAGATCAAAATCTCGATCAAAAAAATAACTTGAAAGATATATGAAAGAAGAGCATGTTTTTTATTGCATAAAAATCAAGAACAAAAAGAAAGATAGAACCTGGTTACAGGCCTCATCATCATTTCAAGTTGAAGGAATCTATCCACGCATTGTTGCTGCTAGCATCCCCTCGATAATTTTCTCTCCTAGGTCTAAATACAATGATCTAAATAAAAGAAGAAAAAAAGAAACTTTGTAGAAAACTCCTCCTTCTCAAATTACTGCCTTGGGTCCTTCTTTTATAGAACTTGTCTAGGGCTTCCTCCTAGTCAAAGTTGGAGTCAATCGGGCCTCAAGATCATTAAGATATTGTAAGAAAACTCCTCAACCATCCATTCCAATCACCTGCCTTAGTTTGCACCGATAATCATGAGAAATCATCTCTTCCTTCCTTTTCTGGCAAATAGAGTCCTGATTTGAGTGTCGTCTGCATCGTTTGACTCTAAAAATCGAGCTTTTTCTATTTATAGGCTCCTTTTCTATAAACATCCATAAAATGTATCAATTCTTAATAAATTTAAAGTACTTAATATTTATTTTAATGGTTAAATTGGTATAATAAATAGACTTATCAAGGAGAAAGGTAATTTTTGTTGTTGTTGTGTTCGCAGCCCTCTTCTTATGATCCATTGGTCACGACGCTGCTCTACGGGAAAGAGACTTTATATTATAAGGATATAGTCTTAGTGCTATGCACGAATGAGTAAAGAAAGAGGATGACCAAGGAAGGAGTTCCACAAGAGGGTTTGTTTGTGGGGGAAAGGTTTAGAAGAGGTAAGGACAGGAGCAAGCACAAGGGGACAATCAAAGTCCAAAAAGGGTAAGAGAGAGGCCAAGTATTTCAAATGTGGTGAGGTTAAACACTTCAAGAGGGATCATCCTAAGTAGAAGAGTCAGAAAAGAGGAAAGGGAGGATTAAATCTTTGAGTACAGTTGCTGATTAGGACATGGAGGATGACCCTTTGGTGGTATCAGATGGTCATAGACACAATATAGAAGTATGGACCCTTGACTCAGCCTATTCACATCACTACACACCAAATCGGTTTTGGTTCAGTACATACACTGAGATTGATGAGGGGAGTGTGACTCTTGGAGATGATCACCCTTGCAAGGTAGCTGGAATTGGCATAATAAGGGTAAGGATGTTTGATGGGATAGTGCAGACTCTCACCAGTGTGAAGCATGTTCTAGATCTCAAAAAGAATTTGGTGTCACTAGGGTACCTGAAGTGGAGTGGTTGCAGCTTCAATAGTCATGCTAGGAGTGGAGTTCTGAACATCTCCAATGGAGCTATGGTGGTGATGAAAGGGATAAGACTGGTAAACAACCTCTATAGGATGGAGAGCTCTATAGTGATTGGGAGATCTAACGCAACAACTGTGGCATAGGATCCTCAAGATATATACAAGATGTGGTGCTACAGTCTAGTCCACATGGGAGACAGGGGGTTGAAGGAACTGAGTAAGAGGGGGCTGATTCTAGATCTAAGTGGTAGTGATATGGAGATATGTGAGCCATATCGGATGAGAAGGCAGAACAAAGTTCAGTTCATAGTAAGCACAGCCAGAAGTGCAGCACCCTTGGATTATTACACATTGATGTATGGAGACCAGCCCTAGTTTCAACTAGAAATGGGGCAAGATACTTCTTGACCCTGATTGATGATTTCTCAAGAAAGATCTAGGTACTTCATAAGGGAGAAATCAGAAATATTCATCAGGTTCAAAGTTTAGAAGGTGAGGTGGAGAAGGAATAGGGTTGCAGTGTGAAGTGTCTGAGGTCAGACAATGGTGGAAGTCACCAGCAAGAAATTTCATAACTTTTGTGAGGAGTGGGGCATTAAAAGGCATTTTTCAATGAAGAAAACTCCTCAACAGAATAGGATGGTCAAGAGGATGAATAGAACACTATTAGAAAAGGCAAAGTGCATGAGGCTATAGGCAGGGCTTCCAAAGATGTTCTGGGTTGATGTAGTAGATGCAGCTAATTACTTGATTAATCGGTCATTGCATACCAGGTTGGATGAAGGCATTCTAGAGGAGATATTGTTTGAAAGGCAAGCCTGAACCATCTAAAGGTGTTTGGGTGTATGGCATTTGTGCACGTTGGTGCTGAGGAACGAAGCAAGCTGGATGTTAGGTCAAAGAAGTTGGTTCTCCTAGACTATCCACGCGGTATCAAGGGATATCGACTGTAGGACCCCTTAGAGAAGAAGGTTGTCATCAGTAGGGATGCGACCTTTGATGAAAACTTAATCCTCCAGAGGCAAGATGGCATGGAAGCACAACAGGAGCAGCAGGAGGCATAACAAGGCAACATTGGGTAGATGACCTCCTACATAATAGTATCATTTGTAAATGGACCAGAGGGATTTGAGATTCAGGTGGAGAGGACTGTTATGAGAGGCAGAAGCCAAAGAGTTCAGCAGGAGGCAACTGGATAAGGATAAATATTGGGATCGCACTGCATAAGCCCAAAAGGAACGTGCAACCATCAGAGCTATACGGCTTTGAAAATTTGGTGTATACGCCCTGGTGACAGCGAATGGAGATCCCTACACCTATGAGAAGGTTGTGAAAAGCCAAAACAAAGATAGGAGGATCCAAACAATGACACTCCATAAGAATGAAACATGGCAATTAGTCCAGTTGCCATAAGGGAAGAAACCCATTGGCTGAATATGAATTTTCAGTACAAAGAAAGGCCTTCAGAGCAAGGGGTGTTAGATATAGGGCAAGACTAGTGGCCAAGGGGTACTCTCAGAAGGAAGGCATTGATTGTAGTGAGATGTTTTATCTAGTCGTCAGGCACACTTTTATCAGGATATTGCTCAGCATTGTAACAACTCAGGATTTAGAACTAAAGCAGATGGATGTGAAGACATCACTCCTCCATGGTTATTTGAAGCAAAGCATCTACATGGAGCACCTACCGGAATTCAAAGAATAAGGATTAAATGGAAAGGTCTGCTTACTGAAGAAATCCTTGTACGGGCTGAAAGCAGTCACCGAGGCAATGGTACAAAAGGTTTGATACTTATGTGAGGAGCATCAAACTTTCCAGGTATGAATTTGATTCCTATGTTTATGCTAAGTCTTTGGAAGATGGATTTAGGGTGTACTTATCTTGAGAGTTTGAGATGAAGGATTTGGGGCTTGCCAGAAAAGTCTTAGGGATGAAGATTGTTAAAGACCGACCCAAGGGTGTGCTGCATTTATCTCAAGGTAGCTACCTCATGAAGGTTTTGGAGAGATTTGGGATGAAGGAGGCCAAATCGGTGGCACTGCCTTTGACTGGACGCTTCTATTTGTCAAGACCATGTCTCCACAGACTGAGATGAAGGATCAGAAGATGGAAAAGATACCATATGCCTCTAGTATGGGAAGCCTTATGTATGTTATGATATATTGCGGGCTAGATATAGCCCATACAGTGTGTCAGGTGAGCATGTTCATAGCAAAGCTAAGCAAGGAGCACTGGCGAGCACTGAAGGGGATCTTCAGGTACTTGGTGGGAATAGTTAGAGTTGGCATTTGCTATGGACAGCAGGAAGGTGCTAAGGGACTCTCCAACTTGTCCAAAAGGCTCATGGGCAGATACATGGGTATGCGGATGTAGACTTCGGAGCAGATGTGGAGAACAGAAGATCTACAACAGGTTTCATGTTCAGCCTATTTGGAGGTCCAGTCTCATGGAGGTCATGCTTGTAGCCCATCACGACCTTGTCTACCATTGAGGCTAAATACATTGGCATCACAGAGGCGCATAGGAAGCCCTATGGCTAAAGGGCTTGATGCTGGAGATGGGCCTTACTCAGAAGGTTGTCAGGGTACACTATGACAACCAGAGTGCACTAATGCTTGCGCAAAACTTCATCTATCATGCCAGGATGAAGCACATTGATATCATGTATCATCGGATTAGGAAGCGGAAGAAGGCGAGGTGGAGCTGGTAAATATTCACATCAAAGCAAACCCAGCAGATGCATTGACCAATATTCTTTCACGGGATAGCTTTCAAAAGTGGGTTTTGTTGATGCAGCAGATGGACATGGCTTAGATGCTGAGGCCTTAAAGTACCAAGGTAGAGATTGTTGGATCTTGTTGTTGGGAATTGTATCCTAAAGCCAATCATTTGATGATTGTGCTGATGTAAATTGTATATAAATTGATATATTAATAAAAGTTATTTGGCAGTTTATTTATTACAAGAACATCTTCTTAAAACTCCTAATAGTAATGAAGCCCTCAGGATCTTCCTTCACGATAAAAGAGGATTTATCTTTGAAGGTTCTTAAAAGAGTTCACGACCAAATGATATACTATGACAGGGCCATAGTACTATCAATTATAAGATGTTGTATATCATATTTGTTGGTTGTCCTCTTAACCAAGGAGTGTAGAGACACTGGTATGACATACAGGTGAAAGTGTAGGAGTACATTTCATCAAACGTGACTCATTTCTGGATACTCTACTGTCAAGAGTTAATCCAAGAAGATATAGGTATAAGTATCCTTCAAACCTGAAGATCACAACCAGTGGCTTACAAGAAACTCATTGTACTTAGGTGGCGGACCACCTGAATTTCTAATCCAGCTACGAAAGGTTACTGGGTGCAGTCAAGTACTTGTGGTAGTCAGTTGTGGATCAAGATAGAATTTGACCTATCCCGTTAAAAGGAGAAATTCTTGTGTTTCAATTTAGCAAGACCTTGGCCAAGGCACTTCATGTAAAAGTTACATGATCACTAAA